>PPKS02000005.1:600000-775831 GCA_003706235.2 Wenyingozyma naganishii | reverse complement strand
GTAGTTGGAACATCACCTGGAATAGTGGTGGTGCTGTATGGACTCATGACAACAACCTCAGGAACTGTGTAAGTAGAGGATCCACTGGTGATTTCAACACTGGAAGTGAATGTAGTTGGAACATCACCTGGAATAGTGGTGGTGCTGTATGGACTCATGACAACAACTTCAGGAACTGTGTAAGTAGAGGATCCACTGGTGATTTCAACGCTGGAAGTGAATGTAGTTGGAACATCACCTGGAATAGTGGTGGTGCTGTATGGACTCATGACAACAACCTCAGGAACTGTGTAAGTAGAGGATCCACTGGTGATTTCAACACTGGAAGTGAATGTAGTTGGAACATCACCTGGAATAGTGGTGGTGCTGTATGGACTCATGACAACAACCTCAGGAACTGTGTAAGTAGAGGATCCACTGGTGATTTCAACACTGGAAGTGAATGTAGTTGGAACATCACCTGGAATAGTGGTGGTGCTGTATGGACTCATGACAACAACCTCAGGAACTGTGTAAGTAGAGGATCCACTGGTGATTTCAACACTGGAAGTGAATGTAGTTGGAACATCACCTGGAATAGTGGTGGTGCTGTATGGACTCATGACAACAACCTCAGGAACTGTGTAAGTAGAGGATCCACTGGTGATTTCAACACTGGAAGTGAATGTAGTTGGAACATCACCTGGAATAGTGGTGGTGCTATATGGTGACACAACAACGATCTCCTTTGATGTGAAGACTTCTGTACCGCTTGTAGTGGTGAATGTTGACGTAAAAGTAGAACTATTGGGTCCTGGAACGGTTGTTGTTAAAGAAGGGGGGGAGAATACGGTACTCGGAGTACACGCAATGTTTTGATCATTTGGAAATTGAATCAATGAGTCCTTGAAATTGCTGATTACTTGATTGCTTGGTGTGATAACCTCAAATATAAGAGCGGCTGGACCGCCATTATTTCCCTGAGTCAAGCGCATTGGATAATACAAACCTTTTTGCAAGTACACATACCCAACATGGTCAGATGCCTCAGTAAATAATCCAAACAGAAGTGCATTGTTAGCACTGCCAGGTTCAATATTATTGCTGTCGCAACATGGAAAAGCACCATTTCCTAAAAAGAAGGCCACAGAGTCGTCGGCTTTGAGAAGTCTCATAGTATATATTCCCGACTCTTTTGCATAAAAATAACCGGTTAGCTCTATTAAGAGATGATAAAGGTAAACCTGGACACCAAAAAGATTGGTCATAGCTGTTCGTTCAACATCCAACGCTGGTGTTTTAGGGAAATCAAAACTGGGACTTGTAATGCCAATTTGAGTGGTAAGAATACTTCTTGTTTTGTACCCTGTTGCCATATAGCCGAGTGCCATATCAGAACTAAGTAGGAGATCATATTGATAGACTTTCATGTTGAATCCTGCTACAGTTCTTGCATCTGGACTGAAGGAAAGATTGCAGCCCGTTGCACTTGTGTAAGACTGTATGACGGCAGCAACACAAGACACAAAGCCTGCCAAAAATACGCTGAATAACCGATATGTTAGTACCATAGTTAGTGTTGTGTTCTTTATAATTGATTGGGATTCTACGGACTGAAAAGTTGCCAGTGGTCTTTTTTTTATAAATAGTATTGTGATTAAACTAATTCCAATTTTCACAGATTATTCTAGATATTTCAATAAAGGTACTAAATGATCAACGGTATTAAAAACCCAAAAAAAGTACAATGGAAATATGCGTCTTAATAATAATCGTTTAGATAGGTACTAATCAAAAAATAAAAGCTGCAGTAGCTTAAAGAAGTTGGATAGAGCAAGTTGAATTTAAGCTTCGGAAAAATTGGAATGGTACACTACTCAATGTTATGCGTTTGATTTGAAAATTCTACTTATTATATGTAACAATGAGAGTTTGCGTTGTTAGTAGTTTGATCAGATATGGACTGTGTGTTTGAATTTCGCAGATTGCAAAAACGTGCCACAACCTGAGAAGCTTTGTTATGAAATCCGAAAAATCAAAGCAAAAAGATTTGTACTTCTGTAGATCTCATGTGGCTATTGTTTTTCTTTGAGTCTTAATGGGAAATACTAATTATGAAATTGGTAGAATATTTTTCACCCTAAGAATTCCAAAAGCTTATCATGTATCTAATGTTTTGTGGCAGCGATAATTTGTTTGGCCCTTTTTTATGAGTCCAATAGCAACAAAAGTTTACATGTCAGTATATCAGATAAAATGAAATAATGACTGCAATTGGGAACTATACCTTTTATTTGTCTGACATTTCAAATAAGATGCTTTCTTTTTAGATCAACGTCGCAGCTGTTAAATCACCCAGCCAAGATGTCATTTTCGAACAGTCCTCCCTTATTCCACGAAAACAGATTGCGCATTACCGCCCAAGAGAATACTATGCAGCCGCAATTTACGAGTCCTCCCACTACTGCAAATTGTGCTTTTTCTGCATTAAGAATTCTGTAGTCGCAATGTAATGTACAGCATTTGAGCTACATTGTTGTTTTTTTTTGAAATACTGCTGTTCTAGTGTGTCCTACTATTGAACATTTTCTATTTTACTCTCGTGGGGTGCACGATTTCTAATTGTACATCAAAAATTATATATCCAACGTATCTGCTTTTCCATTGACCATAGTAATTAGGCCTAAAAATGACGCTTGTGCTACACTGTCGCATAATTTTTCATGCCAAAAAGCTTATTTAACTTTGGACATCGTACAAAATAATATGCCTCGATATTAATACCTAGTATCAAATGCAATAAAAAAATTCGAGACTGACCAAATTTTCCTTTGAATCCTACAATCATCTGTGTAAGAACTGATTTGAGTTACCCGTTTAAGAAATTAATTATGCGCATCTAATTGAGCGTTGTATTGGTCCTAAAGAAGATGCTAAATTGTGCAATAAAAGAATTTTTTTTAATGCATTCTCTGTCATGCAGGCTTAGTGCGGATGTAAAGAACAGTGCTTATTATTTTTTAACATCAAATTTATTCAAAAGGTTTTAATGACATGCTACTTTGATACAATATGTGCCTGCTGATTTGTTAGAATATACTGGCTACAGGAAACTTCTAAGGCAACTAACACCATATGAGACTAACATTTGGTTTTATTGTATGTTGATTAGTCTGGTCTGCCTACAGAAATATCACTTTTTGATGAAAATTTTTGATGAAGGTACTTGGCTCATAGATTTTATTCCCTACTTTTTCATGAACGTTAAAAACAAATTCAATAGTGTCAAAACAGATGATGTTGTAGTTGCACTAGGAAAGGTATTGATCGCCCCAAAAAACCAGCTTTTTAGGTAGCCAGAGACATCTCGCAGCTTCAATACAAAAATATACAAAAGAAGGTACCATTCTCAATACTACCGGAGGCAACAGCTCCCAATTGAATCAATAGTTTGTCTATATATCACATGATTTATTTTACCACCTTGAACTACTATGGAAACATAATAAAAAGATATAGTAAATACCTATGTTCAAGGCACACGGGCATGTGTGGAAACCCCAAAATAACTTAGAAAACATGTCGACTCTCAATCACTACAACCTTTTATCAGTGACATGGCCCCCTTCCGATATGAATTTTTCCTTCTTGAGAAGTCTTTAGGCTGGAAAACTTTTTTGTTTAGAACTCGGTGAGGTATTTTCCCGCAAACGGCTAAAGAGTAATACTATTCTAATTTGGAGCTTAGGGAAATTAAAATGTGTCACTGTATACTTGGCACATGCCGAGTCTGAAAATATCATGACAAAGTTATTGGAGCTCATTCAAAAAAATAAAGGCAAGGTTGAAATTCATATCAAAACAAAAAATTTCAATCTGGGCCCGTCGCAGTATGGCAAAAATAGAATCTATGTAAATGGATCGAAAGCTTTCTTTCAGATCTGAACAGTGCCTTGAGCTAAAAAAAATTGGATCCTCCCCCTTCCCAACTACTAAAGTTGTAGTGGTCTCCCCTACTACGCCTTATAGTACCATCACTATTCCAGGTCCCTCCTCTAGTACCTACACTACTGGAACATCAGTATCCACTACGACCGAGATTGTTGTAGTCGTCCCTTCGACCGAGCCCCTTCACCCCACTACTATTGGCGGACCTTACGATCACACTTATACTTCGCACATGACTTTCATTGTCTCGTCTTCTACAATAACCACGGATGAGGTAATTGTCATCACACCAACTGATAAGCCACGCACGACAACCATTCCTGGCGACAAGGCGACTACCTTTACAAGGCATGTTGTAGTTACCACGGACTTCAGGCCGTCCACATCTAATGAGATAGTTGTTGTCACACCTACTGCTCACCACTCTAATTCTACGTATAGTTTGCCTCATGCCACTTCAGCGTCTGAAACAGAGGGCTTCACGATTACAACAACTGAATTGACTCCAAAACCTGATGAGACTTCCTCTGCAAGTGAAAAACCTGACTCGTCGTTTCTCCACTCTGCGGGAACAGCCCTGCAAGAGATTTCTGGCAGAAGTCTCATCACATATGTTACTGCGGAGCACGGGCAGGTCATTACTGTTATCACTGAATGCTCTTCTACGAGACTTCCCGCCAATGGAGCCATGGTCACGGGCTCTGCAGCTGAATATTCGAACTCAAACCACTACCCTGAAATCCGTCCAACCGAAGAAACATCGACGGATGCAGTTTACTCCCATACCACTGAGACTATATCCGGTAGTTCTGTAGCAATTTCATCAGCGGGTGAGAGCATTTCCTACCAAGGCAAGGGTTCCAGGAATCTATTATCGTACTGTTTAAGCGCAATTGCTGTTGGTCGGACTCATTCTTTAATGAAGTCAGCCGAGAGCAGGATCGCAGCTACATCCATCATGTTGCACCCCAAGCTGCTGTTCTTTTTCTTTCTTTTTTTTGATTGTGTCGTATATTCATTTTTGCGCATATTGTTGCATCACTTTCCAAGCGAACAATACGCGCGCAGAAGCATAATAACATGGTATGTTATATAAAGGCGTTTTTCTTTCTTCCCATAAAACTTATGTAATCTGTTTATTTTCAACTCTTTGACACGGCAAATTAATTCAATCAAGCCCAAATCACCAGAATCTTAAAAACTAACTAAAGAGCTGTAATTCGGAGTGATCTTCTTTACGGCATATTTGCAATAATGTCAAGGATAATCATACTAGAAATGTCTGAGGCCTGTGATTTATTTCTATTGTACTTGTCTTTGTTGGATCAACACTTTTTCAGTGACTTCGTTGTCTAACAGTTTTAATTTTCACATCCAGAAAACTCATTTCTGAATAGGTATAACTGTAGAATTGGAAAGCATAAAGCTTATTATAGAGCCTTATTTTTGAAATGGATACTTGCGAAATCATGATGTTGCATGATACTCTCACGTGACTGTTTTAAAAGTGCCCCAAACACCGAGGAACCATAACGCGGAACATGAGATGAAAACATGTAGGACTTAGTCATACAATCGGGGACTGCAGTTTACAAAGAGACGAAGAACTAGATATAGAAAGAACAGAGATGAATGTTAAGATAATATGATAATATAGAGGCTTTAGACATTTCTAATATGCCTAAGTCTGACAACATTGTGAATACCCACTATAGGACGAAACCTGCAATATCGCAGAGCTTTGTATTTTTTTTCAAAAACAAAAATTATTTTTATGTTTCTTTTCTTTGAGATTATCAAAATTACAACATTTAATTTAGTTTGCAACAAAAATAAAACTAAGGGGTAGGGAATCACGATTAACGGTCTAAATAATATGTAATGTTCGCCTATGGGAATCGGAACGTTTAGATACCCATGCAGCCACCTGGAATCACTGCATTTCTGTAAACATCAGCAAGGTAATATAAGTAGTTGTCAGTGTTTCTGACAGCCCAAGAAGAGTTGTACTCCGCAACATCCAACAAATCATCGACGGTACCTTCAATCCACTCTCCCACAAAACCACCGCTCAACTCTGGAACGTGCAAGTAACGGTGCAGCAAATCGATACCACCATAGGTCTTAGGGCCAATGTCGGCAATGTTACCTTGGAAGCAAATGTTAGACAGTGGCTTCTTGGAAGTATAGAACAAATCGCAAATGACAGTCTGAGTTGGGTTGGAAGCACGGAAGTAACCGGGGTAGTTGTCGTGAGCAGCACAGTCACCATCTACGTCGTCACACCTATACAGAATGCCTATTGATTGCTTGGAAGACTCAACGAGATAGTTGAGGACACCAATAACAGTGTAGATACTGCCGTTACCGAACCATCTGGTGAAGTACTCATCATCTGGACCATAGTTAACGAGTCTGTCCTTAGCATAGGCAGATACTTCTAGCGAGTCCTTCAAAGCAGCAGTGATCATCCTAGCGTTGGTCTCATTACAGGTGGAGTAGATAGATGGGAATGATGGTGCACTCCATTCAGGGACTCCAGAGTACGAAATGGCTTGCAACTCCACAGTTGAGTTGTCAAGGTATCTGGCAGCCTGAGCGACTGATAAGGTGGAAGCGACTAAAAGGGAGGATCCGAATTCCATTGCCTGTTCTTTAGAGATGGTAGGCAAGCTTCATCTAAAACATAAAAAGGCAGAGACATCATTTCACATCTATTTATATTGTCGGCAGTTGGCCCACTTTCCTTAAGGAGGTCAATTATGTGCATCTCTTTGCATATCTCATCAGTGTTGTTCTAACAATTCTTTTACTGGTTATATTGCTCAAGGTAAGATTGCGCTCAGCACAACAACTTCGACTGTACCAAACCGGATGGTTACTTCATTGATAGTGGTGCATCTCATTTTATCTCACGACACAGTGAACATTTTTGGCATTTTCGGAATCTAAATGCTTCTGTCACTAGTCTGACTGGTTCTTTGTCTGTCCTGGGCTAGAGAAAGCTTGATTTTTAGACGAAAATGGTCAAAATACTCATACTTGATAATGCCCTTTATGGTCCTGGCGCCAATATCAACCTTGTATCTCCTGCCAAATTGAAATCTCAATGCTTTCCGGACACAAGCATCAAAGGAAAAGGGATGCACGTGGACCCTCTAGGTATACAACCTCGTGCTGAAATTCCTGAAGTTGATTTGACAAGATTCACTTTAGATATAATGCCACCCAAATATGTTGCTTCCAGCCGGATGTCATCGTTTATGCAACTGCACAACAAACTCGGAGACCCAAGTGACGATGTTATTTGCAAATTGCGATACTCGGTGCCAACTCAGCAATACTGTTGCTCTGCGTCAGCAATACTGTTGCTCTGCGTCAGCAATACTGTTGCTCTGCGTGCAAGGAGATTAAAATGATTAAAGTATACCCAAAGGTATCGACTACCAAAACTGGCCTTCCACTTAATCTACTCCATACGGACGTATCTGAACTCTTTCCTACTGGTGCTTTCAATGGTGAGATCTATTTCTTACAATTGTTGACGATTTCAGGCGTTATGTTACCACTATACCTCTCAAAAGGAAAAGCCAGGCTGGGCCAAGTATAGAATGCATAACCTTAGAGTTTAATTTTCTATTTAGTGCGCACGGACATAAAGCTTGTGCTGCATGTTGAGATATCTAGTTACGACATGAAAATATTGTGAAGTATTGTCACGTGACTACTGTAAAAGTAATTCAAACCTCGATAATGATTGACATGGTCATTGACATCTGAACAATAGGAGGGAAAATACAGCAATGGCTTTGAAGAAAACATAGGCTATGCGACGGAGAAAGAGAGGAATATAAATTAAAAAATGAAGTGACAGATTCTAGGAAACATAGAAAGGAAGAAACTAGGCATCTTAAGGAATATAAATTATAGTACTGACGAATGATATAGAGGCCCTAATCACTTATGATATGACTACTTCGAGGAGTTTGCAGATATTTTAAGTAGGAGGAAATTTGCATGACAACACTTGAGGCACTTCTAGTGGCTAATATTTACGATGGTGATGTCTCTACCTCATGGGAATTGATAATAGTTGAAAAGGTTCAAAGGGATACAGAGAACAGAATGGTGAATGAGAGAAGAACAGGAGGGCCTTGATTCTGGCCTGATTTGCCTGACAAACAGTGTATTATTAAGCTACAATTCTCCGGTACATTAGACTTGGAACACATGATTTTTCCGTTCTTTTTCTGGGAGGTGTAATGCGCGATACCTTAAGAATAAGCTTTAAAGTTTTTTGCCGCGCAGGTTCAAAGATTTTCCGTTACTATACAAGAGATGCCGGAGTCGTAAAAGCGATAGGGCGAGTGAGAAAGGGAAATATTATTGAATCATAAACTCTACGTTTGTCCATAAGATAGCATACTAACTAATCTGCAGCCAATAGTTGCTTTGCCAGATTAGCCAGAGAGGGAGTATCACCCTATGTAACGTATTTTATTTGCCTAAATATACATCACAGATTCTGATTATTAATGCTCGCCGCTTCAAAGCAAAAAACCAAACGGTCGCAGCAAGAGTGTTTGGCCTTGCGTTAATTCACTAGTTTATCCGAATTTTTCCATTTCCAAGCTGCAACTGAAGCCATAATGCTTTTTTAAATAAGTTGCCCGGTTATTTCTAATTTGGAAAACAACCGAATTTTAGGTAGCTGTACGTTTGGAGTATATAATGATCGCTAAACCCACAGTCGTTTGTAATTTATTTCGCGACATCTGGTTTTGTTGAAGCATACTATAGCATTAATAAGTTCAACATTGTTGACATGGTCGATCTTTTGAAAACACCACTTTTTACACCCATCGAGGTGGGTGCCGTTGAGCTTAGAAACAGATTTGCTGTTGCTCCAACCACCAGATTTAGAGCAAGCAAGGAGGGCTATCCCACCGACTTAATGAGGGAGTATTATGGCAAGAGAGCAGAGAACGAGACAGGTTTAGTCATTGTTGAGGCGACAAACGCTTCTAAGCACTCCGGTTACTATGCGTACACACCAGTTCTCTACGACGAAGATTCCGCTAAGAGATGGAGACCTCTAGTCAAAGAAATCAAGAAGGGTGGTGCCGCTGCCGCTGTCCAATTATGGGGTCTCGGTAGAGTTGCGGACCCTGTGAGAACCAAGGAGCTGGGATATAACCTGGTCTCCTCTTTTGCTATATGGGAAAACGAAGAGGCAAAGAAGGCTGCCAAGAAAGTCGGCGTTAGTCTCAATGCCCTGACTGTCCCAGAGATCAAAGAGATCGTCAAGGAGTACGTTGAGTCCGTCAGACTCGCTGTTGAGGTCTCCGGTTTTGACCTTGTAGAAATCCATGGTGCCTACGGTTACCTTATTGATCAGTTCACCGAAGACACTGTCAATCACAGAACTGATGAGTATGGTGGAACTATTGAAAACAGGGCGAGGTTCATGCTTGAGATTATCGATGGTGCCATTGAGGCTGTTGGTGCCTCAAGAGTTGGCATCAGAATTTCTCCCTACTCAATTTTTCACGGCTCTGGAGGTCTGTATGCTCCTACCCACCCTATCGCACAATACAGTTACATACTTAGCGAGTTTGAGAAAAGGGCCAAGAGCGGCAACAGAATAGCGTACGTCTCTTTTATTGAACCTGTCATAGCATACGTCTCTGTTGTTGAGCCTGGTATTGATGGAGCCATTTTGAATGACCCCAAAATTGCGTCGTACGATACCACTTGGATCAGGCAAATCTGGAAGGGTATCATCTTGAGAGTTGGTAACCTGACCAACGAACAGGATAAAATTGAAAGACTGGTAAAGATTGATGACATGACCATTGTCGGTGCTGCTAGACACTTTACATCTAACCCAGACTTGACCGTTAGACTGAGGAAGGGTCTTGAATTGACTCCTTATGACAGATCTAATTTCTACGTTCCTATGTCTAACAATGGCTACAACACTTACCAAAACTATGGCATTGCGCCTTTGGCTGAGGACTCAGAGGAGGCCAAGAGAAAGCCTATTGCTCTTGAGCCAGAGGAGTAAGTCAATTTAATTTAGGATTTATAGAAATGGATACGTTTATACAGATTATATGGTGTTGTGATGAAAAAACTTCGCTGACTATAGTGCATTTGATGCCAGATGTATATTCTTAGTGTTGGATACTACTTCCCAAATGAGGCTCTGCTTGGTATCCGTCAAAAAAGCCCTGAGGATTTAGATTCGAGAAACCTAGGATCTCAGAGGTATAGAGCACTAGTGTAACAGAGGGGTAGGGTGATACGATAGAGTTGCCTTATATTATTCCACTATTTTTGGGCAATGGCAGAGTGGCGGCGAAGTAGTACAGGGACTGCAAAGAGTGTTCAAACATTGTACTATGCCATGAAACGTTTCAATGTCGTTTAGGCGATTTTTCCAAAATATGGTCCATATGGAAACCAGGTAGAAGATAGATCATTAATTGTCACTGGGTATATATAATATAAGAATTTTCTTCAGCCACTGTTCCGATAGTGATATTTATGTTCAGGCTGAAATGAATAGATCAGAGTGCGGAAAGCAAACCGTTAAAACCCAAAAATTTTGGTATTTACCTTCCAAACAGACTTTTTTATTCTCTGCAACCTCCTTTAGAGCAACAGAGGAAGCGTATCTTAACAAATTAGTGCAAGAATACTACGAGAAAAGAACTGCTAATGGAGCGGGGTCGATTATTGCAAAAGCCACAAAAATTTCAAAACGACCAGGTATATTTGCCGGAAGTCCTACTTTATAAGATCTTGACACGGCTATTAGATGGAAACCTTTGGCTAAATCATTCAAGAAGTACGTGGGCTAGTCCCATCCGCTATCAGCAAACCTGCTGTTGAAGACAAATACTTTAAGAAAAACAACTATCAACAAAGACAAGGAATCGGCAGGATAGGACTCTCTGAAATGTAATCATTGGCATAAAAAGGGTCATAACGAGTGTGACTGTTGATTGAATGAGTTGGAATCTTCTACCAGAGATGTCTTTCGTAGATCTGGTATAATTATGCCGTCTGACAATTCTCTTCTGGTAATTTTGACCAAGATATGATTGCACTCAGCACATCAATCTCAAGTATACCACTACCGGAATGGTTATTTCATTGATAATGGGGCGTCTCGTCATATCTCATGACACCGTGAACATTTTGGGCATTTCAGAAATCTAAATACTTCTGACACTGGTATTTCCGGTGCCTTATCTGTGCTGGGCGAGGGACAACTTGTTTTTTAGAAAAAGATGTTGTAATGTAGATACCCCAAATAGTAGGAGATCTGCATTACTACTAAGGGTAGTGATATTAAAAGTTGCTGGGGCCTCTATCTTATTCATCAATATTGTTATATATATTCCTTGAGATTCCTTTTTATATATCGTAGGATCAGCCACTGCATTCTTGAAGTAATATTCCTCTGTTTCTTGATCACATAGCCTAATTAATCTTCGAAACTATTGTTTCATTTTCCCTCTTATTGTTTAGATTTCAATGGCCATCGGAGTTCAAATTGTTTTTACAGTAGTAACGTGAAGATACCTTACACCATTTTAATGTTGCAACTACCTGTCCCACAGTGTCCGACCTGTAATTACTCCAGTTACAGTCACGTGATCATATTCTGCAACACCGTTATGTCGCAGCTGTTAAGCCCAAAACACTTTCGTGTGTTGAGATAGGTAGTTGCAACACGATGATGTCACAGCACATCATCACGTGATGATCTGTAAAGTAAGTCAAGCACACAAACATAATGTGAAACATGATGTGGATAAACTAACAGGACCATTTAATATTAGTAAGGGACTGCTGCTGTCCGCAAAGAGATGAAGAACTGAACTAAGGAGGATAAGATATAGAGTATAATATTAGTGAATAATATAGAAGCTCCAACCACTTCTGATATGACTACTTGTAGTATTGCAGATATCCTAAATAGTATATCCAGCCGTATCACAAGAGTAAGACAAGAAAAGATGGAATTTTTTCTGTAACTGAGGCCAGCATTCTTCATAAGCAACCAATCTGCAGTTATAAAAGCAGAGCAATTTTTTGGTTCATACACAGGTTGGACACTACAAAAAGATACAGGGTTATCGCCCTGAGATTAGTTGTCTTTCAGTGCCTGGGCTTCCGACCTGACTGAAAGTTTCCGTGCGTTAAAATTATTGTGAAAGAGCAACCCTTTTAATCAACAAACTAGTAATTCTCAATTCTGCATTGATAATTGTACCCTGAACATTATGTTGGAGGCATTGATGACATAAGCATTTACATTTAGCTGAAAAGAGTAAGAATCGCGATAGCCCTAGAGGTTGAATAAAATACTACAAAATTTTCAAAATTCTTGAACCCCGCTTTTGATGTACCTCAAAAAAGTCGAATATTCTAAATAACGTCAAAAGGTTGACGAGAAAGTGTAACGCATATTTCACTTTTAAGGGAAATTGAGCTCTATGCAGGCCAAGACATCAAAAGGTCTCTGAACCGAATTAGCTGCAGTGACGTATATGGCTAGCTGTTCCTATTAGAAGCTAATTAGTTCTCTAGCACCAACTTTGGCATTTTGGTTTTGGTAACTTTCAGCCCGACATCCGTTCGCGGCTCCTGATATGAATGGTCTCAGAAGCTTTATATTTAAAGATTAAGAACATTGAGGTGACAGTCACCCCAAAGTAAGACCGGAAAAACATTAATGGCTTTCCTGCAGATTGTTACATAAAGTCATTAATTTGTAATGCACGATGCCGTAACGTTTTTTTCATCTCTTACTTAAGCTACCCCGCAAGAACTTTTTTGAAAAAGTTAGACATCAAGCGCAGACAACTTACGGGACAATCTTCAATCGAATCACTCTTCATATAATGCGACCAATATCGTAACAGTCTCCATGGCGGTGAACTTTGTGGTGGTTCTTACTTTTCAAGAGTGAAATAATGTTTCGGACTTTCGATTCTTCAATAACAGGTAGACGTTTAAGGTATCTCATAACTTTCAGTTCTTGCACGGGATTTTTGCTTCTTGGATATGACCAGGGTTTGATGTCAACTATTGTTGGTGCCGACAATAGATTTGGAAAAGATTTTAATCACCCGGACGCCACAGTACAGGGGTTGTTGTCTTCGGTTTACGATCTAGGATGTTGTTTGGGCTCATTGCTGTGTTTCCTTGTGGGTGAAAAATACGGTCGTAGAATGATGATGCTTACGGGAGGATCGACTATGATTATTGGGACCATTATCTTAGCCTCCTCTTTTACCAGAGGTCAATTCTATGCTGGTAGAATCATTACAGGAATTGGTAATGGATTTAACAGTTCTACAATTCCTGTTTACCAAGCCGAATGTGCTCTTGCGGGAAACAGAGGTAAAATGCTCACTTTTCAGGCCGTAGTCACAATTGCAGGCGTTGTGATTGCATATTGGGTCGGTTTCGGGACCTCCTTCTCCGATGGACCTGTGCAATGGAGGTTTCCTTGCGCATTCCAGGGAGTTTTTGCCATTGCATTGGTTGTGGAACTGTTAAGTGGGATACTTCCAGAGACACCAAGATGGTTAGTAACGGAGAGAAGATTTGATGAAGCGCAGGCAGTACTTGCTGCGATCTTTGACGAAGACAAAGATTCGGATATCGTAATGAAGGAGCTGGAGGATATCAAAGATGCTGTTGATCAAGAATCACTCGGAGGCGACTTTAAGTTATCAGAGCTGTTTGAAAGAGGAAGTGTTGACAACTTACGTCGTTTGATTTTGAGTTGTGGAATAATGATAATGCAACAGTTCACTGGTTCGAATATGATAAACTACTACGCTCCCATTGTTTACCAGAACACAATGAATCTAAGCAGGAACACCTCATTGATTTTGGGTGGCTGTTGTGAGATTGTATACCTAGGCGGGTCGCTGATCCCAGTTTGGACGATCGACAAATACGGCCGTCGAACCATGCTTTTTATTTCGTCCATTGGATTAACTTTTTGTTTCGTCATGGTATCAATACTTCTATCTAGAGGAACGTATGGGACCTCAGTTGGTGCTTCCTGCTTTGTCTTCTTGTACCAGCTTTTCATGGGTATTGGCTGGCTTAACGTTTGGTTTTTCCCAGCTGAACTTAACACCACTAGGTTACGTTCCAGAGTTCAGGCCATTGGTTCTTTTATCAATTGGCTTTCGGTGTTTGCGGTGGTGCAAATAACTCCGAAAGCAATTAGTAACATTGGCTGGAAAACATTCATCATCTTTGCTATACTTAATGCTCTTTGGATTCCAATTATATATTGCTTCTACCCAGAAACCAAAGGTTTGGAGCTGGAGGATATCGATTACTTGTTTGCAAAAGGTGGATTTACCGGAGGTGTTTTCACTAGTCGTGGTCACCCTGTTAAGCCAGGCGAAAAGAGACGCGACTTGGAAGGTAGAGCAGCAGAGCTGTTTGAGGAAAAAGCTATCTCTGAGTTTCAGGAAAACAATATTGAGTAGTATTTAGCGATAACATACAAAACTATAAGATATCAAGACTCGTCTTCGTAAGTTTCCTCATTTGCAACGTCAACATGAGTATTTTTAAACTTTCTAGCAGGAATCTTGTTTTTGAACAATATATCCATTTCGGCGAAAGTTCTGTCTTTCGTTTCGGGTAGTCTAAAATATGCCCATACTAATCCAATAGCAAGCAGACCACCGTAGAAAAACCCTGATTTCGCACCCCATCCCCAAGAAGCATTCTGCACCATTCTTGTGACAAGTTGACCAAATACAATTCCAACCACGTTGTACACAGCCCTTCCCAGGACTACTGATTTTGCTCTTAGTTTATTCGAAGGAACCTCAGTTACGATTGTGTAGGTGATGGGACCGACTGTGATAAAAAAAAGGAAATATTCCACTAGCAAAATGACACCGATACCATAGGAGACATTCGGATATTTCTTTTGGGATGGGATTCCCAAGAAGGCTATTAAAACCATGCAGAAGACGTTGATTGCAAGACCTGACAAAAATAAGGTTCTCCTGCCGACCCTACTTACCAAATACCAGGCAATGAAGACACCAATAATTGCCAACGCGTACTGAATGCATGTAAAGTCAAAAGAGAAGCTGGTGGCCAGGCCGGCCTGTTCGAGGAAATAAGTTGATACTCCAAGCAAGGGAGAGCACAGATTCTGAGCGGTGTAAGCAAAGACAGCAATCTCGGTACGCCGGCGATCAACGCCTTTGAATAAATCCCAATACGACGATGCCGATTTCATTTCATTTTCTATGTTGTTGGTGTGGATCATCATAGCAATCTGTTGGTTAAGTTCTTCATCGCCTTCTTCTTCTGCGATTAGTAACCTACCAACCACCTTCCTTGCATCTTCAATCCGGTTTTTCCTTACCAGCCACCATGGGGATTCAGGTGCAAGGTAGATACCTATCATAAGGGGGATGGGCCAGATCCATTGCAAGGCGAAAGGGATTCTGTAGGCCCACTCGCTATCCAGCTGCAAAAATCCTCTGAGCGTACCAGCACCACAGAGATAACCAACTGACCAACACAGTGAGACAAGCATGGTGAGGTAAGGCCTCAGCACCAAAGGGCAGATCTCTGCTGCGTAGGTGGTTGAAAGAGTCTGAAAAACGCCCCAAGGTATTCCCAGAAGAATTTCAGCACCTAGATACATGTTTATACTTTGACAAAAAAACTGTAGAAATACAAAAGAGATCATGAGAACTAAAGACACAATCATGACCCATCTGTATCCCACAGCATCAGAAGCATAACCATTGATAAGCAATCCAATAATTTCACCAGCACTGATACCATTCCCCACAGCTGATTGCATTGTCGCAGGTATTTGGTATGTCCCATCAGACATCAAGGTCCCAAATCTTTCTTGAAATTTAGGGAAAGCAAAAAACCCTGACACAAAAGCGTGATCAAAACCCTCCATGATTAGGGCCGTGGAGAACCAGATTGACCAGAACACAGCCTTTGGATACTTCCTGATACCCTGGATTAAAGTGAGATTGTGTTCTTCTGTCGTGGCAATCTGGGCCTCGATTGCCATATCATCCCCTTTAAAGTCTATTTCATCTTTTTCTACTTGAACGACCGTAGCCGTTCTTGGATCTTCGATATCCTCCACATGTGTCGCCATTGTTAGAAAGGCTTGCTTGGTTAGATAATCCAGGATGTTCACATCTGATTGAAGTGCTTACTCGGTTATATAGGAGATAGCTTGCGGGGAAAGGATATTGATTTCATCAGTACCTTTCATTGATCAAAAGCTCATGACTCTGGGGAAAAGATTGCAATCTTTGTGGTGGGGAAATGGGGTATAAAAAATATTTTGTAGCCGACAGTGGGAAGAGAAAATAAACATGCGGCCCTAACATATGTCGATTATGCACGTTTTCTTTTAGTGGGGATGTATTTTGTTATTATACGCGATACGCGCTCTTTGCAAAATTACCCTGAATGTTCCTCTTCAACTTGATATGATTGTAGAAGTGATTAGAGATCCGTGATACCTTTGTCTATCTAACGGTTCAAGCCTTAGCTCATTACATGCCACGTTCTTTCATTTCAACAATAAGATACCAAGAGACCAAGAAAACGTTAAAGCTTGTTAAGCCTTTTGCCGGGCCGGAGTCTCAGTGTACCTCATGCACCCCGCATTTTTCGGTGTCTGCCACTGCAAAACGTACAGAAATCATTACTTTATCGGGTGAGAATGACTCAAAATCCTTGGCATCTATATATAATTTATTCAGTTAACATTATGTGACTAGCTCTCTTAGTGAACAAAAGCTTGAGATTTTCGTAGCTCAAATGTACTTCGTGACCATGAGTGAAACCCGGGTTAATGTCGAGGGTAGCTTTCACTCCTTTTTTCTCTAATGCATGAAAAAAGTCGACATTTTCTTCGTAGAAAATGTCTATGTCACCGATCTCTATGTATGTTTCGGGAAGTTCCTCTAAACGAGGGTACAGTGCAGGAAGTGCCCAATCTTTTATTCCGACTAGCTTTGCACGGTCAAATCCTGATTCTACGTATTGTTTGTAGGCCTCTTCTCCCAGCCGTAAACCCCAACCAGTGTAGTTGTTATGATATGTCCAGTCTGCCAAACGTTTGATCACCTCAGCATGCTCTGAATTATCTCTTGGTTTTATTGTTCTTGGATCAAGCATGGCATATAGAAGCACTAATTTCACCACAGGGACTGCTCTTTCATGTGCAAGCAAAACGGCTGATACAGCAAGAGAGGCGCCAGCCGAGGAGCCCATAACAATGATTTTGGTCTTATCAACTCCAAACTCATCAGCATTTTCATATATAAACTTCACAGACGCAAAACAATCCTCCTCCATTGCCGGATACCCGTACTCGGGTCCAAGTCTGTAATCCATAGCCAAGAAAGAGTAGCCTGTTAACTGTACGTACGTCATGAATTTATTGTAAAATTTAGCAACTGATCCGGCAAAGAAGCCACCCCCATGTACAAATACGACAACGGGAATATTGTCAGGCCCTTTTGGTCTGAAAAATTTAGTAGGGACTTTGAAGCCGTCTAATGACTCAATTTCAAGATCTGTCACTTCTACGTCGTATCTGGCTATCTCAGGATCTAACGAAAGCCTATGGTCTGTTGTTCCAGCCACAGGCACGTACCCAAGCGAGACTCTTTTCATCTCAGCGTACTCTCCTCTTCTATAAGTGTTTGGCTTATAGGGAGGGTCACCATTCGCGTAATTGCGGCGAATATCAGGGTGTAATTTCTCCAGCTGAGACATTGGAGTATGAGTTAAACGAGCGAAGTCTTCCCAGTACCGGCGGATGTCATCTTCTCTGCATTCAGATTGGAAATCTCTTGATTATATACTCCTGGAAAGTCCCAACTATGGCCCCCCACTGAAATTCGCGCAAGTCACGTGGGGTGCGGCGCGCTCCTAAGTTGTGGGGACTTTTCAGAACAGAAGCGATAAGGTAAAATATACAAACATTGGTGCTTTAAAGAAGCTATCAATAAGGCACTGCGCGAGTGTGTATGTAACATAAACATCCTACGTTGAGAGTAAATAAAGACAGTGTGCTCTATAGCTATTGCCCTTACAAGTAATCTGCCATGTCACCATGGATCCTGTTGATAACAGGAACCGCCTCTTCGGATTTCCACCAAGTTCCGTTAGGAAACTCGTATTGTTCCAAAGAGGCGCTCTTCAGCTCCACAGAATAGCCATATTCCGTTGGACTAATGACGTAACCATTTCCATTGATCAAGGAAGGGTAAACGAAGTGTTCGTGCAGGTGGTCAACGTACTCTAATAGTGACTTCTTTCCTGCAACGGTGACGTAATCAATGGTTGAGATGTGCTGGGTGAATTCAGGCAATCCAACACCTCCTGAGTGGGGGATCACCTGGACACCAAACTTTTTAGCCATGAGCAAGACTGCCAGAACCTCGTTCAGACCACCCATTCTGCAGGCATCCACCTGGGCATAGTCAATAGCCTCAAGTTGAAACAGCTGCTTCCATATCACTCTATTCTGCGCCATCTCTCCAGTAGCCACTTTAATGCCTACAGGTTTCAGCGCTTTCCTGATAGTGGCATGTCCAACAACGTCATCGGGTGAAGTAGGCTCTTCGATAAACCAGGGCTTGAACTCTGCAAGCTCCTTCACCCAGTCAATTGCCTGGTTCACGTTCCAGACCTGGTTGGCATCGATCATCAGCACAGCATCGGGTCCAAGAGTATCACGTGCAATTTTCAACCGTCTCTTGTCTTCATTGATGTCCTTACCTACCTTGAACTTGAAGATCTTGTAACCTTTGCCAAGGTATTCGTGCATCAAAGCTTTCATCTTGTCGTCAGGATATCCGAGCCATCCAGCCGTAGTAGTGTACACTGGTACAGCCGTATCAGAGAGAGCTTCCTTTACTCTTTCAGCTTTTCCCTCAGATGATTCTTTGAGCAGCTCGATAGCCTGCTCTTTAGTCAGCACATCGTCAATGTGAGTGAAATCAATACAGTTGACCAGCTGTTCTGGGCTGAGGTCAGCAACCAGTTTCCAAACTGGTTTCTTCGCTAGTTTGCCCCAAAGATCCCATATGCCGTTGATGACAGCGGCAGTGGCTAGGTGAATGACACCCTTTTCTGGACCAATCCAACGCAGAGCAGGATCTGACACTATCATTTTCCAGAAGCTGCCAAAATTGGCAATGATATATTCCAAGTCCTTGCCAACGACAAGCTTAGCCAACTTTTGGATACACAGGCAAACGACATCGTTACCAAAGCCATTGGTAAAGGTCATACCATAGCCTGTCAACTCCTTGTTGTCAGTGTAGATGTAGGCAAACGCACCGGAGTAGTCTCCGAAATTGATAGCGTCAGATCCAGTGGAATCCAAGGTTGTTGGAAAGCGTACGTCGTGGGTTTCAATTGATGTGATTTTAGTCATGATCGTGGGTAAACCAAGGCTAAGCAAAGAAGCAAAATTGAAGGAGTAGGAAAGAAGAGTGAATAAATAATGTCCTCGAGAAAAGCAGCAGAAACTGTCAAATAACTCAAATGTACAAAGTTCCGAATGTCGTGAGACACATCGGCACACAATGTACCTTTATCGGTTCGGAAGAGGAAACATAGCCATATTTTCTTGGACTAGCCCCACAGAGATGCTAAATCTAACGCACACGTACTGCCTGGTCGTGGCGGCGCGCGCAGCTGCAGGAGGAGCTGAAATCGGTAGTAAAAAGCGTGATTACGGTGGGGAGGATCACGTTCTTTTTTTGGTGGGGGAAAGAACTTCTTTCCTGACTGTAGCATGCACACTGGGGTAATGCCAATACAGATGGACACATTACTGCACATAATTACTCCGAAGAGCCATTTGGCACTAGTAATTGATTTGCACTACTTAAGCGCTTAGATTGTTTGCATAACCAGTTGCGTATCTACTTCTACAAAACGCACCCCGCCATAACCTTGCAACATGCCAAATTTACTCTACAACATTGAATCAAAGACTATCCACACGGCTGTGCTGAAGCTGATAGACGACCTGGTCAACACTAAAGACGAGACAGGCGAGTTTTTACTCAAACTTGATGATGGAAGAGTCATTGACACCAAGGGCTGGAACGGTTGGGAGTGGACCCACGGTATCGGACTTTATGGTCTCTGGCATTACTATACACTCACAGGGCAGGAGTACCCATTGAACGTTGCCAAAAAATGGTTTGCCGACAGATTTGACGAGGGCACCACGACGAAAAACATCAACACTATGGCTGTGTTCTTGACTCTCGCATGTATCTACGAGAAGGAAAAGATTCCCAGCTATCTGCCCTACCTAGAATCGTGGGCCGATTGGGCATTCAACGACTTGCAGAAGACGAAACATGGTGGCATGCAGCACGTGACCTATCTTTCCGAGCACACCAACCAACTGTGGGATGACACTTTGATGATGACAGTTTTACCGCTAGCAAAGATCGGGGTGGTGCTCAACAGGCCAGAGTATGTTGAGGAAGCCAAGAAGCAGTTTTTGCTACACATTAGATACTTGGGAGACGCTGCCACTGGTCTATTTTTCCACGGATGGAAATTCAACGATGAGGGTCCTGGTGGCCACAACTACGCACGTGCATTGTGGGCCAGAGGTAACTCATGGCTGACTATCGTTATACCCGAAATCATTGACACCCTGAACCTGAAAAAGGGAGACCCTTTCAGAGACTTTTTGGTGGAGACTTTAGAGGCTCAGGTAGAGGCTCTGGCCAGGTTCCAGGACAAGAAATCTGGTCTTTGGCATACGCTTCTCGATGACCCTACTGCCTACCTTGAAGCCTCTGCGTCTGCTGGTTTTGCCTTTGGTATTTTAAAGGGCATCAGACTTGGCTTGCTCTCGAAAGCAAGGTACCTAGACACTGCCATTGTGGCTATCAACGGTGTCTTAGCAAACATAGATGAGAAGGGAGAGCTTTTGCAAACGTCTTTCGGCACGGGTATGGGAGACACACTGCAGTTCTACAAGAACATTCCCTTGACGAGCATGCCATACGGTCAGGCCATGGCTATGATGGCGCTGGTCGAGTTCCTTAGGCTTTACATATAGTGTTATACAGTGTATTTATCTTGGAATCAAGTATTTTAAATACAGGATCTCTTATTAATGTAGCGGGCGACATGTAGGTTTACCATGAGCTTAATGATTTTGTAGAATTTAAAGCATATTAATTATATATTACTTTGCTGAAAGATGAAGACAAACATGAAAATAATATCGTTGTTACTACTGATTTACCTAAAAATGGACAAGCTCTTGCACTTTGACTGGCAAGCCTGTTCTCAAAGCTTTATTACAAGCTATTCCAGTTAGAATACTCAACGCACCATCGACATGGGAAGCAGCTCTGTTCAGTGGGTCAGCAGGTTTCGAGTCACCACCGAACAAATCCCTTAACAAGTTTGGATCTCCTCCTCCATGTCCTCCCTTTTCTTGCACCACTTCAACCAGATAAGGCTCTTCAAAAGTTGGACAGACTTTGATCTCAATCTTCTCTAAGGCACCCTCCATTTCCTGCAAACCTCCAGAATTGACATAGGAAATCTCACATACGGTTACCTCAACTCTACCCTTGGGACCGCTGAAAGACACACGGAAGCCCTCCCATGGTGCATATGCACTCAAGCTGTATGTGAGAAATGCGCCGGTATTGTACTTCACCATCACAGCCAGCGTATCTTCAATGTCAATGCCGTCCCCGAAAACGTTCAGATCTCGATAGTAGCCATCTTCGTGTTCAGCGTCCAAGTAGAGCCTCTTCAATGCTTCGCTAGATTCCAAATCCAAACTGAACTTGTCGTTTTCGTCTTTGAAGTCGGCATGTCCATGCGATCGATAGGGAAAATATGTTTCACCCCTCTTCTCGGCATTAATTTTACCGTAAAACTTCAAGTCACCAAACGCAAAGGCAGTGTCCGGCTTGGCACCAAGCCAAAAGTTGATCAGGTCGAAATGGTGAGTCGACTTGTGGACTAGTAGACCGCCGCTGTTGCACTTGTTTCTGTGCCATCTTCTGAAGTAATCAGCACCATGTTGCGTATTCAAAAGCCACTCAAAGTGCACAGAGTTTACCTTGCCTATCACACCTGAATCAAGCACCTCTTTTATCTTGGTGTTATGAGGTGAGTAACGATAGTTGAACGTGACTCTCAAATTACGGCCCGTCCTCTTCTGAGCATCTATTATCTCTTGACACTTGACCTCGTCAGTGGTCATTGGCTTTTCAGAAATCACATCACATCCCAGCTCCATTGCTCTAATGATATAGTCGTCATGTGTTCTATCTATTGTGGTGACCAGCACAATATCGGGTTTCGTCTCATTAATCATTTTCTCAAAGTCCTTTGCCAGGTAAGTAGGCACCTTGTGGTACCCTGCTCTTTGCACCAGGTCATTGGCATAGTCAAGTCTTGTCTGGTTTGTATCACAAAACGCAACCAGTTTACTGGTGTCCTTGAAAGTCGTCACCAACGCATTGTAGAAAAACTGAGCTCTTCCTCCAGTCCCTATATGGGCATATCTTTTCACGGCCATGTTGCTTGCTCTCCAATAATATTGGCCACACGTTTACAGTTTTGTCCTTTGCTAAACTGACACCTTTATACCCAAACAACTCAAACCACTAAAAATCCCTCAAGTGGGGGACATACTATCGTTTTGATAACGCAGCTTTGAAGAAAAATCTGGGGTAATGTTCTTAAAAAAAGGTGGGGCAAATTACGGTGGGGACCGCGCGCTTCAAGAACTTTATCTTTCGCGTTAATTTTCAGCAGATTCGGATGACGACATTGCGCGAGTGTAGGTGGGGTATCACGAAACCCGGGGGAAAAGTGTGGTTCCTTTCCATTTCTAAAAACCGGTTCCTGAGCTGACGGGTTTAAGATGACCAAAAAGAAGAAAAAATGAGGGGCACATTTTGGTGGTATGTATCCAATTGGTATTAAAACAGTCCGATTGTCCTAGTGAGGAAAGCTATCTAGATACGGACAAAACCAATAATGTCGTTGATCAAAGTTTCACTGCTTACAGGAAGCAAAAATAGTGATTCTCCCGTGTCTTTCAGCCTCAGCTGGGGTAGAGGTGAGTTTGAAAAAGAGAATGGTGTTGAATATTCTGTGGACAAGAAAACGTTCGAGCCTCTGGATTCGTCAGTCTTGGCGTACTGGGAAAATGGGTCTGCAAAGTGGACGTCCCACTCACTGAGTGCTGTACCTGCGGATGAGTTTTTTGTTAGAAAGATAGAACAAAATTTAGGTTTGCCAAAACCGTTTGAGATCGCCGAGGGAGATAAAACCTTAATTGTGGCTAATGCGTCAGGCCTAAAAGTCACTTTCAGTAAAAGTGGGTTAAGGGCCATTGAGTCCGTTAATCTGGGAGATGCCTCAATTTCTTACGGCGAGATTGCTGGCTCATCTTCTTTGGTAAGTGACGTGCCGGCAATCAAGCCTTTTGTATCTGCTCTTGAGGCGGTCGAAGTGGAAAAACAGACGTCGGAGAAAGTGGTGGTGTTATCCACCGGACGACTGACTTCTGCATTCAATAAAGAATCCTATATTGACTTCAAGCTAAGAAGTTACGTGTTTGCCAAGAGCAATCTTCTCAAGTTCACGCTGTCTATAATTTTCAACCTTGACAGGAAGGAAAACCTGAGATCTCTGGGGTTGACTTTTGCGAAACAACTTGGCGATGTTCCTCTTTACGACAGGCATGTAAAGATAACGGGCAGAGAAGGTGGAGTGATGAGCGAGTCTGCTCAGTCGATCACTGGACTTTGGTATGCTAGTCCCCCAGAATTGAGAACAAAGCAAGCCCGGGGTGAGTTGCTTCCACCAGCAGACGATCCAGCGTGGAATTGGGACACTAAAAAGCTGGCTTATGTTCCCTCGTTTGACCACTACTCCGTCACGCAGCTCTCCAGTCACGGCTACGAGATTGCAAAGAGATTTAGAAACGGTTTCAGTAAGGTGAAGATTGGCGGAGGAGCAAGAAATGATGGTTCTATCTTTTTTGGATCACCTCAAACTGGTGGATTGGCCTTGGGCTTATCCAAGTTCTGGGAAAAATACCCAAGTGAGCTTTCTGTAAGTGGTTTGGCGAGTCTAGATGCCACAGAAGCCACAACCTGGTTCTACTCGCCCTCAGCTGAGCCATTGGACGTGAGTCCGTACTATGACGGACTTGTTGCTGACAATTATGAGAAGCAAATAACAGGACTGCACGTAACTTACGAAGATTTTGAGCCTGGTTTCAACAATGCTAGAGGAATTGGCAGAAGTTTTGAGGTGTATTTAAAGGTCACTCCCCCTGCAAAAAGTGTGATCTCTGCGAAAGAGTTTAGTGACTTTAGTTCTTTAGTGAGAGATCCACCGGTGCTTTTGGCAGATCTGAACTATTTGAATGCTACCCAGGCTTTCCCCTTCTGGGCTCCCGATTTCAAAATTGGATCACGTAAGCCTTCGGAAAAGGAACTAGAAGTAGAAGCTCATTTGGACCAGCTCTTCAAATACTACGAAAGCCATATCGAATTGAACGACTGGTACGGATTCTGGAATTACGGTGACGTAATGCACACTCCGGACACGTACAGACATCAGTGGAGATATGACGTAGGTGGATATGCGTGGGATAACTCTGAGCTGAGTACAGATCTTTGGCTATGGCTATACTTCTTACACACTGGTAGGGCCGATGTTTTCCGTGTGGCTGAAGCCATGACGAAGCACACCGGAGAAGTTGACGTGTACCATGCCGGCCGCTTCAAAGGTTTTGGTACCAGGCACGGAGTCCAACACTGGAGCGACAGCTCGAAGCAACTGAGAATTTCTAATGTGCTTTTCAGACGTTTCTACTACTACCTGAGCGGAGGAGATGAGAGGATAGGTGAGCTAATGCAGGAGCTGAACGAAGCGCAAAAGGCCATGCTTACCTTAGATTCGCACAGAAAGGTCCAAGAGCATCCCCCCAAGCTGCCAGAAAACTATGCTATGGCCAACATAGGTCTGGACTGGGGTTCCTTAATTGGGTCATGGATGACCAATTGGGAGAGAAGGACAGAAGGTTGGGAAAAGTCCAAAGATAAGCTACTGACTTCGATTAAAAGTCTGACTCAACTGCCCCATGGGTTTGCTAACAATGCTGTCCTGATGAACGTGGAGACAGGTGAGTGCAAGCCTGTACCACCTCCTACACCTGAGTGGGCAATTTCTCATTTGTCTACTGTTTTCGGATTGAATGAGTCGATTACAGAACTGATTGAGATAGTCAGAAACATTGATAGCGATCTCTATGCCGCATTTAGCAAGTTTTGGACAGATTACGCCGTGAGCTTCAATGCTGGCGAATCTGTACAGATTGAAAAGTTTGGTTTTGCGTTTCCTAAGAAGAATATATCGCTGCAGCAATCACATGCCAGGTGTACTGCGCATGTGTCATGGCTGTTCAAGGACGAGAAGCTGGCAAAGGACGCCTGGGATCAGTTTTTCCACACCGACTTGTATGCAAACGAGCTGGTGGACTGGAAGGAGACTAAGCTGAATAAGTACGATTCTGTTACAGGATCGGAGATGGAGTACAAATGGTTGACGACGAACGCAACAGCTCAGTACGGTATCTCTGCCATCTATATTCTCGCCAAGGTGGGCCAGCCTTGAAAAGGCAGTTTGCGTATTTAAGGTAAGTAATTTACGTGCAAAAATTGTCTGAACTATCGTTTACACTCAAAAAAGAGATCCTCCCTGCCATTGGTTTTGACATTGATATGATCACTCAGACCAGCCTGTCACTCCAATCCTCAGGTCACTGCTCGCTTTTTCGCTCCGTTATTAACGTCGTTCTCGCTTCAATGATGAACCGCGAAATTCTCCGCATATTTCCCTATAAAGCCAAAAAAGTGAAAATGTCGCCATTAGGTGTGTATGGCTTGAGCTCAGCACCTACAGTCAAACAACTGCTCTCCCAACCATTGAAACCCCAGCATGTCCGAAAAGCACCCCGGGAGAAGAATCTGCCAAATTGTCAAGCTAAAGCCAGAATACCTCGAAGAGTATAAGGAATGCCATAAACACATTTGGGAGCCCGTAGCTGTCAACCTGAAAAAGTACCACATTGAAGATTACTCAATTCATTATTCCCCCGAGTTTGATCTGCTCATTGCCACATTCAAGTATACAGGAGACGACTGGGAAAGGGACGGAGAAGCTAGCCGCCTGGATGAGGGAAATTTCAAGTGGTGGGACATGACCGACAAAATGCAGGAGACCCTAGTGGAGGGCTCCACTGGGTCCAGAGACAAGAAGGGATGGTGGACTAACCTAGAGGAAGTCTTTAGGTATGATCATTGAGAAAGGAAAGGGAGTTAATCGTATATAACAATATATATCAAAAAAATATTTTACACCACACTGTGACCGTAAATTGAACATTTCAAGAAGAGAAGACGACATATGTAGCTAACTGATAATGTCATCAGAAAAAAAGACTGAAATCAATGGACCAATTGCTTAGACCACGTTCTCTGGAGTTAACGAGCCAAGAAACATACGCACTTTATCGAGTGCTATGTCAAGACTTTGTGGCTCAGAGTCGGCCCCCAAGTTATGAGTAGCGCCTGGAACAATTCCACTATACTCGGATAAAAGTTCAGGTGGTACTGCTTTTTTCAATGAAGCAACAACCTTTTCCTTATCTACCGAGCTAGGTACGAATTCGTCAGACCCAGAATACAATATCAAGAGTGGTCTGGTGAGCTTACCGAATGTCTTTGCATGATCCTCCTCAGTCAGATCTGAAGAGAAGAAGTCATCATCTCCCCTAACCGAACCTAAAGAATACCATCTGTAGGCGGATATGGCTGCCCCAAAGAATTTTGCACGGTACTTCATCGGCATGATTTCGTTCTTGCCACCAGACTCCAGCAATTTCTTAGCATAGTCAAGAGACTCCTGTATCTCTTCGCTGGATCCAAAGCTCATGGCCATGGCTTCGCGATCAGACGCTGGCGCTTGTAGAATACCACCGTCGAGAGCTGGGACGTTCGACGCCTTAGTGGAGTAATGCATCACGTTTTGGCACCCTGTGGAATGGCCCATCATGGCAATCACCGAGCGTTGACCTCCCCTCTCGGATTTAAGATACGAAACGAGCAAGCCTAACTCCGCGGAATCTCTCCCCAGACTTCCAGTTCCCCAACCAGAATAGGAGCTGCTAGTGCATGCCTGGATTACAGCCCATCCGTCTTGCTCAATAATGTCGGCCAATGGCTTCAGGTAAGGCACAGTCAGGAACCCGTCACCCAATCCGCCCATGAAAATGAGCACCTTGCCAGCTCCCACTTTTCCTAGCTCAAAGGCAGTAAGGCGAGGAGCGTACTCGTGGAACTTGCCCTCGATGGGAGATTCAACTGTAATTTGGTCTAAAATCATTTCTGCTACTGTAATTGGTTATGCTATATCTTAGAAACTAATATATCAAAATATGGCAACGCAATTGGGAGAAGACGACACTCCTCCCACAGCATTGAATGGTACGGAAGAGAAGAAAAATATATACCTATTTTTCTTTCGGCATAACTCACTCAGTTTTTCAAGATTGAAAATTTCGCCGACAGGCATACCCCAACCTGCCAGCAAATGCCTGTGTAAAGAGAACTCAGGCGTTCTGCAGGGATATACCTCAAACCCAATTGAGTCACTACAGACGGCACTAAATTGGTTGTTCCACAAAAATCGTAACATATCGTTTGTTGCCTCGAGCCCTGCATGCTGCCACGGGCCCTTTTGGCTGTAATGTATTTTCTGGTCCTCTGTCCATGTCTCCCACTCCGCAATCATGCCAGTTCTGATGATAAATATGTCACCGGGCTGAAATTCAATGTTCTTTTCCTTCACTATCGTCAAAATTTGGTCTAGAGTGATCTCATGGAGAGAAAAGCACGAATAATCAATACCGTTTTCATCTGCCCACTGCTTGTAGTCAATAAATACACCCCTTCCAACAATGCCCTCTTTTGCCCAGTGATGAATTGAGAGGCGGTCATTCGTGGGGTCTAAAATTTCTTCTGGTGTGGTACCCCCATACCATACATTTCTTCCTGGATTGCCGTCTTCTTTAGTTTTCTCTTTAAAGTTGATTGGTTGACTGTAGTGTCTCAAGCCGTCCCATTGGCTGGAGGATTGAGGATTCATGTGGTACACGTCGTCAAACGCAATTGGCTCATTTACCCATTGTACAGTCACCGTACCCCTTGGCCTTTTGAACGGCGGGTGCTCGAGCTTGTCGAATTCCCATCCCAGGCAGGTTCTTTCGCCGGTCTTTATCTCTTTCGCCGCGTTTTTCACCACCTCTGGCGTGAGCAGATTTAGCATTCCTTTGGCCTCTTCTGGTGAACCCTTTGGCCCCCATTTCCAGTAGCGTGCTTTGTTTTTTAGATCGTCGTACTTGGGAAGTGCCATAGTTTGAGAGCCTAGTATTGCGGAGTAGGAAATCCGAGGAATAACACGCAGAAGAAATTCACCCCATTTATATAGTTTTCAGACTAGGGGTACGATATGCATCTGCGAGAAGGAATGATAAGCCGACTGTGTATTTAGTCAATGTGCTAATTTCTTGACCATATGAGTGGCACATTTGTGTCTATTACTTGCGAATGTTACATTAGTTTATAAAATGGTACTATACCTCTGAGTCAGCGTTGGTAGAGGCAGTGGTGGTTGCAGCGACAGCGGCGTAGCCGAACTTCGATCTAGTTCTCATGTTTGGCCCAATATATGTAAAGATCCAGGGCACTGGCATCAAAGCTAAGCCAATAAATCCTAATAGGGAAGAGGCCCACCCGTTTCCCAATCTGTTGTACATCTGGACTGTGAACAAGGGGAAAACAGAAGAAACCAGATATCTAAGCAAGTTGTTAGCAGCCAAAGCCGACGCTAATGACAATGGTGGATACGACATAACGAAGTATGTCAAGATAGAAAAGAAAATCAAAATCAGCGAAAAGCCAAAGGGGACACCAGCGGCTAAAGGAGCCATCCAGTGCACAGAACTTCTAGCCGTCCAACCGAGCCAGAATAAAGAGGGGCCAAATGCGACAGCTCCGATTTTACAAGGAAGCAATCTAGACTCTGGGGTAGGAGCAATGGGGTTACCGTCTTTATCCTTGTGGCCAATATAGCCGTCTGGGTATCTCTTGAAAAAGTAAAACCTGTCAATGTAAAGGTAAACACATGCACCAATCAACAGCCCGATTCCGACACCGAGAAACGTCAGGCCAGAGACTCCTTGTTGCATATGGTAAGTTCCCTGAAAGATCACAGGGAAAGCTTCAAAGAAGCCAAACAGAACAGCAAAGATGAACGCAGCGTAAACAGAAAACACGAGCACGATGGGCTCGACAATCAGCATCTCCAGTGGCTTCAAAAGAAATATAAACACGACACCTGCCAAAAACTGTCCCAACCCCATATCTGGTGCCTTTTCCTTGAGATTTCTTTTCTTGATTCTTGATTTCATGATAATAGGCTTGTAAGTCTCCGGCATGATCAAAATGAATGGTAAGACAGCTCCGGCAAACATAAGATTCACCCACATTGTCCATCTCCAGCCTTTGTTTTCGCCGACAAACCCACCAATAATGGGACCAATAACGGGACCAGCCAATGGGGCCAAACAGAAGAAAGTCATTGCACGCCCGATTTCATGAGGTCTCCAAATATCGCCGATGGAACCTCCGCCAACGGCCAAAGCCGCAGAAGCCGTAAGCCCAGCGAAGAACCTCAGCACAAGAACTTGGCCAATGTTCTGCGACAAGCCAACGCCCATTACAAACAACATTGAGACGGGCAGCGTCGACATGTATACGATTTTTCTACCGAACAGCTCAGACAAAGGAGCTGCGATACAGGGCCCGAATGCAAGCCCTAAGACGTAAAATGTTAGACCAGAAAGGGCCAAAGTCTCTGAAGTGCCCCATGCTGCCCGCAGCTGTGGAATTCCGGCTACGAAAATGGAAGAGCCAAGAGAAATAACTAAGCAAATAAATGCTACCGTCATTGTCACTAACCATCTGCGCCATGATGGCCAGTTTGCAGGGTTGTCTGGGTCGTCTGGCGAGTCCCAGTCCATTTTGCGGGCATCGTACTCTTCTGCGGCAGCCTCTGTATCCTTAGACGAACCGCTGTCCCCTCTCTTTTCTTCCGAGGAGGTGTCTTCATGGTCAGCGAAATGGCATCCGAGAGTATGTTGCGATTTGTGAGAAGCATGTGTGCCATGTGAGGTACGCGAAGCATGTGAGGCATGAGATGAAATTCTAGTCAGTTCGTTACTGAAACCGGCAGAGAACTCTTCTGACTTCGTCCTTTGCAGTTTCAAGGACTCTGCATAGGATGGCCCCCGTTCAGCTAGGACTGGATCATAAGAAGAAATGTTATCTTCGTCCTCCAGGGTCTGCACCTCGGAGCGAAGGTGAGATTCTGCATCTGTAAAATGATCAGCACTTGAGACCGCACTCGAGCTTAGCGATCGACGATCCATTTGCGATGATAAGTCCTGAAATTTCAGATCTGTAGTTGAATATACGAAAGAGATTTCATATCCAGCTGGCCCATTGCGTGAGATTTCGCCATAGTATATATATATATGGAGCCATTAGAGGTACTTGCATCGGGGTGCATACATAATGAATAGTAGGAAAACGCAGAGGTGCATATAACATCAAATTCATGCCGAACAACATCCGAGTTGATATGCTGGCTTCTATCTAAGCTGGAATGCTGTTGTAGCAAGAGGGATACCTTTCCTGCCACGGAATTTAGGTGCTGCGTACGCTTTTATGCTGATACGGGACAATATTCCACGTGTATCCACGCAAACTAAAATACTAGAAATCAACATTTCCTGTTTTATTCGGCTAAATATAACGCTGAATCATTTTCCTTGCGCCTCAAAAGTTAAAATTTCGGACTATGGTGCACCAGCATATACCAGGCATCTCGAACTTTGCACTTTCACTACAGACACTCCTAACGGTGAAAAATAGTCGGTTGCTATAAGGTTATTGGCAAGATATGCGAGACGAGCTGGACTGATAATACTTGGCACAGCGTTAGTGAATCCTAACAAGCGCCGCCGTGCATTTGCAATATGCAGGTGCGCTTAAGGTCGGCATATTTTCGGTAATACACTTAAAAATACAGCCAGATCTACGAGGGCTGATTTGATGGGACAGAGTGCAATAGCATAACGGCTACAAGTGCTTTACTATTAGCTTCTTACAACTTTCCGCTCGCATATTGACCTTTGCTGCAATCTAACTGCAATCCTGCGTTATGAACTCGTTCCACTCTCATATGCATTATACGATCACATGCGAGGTGTGAGGTGTAACAATATCAATCAAGTCGATCGACCTTATCTTCAGTAGGTCGATCGACGCTAAAGTATATGTAAAAAAATCCTTCAGGATAAAGTGTGGCTAATAAGCATACCGTAATACTCCCCAGAACCACTAATCACATCAACTATGACATCTGCGTATCCTTGGTACACAAGGGCAACTGATGTAGCACACAGACTCACTGTTGTGGGTCTCGTGGGATTTACTTGTAAGTATCAGCACCAACAGCTATGACCGATTTAGCCACTCATACTAATAAGGCAGTTTACATGACCGCTAACGTTGGGTACACGCTTTATGTGACCGGCAAGGAGAACGAGAGAAGGCTCGCAAAACAGCGTGAGCTGCAGCAGCAGATCCAAGCTCAGCAGGCTGAGGTAGAGCAACAAGCTGGCCAGAACTAGTAATGTAAAAGTGGGCTCACTTTGGGTCGCTGTCAGCTAACGTGTAAAAGCAGAAGCCGACTTTCTACAGCTTGACACCAGTGAACCTTATTTTAGTTTCATTCGAGACCAGTTTGCTGAAATGCTTGCGTTAGCCCTTTCGCGCTATTTTAAATTAAGTCCTATAGTCATTATGTTCGTTACGTGTGTCGACGTACCGTAGTCTATTCATGTACATAGATCAATTATCAATGTTTAGTCTTTTGTCTTTTCCCCTCTTTCTCGTCGTCCTCTCCCTCTTTTCTCTTGATACCTTTGTTTTCGTGCGATTCTTGTGGGTCTGTCCTCTCGCTCCTCCCTTTCTTCTTCTCTTTCTTAGTACTGCGCAACGAGTGTGTCAACCCTAACCTCTTCAGTTCATCCATGCGCCCCTCCAGCTTGCCCAGCACAGCTGGATCTACCGAATTGATCGCGATGACGTCTCTTGCATTAAAGGATTTACCCGTCAAGGGGCATACACCTTCCTTTGTTTCCTTACTCTCCTTCTTTTCTTTAATCTTGTCGTGCCCCAACAGCTCTAGCAGCATCTTTCTGTCCATCGCGTCCCCATAGGGTGCTATATACGCAAAGTCTGGCACCTCTTCGCGGGTAGTGTCATAAATTGTGCCCGTTACTGGACATGTGATTTTCCCGTCTTTTTCTATGACTTTGACCTCAACCACATCTTTTAGGCCTTTTATATGCTGAGACTCTGCTTTCTTTTGTCCGCTGAGAAGATACTCTAGCACTGCTTCTTTCAGATAGAGACGCCCTTTGTAGTCCGAGACTATAGGCCTGCCCATAAGCGACTTGTTTGACATACTACATCGTGTCCACAACCCTAAACGATAAAACTTGTCAAGGTCCTGTTTGCTGGCATGTGCTATTCCCTTCACGCCCAACGGAAGCTTGGATGCAAGCTCACTGGAGTTAAATTGCAAGATCTCCGACCGGGTCGGGATAGTTCCTCCGTCGTTCTGACATGTTAGTAACTGAAGGTCTCAATCTCAAATGGTATTAACGCAACGTACACCCATCTCTACTTATCAACTGACCTCTGTACTCTCCTATTTCCTTATCGTAATATTTTGCCATACTAAAATTCCCACACCCCTATGTAAATCTGCACGCGCGCGCGCAAGATTTCAAGTTAGCTCGCAATCTTCTCTCAAGATCAGTGGATACAGTTCCGTCAGGGTAAATGCTGTCAATATCTAAGCGAACTAGTTTATGCTAATTGACATGATTGGCCCATGATTGTAAACTAATATAGCGTTCATTATTTAGTATTTCACTCGGCAGTGAGCTGATTGAAAAATATGTTTGTTCTTTGATTGTCGAGTCTGAAAGTCTGAAATCGGCAGATGTATGTATTTCTCTAGAATGCTGTTTTTATAGTCTTTTCATCAATCTATGCTAGTTAGGCGATCAGATAAACCTGCCTCGTCAATTGCCATAGCTGCAACAAGATATGCTGAATACTCTTCGCTAGTTTCTGGTGACAAATTATCTTGCCGCAGTGATTCCATAGCTGGCAAATAGTCGTCTTCCCTTGAAAGCTGAATAGCCAATCGCGTCTGCTCATCTTCTGTAAACGGTAAAGCCGATATGATTTGCTCTGCACTAGTGAAACCGCTTGCTCTATAAAGAAGGTAGGCAATAATGCTGTCGATCCTTGCAGCAAGAGTTTCATCGGATGAAAAGGCATGCGTACTATCAGCAACATCGTCCGCAATGCTTGCACTAAGAGCAAGTGCTGTGGTCAATTGTTCGTCGGAGTCACTCAGATCTAGACCGTTGTATTTATTGATGAGATCTTCTTCCTGCTGGGCCTGCATGCGCAGCTCTTCAAACATAGCTTTGTCTTCTTTCACATGGCTTTGGTGTTCTGTTTTTTTACTCCATGGGCCAGCCTTAGGCTTCCTCTTCTTTCGCCTCTCCTTGATATCCGCTAGAAGCTCACCAAACTTGAAATAGTTGACATCCCAAGTATGACTAATGACACCCTCACAGTCGTGAGTGTTTTCGTTTGCCAGGCAAATATGAGTAACAGACGTCCCACCGAACAACCATTCCTCCATTGGTCGTGGATCATTCCTGATTTTCTTCCAGTCTAAGTCAACCGTCCTGATTAGCTCACAGGAGTAGAGGTCATAAAAATGAACTCTACCATCATGGGAGCCGATGACGAGAAATAATGGCGTGATGCAAGCAGCAGATATGCCCATAAGCAATTCCGTGAAGGAATATTCACCGTCCTCGTTCTTGCAATATTGCAAGTCAAGCACAGGTTCAACGTCGTAGTGTGAAGACCGTATGTCGAACACCACCGTACGCCTGAAGTCTACAACAACCGCGACATGGCAAGGATCACCACCAACAATATCTCTGTTTACAGGAATGGAGGCACGGTCATGAATATAGCAGTTGTCTATTTCACCTTCGAATTTGCATGACAGCTTCTTTGTGACTATCTGATCACCGAAGCTAACGATTAAACAACCCAGACTGCTAACTATAGCCACATTACTCCCCCCATAATCCACAACTATCTTTATATTATGGATTCTTTCTCTAACGTCTTCCATGACATTTGCTACTCTTTTCACCTCCCGTCTAGATTTGTCGCCCGAAAATGCGTTTTTGACTATATGGAGGTCACCATCTAGATCTAGTGCTACAATTGTGCTCTTCAAATCGGACTTCATGAGTGCCAGTTCTCCTGCCTCAAGTTTCATATCAAAGACACAAGTCCTAGCCCTAATGTCCCATCCAAGAACCAATCCTGATGCATCACACGTCAACCCAGTCGCACGCCCTTCAGGTATCGACTCGCTCTGCGTCACTACAGATCCTATTATCTTAGCCCTGTGTGTCCTGTCGTCGCCCATCAGCTGCTTGGCATTACCGTCAATAAGCTTTTTGTTCATCACCAAAGCACCCCATACTGTACCATCTCTTCTACCCAAGATGAAGGCGTTTTTTCCTAGATCATAGGTTTGAACATCGCTGGCAACGCCGATAGTCCTTACTTTTTGATTTTTGCTAGTCGACAGTGACCCCGCAACTAGTGTCATCACCGGCCCGAAAGCGTTACACAACGCCACATATCGGTCGTTCTTAAAATCACAGCGTATTTCTCTAATCGGTACCGATACTTCGCTGCACTTGATCATATTGAATCTACCCTTTCCCTTTCTCCATCGTCTATAATTTGCCTCTCTTTCTAGCAGCTCTCTCCACCATGAGCCCGACCGGCTGATGGAGGAAAATTCGCTGTGGCTCTTCATCTGTGGGAACCTTTCCTTGAAAACACTCATTGCCGTCCCATTGTCTTTTGAAATGCTGTACCATTTGGAGCAAACGGCGCTTACCGACTTCAGGGACTCCAAATCTAGATATCGAAAAACGTTTATCAGCAGTTCTATGGGCAAGTCTAACAGTGTGTATCCTGGGCTATTGGTTTCTTTTGTCGTCTTCAACCCATTCTGGTGCTCAAACTCCTCGTCCTCATGTACAAAGTTCCCAAGAGAATCCATCACTGTTGTATATTGGACGTTTGTAACCGTGTCATAGAAAGAAGTGCGCTAGTGCGTTATCTATGCCTCGGAGAGCATTTGAAAAATTGAGGCAGTAGATAGCTTTCGCGAGAGACGCACACTGAAATATTTAGTAGTAAAGCAGTTGGAGCCCAGAGAGCGTAGAGTGTAACATGTACACAGAATGTCTGGCATTGTGAAACTGTGAACACTATTCCACTCCAAATAATAAGACAACTACTCTTCTCTAGTCTCAAAAACTACACAGCAGAGTGATTTGCTGATGATTTTGTAGCTACATCCCAAATGAATTTTATAAACTGGTCCATTGCTGATACTGGCCATTTTAACCGTTGCCTGTTTCCTAGAAGCCTGCGGCTGCTCATCTTATTTAAGTTAATTAATCGTTCTTATTATTGGCTAACGGAGTAATTATCCACCCTTGCTCAAGTTCAATCGCTAACTCGCTTGCAAGTTAAAAGTCCTCAAAAAATTTCCCATAAGGATCTTCACCTCCAGCACCGTAATCCAGTTGTGCCTCAGGGTAGTGATCAAACAGCGACGTGTCTCCCACACCAGCAGTAATGGGCGGCTCGTAAGGTGTCTCAATGTCCTTGAGCAGCAACTTCTCCCACACAACCTCGCTGAACCACGGATGGTTCCTGATGTCGGCAGACCCGTTTTGCAGGTTACCCAGTCTGCGGGTGAGGTCTGCTGTGATCAGCTTGGACAGCAGGTCAACTACATCAGGATGGAAGTGCGAGGGATAATGCACTTTGCCGGCCAGCGTCTTTTCGTAAGTCTTCATAGGTGTCTGGTCATAAAACGGAGTGTAACCAGCCAGCATCTCAAATATGAGGATACCGAGCGACCACCAATCCACACTCTTATTGTAAGGCTTAGTGGTGATCACTTCTGGCGCAATGTAGTCCGGAGTTCCACAAAGTGTCCATGTCACAGTCTCCACTTCTTTGGCAAAACCAAAATCAGTGATCTTGATATGTCCATTTCTGTCAAGAAGGATATTTTCTGGCTTTAAGTCACGATAGATAATGTTGTGAAAGTGCAGATACTCCAACGCCAGGGTTACCTCTGCCGCGTAAAACTTTGCTACGGGGTTGGGAAACCTCTGCGACTTGCGCAATAGGGAGAATAGTTCACCTCCCTCTATGTAATCCATCACCATAAATAGGTTACGAGCGTCCTGGAACGTTCCCCACATTCTGATCAAAAATGGGTGTTCAACGATCTTCAACATCCGGCGTTCGTCGTTAGTGTGCTCCACCTGCTTCATCCTAATCACCTGCGCTTTCTTCAGTACCTTGATAGCGTAGTACCGATTGTTATGGACGGATCTCACCAAATGGACTCTGCCAAATGAGCCTGTGCCTAGAGTACGCATGATCTGGAAGTCTTTTAGCGAATACTTTCCCTTGGAGACAGCAGAGCGCTGCGGAAGTAAAGACCCACCCACTGCACGCTGTAACTGAGTATAGTTGGGCTGTATGATTGCTTGATACGAGGGCATATGCTGGATGTAGGCGAGCTGCTGAGCAACCCCAGATAGGTCGCCTTGCTGCTGGGTAGCCTCAGGCGTTCCCTGTTGAGATACTGCCAGCTGTGGAACTTGCTGGCCTTGTGGCAACTGCTGGGGGAGCTGTTGTGACAGCTGCTGGGAAAGAGGAATTTGTCCGACATACGACACAGGCATTTGTTGTGGCGCTTGTGATACTTGTCCTTGTGTCTCCTGCGATATTTGTATTTGTTGCGGCTCTTGCTGCACATGCTGTGGCAGCTGGTTATCATGTTGCACGTGATTCACTGTTCCCTCCATTTTCTCTAACGACTGTTCAGACTGGCTGGTAGCCGATTCTTGTTGATGGGAGGAACGGGAGCTGGTACTGCTATTGTCTGAGTGATGGCCAGTGATGTGAAGCCTCTGTAGCAACTTAGAACGCATAAACCAAAAGAAACAACTTTCTGATTAGCTGTTCAGCTAGGAAACGATCTAAGTGTCTCAGCTACACAACCTTGACTCAAATAGATAGCAAGGCTTGTGCAGTCTGTCGATTGAGATGCGCAAGGTATAACTGACTTTGCTATAACACCCTTACTTGCGTTGCGAAGCGGGGAATGTGTGTGGGTGGTGTTATGGTGCAATTGCTAAGTGTAACAATGCAATCTTGTCACTAAAGTTTCAAGCAAGCTAACTACCAACGACGACAGCAAAGACGGAGATCAATTCGATCAATTCGGTCAATTGCTGCTTTCACACGGCTCCGTTTCACTTGCCGCCAGTTTCCTTTACTTGCAGCTGTTATCTATTTTTGCGAGAAATGGCCGTTTTTGTTTCGCGGTGTCAGGGTCACAACAAAATTTAGAGCAAAGTGTTGTGGTTGCTACAACTCACTGTTGGGGAGACACTAAACGTGAGTGCAGCAGGAAGGCCGGCCAGCTCTAGCACTTTTCAAGGCTCTAAACCTCGAACCTCTCTTGGAGCTTAATTTGCAACTTTTTATCAAAGACAACCAAACTACATTATCTTTCACCATGGCATGCTCTACTTCAACACAATTGTACATATCTATACACTAGTTACCGTCTCTTCTTCGAGAATTTAGCGTTTTTCGAAGGTCTGGCATTCTTTTCACGGCGACGCTCCTTGAGTTCACGCTCTTTCCTGATCTGGTCAGAAGACTTCAGCTCGTTGCGAGCACCGCCACTCTTGTGCCAGCCCTTGACATCGACGCCTCCATCGACGGCCTTCTTAACCTTCTCCAGCTGCTTGTGGTAATCATCTCTCGCTCTATCTGGCAGCTTAGGGGCCTTGACCTTGCTGTGTTGGAACTTACCGCCAGCTCCCTTACGCCCAGAGAGCTGCTGTGGCTTGCCAGCCTGCTCAGGAGCACCTACACGGTACCCACCAGCAGTATTATGAGCCTTCCAGTCATCGAACTTACCGGTGCGGTAACTTGCTGGAATCCTCTGGCCATTTTCACTGATAATATAACGTTTATCGTCCTGCTTCTTGATGTACTTGCCCTTCTTTCTATCCCACTGCACCTTCGCAGTCTGCTTGTTCACTTGTACCTTGTCGTCGTCATCAAGGTCAAAAGTCGCCTGCTGTGCAGCATTGGCAAAGCCAGCATCCAGAGATAATTGCTGGTCCTGGATGGCGGACTGGGGCGCATAGTGTGGTAGGAAAAAATTAGGGTCACGGAAAGTCTTCTTCTTGCTCTTCTTGTTGAGCAAAGTGTCTCCGTCTTCAAAGGCATCCAACAGCTCAGCCTCAGCCACTCCGTGGTAGCCTATCTCACTGGTGTCGCCCTTGAGTACCTCCTCTTCCAAAGAATGGCTCAATCCAGCCATTCTCTCGTTGTCCAAAAGCTCTTTCTTATCCTGCGCACGCTTCTGAATCGACGCTATCTGCTTTCTGCGCGTGTGCATCATACTAATAAGACTGTCATCCTTTTTAGAAAACTCAAACACCGTCTCTTTATTGTGACGGTGCTGCAACTTCTCCAAGAATGCGCTCTTCTGTTTTTCCATGTCCTTACCAAACAACAAATGCTGTTCATCCCAACCGGAGGCGATCAGCTCCTTCGCACGCCTCAATGATTCCTGTGATGCCTGACTACGTGTACGGAAATAGAGCTTTTCACCTTTTTCGGCGACTCCTTTCATTACGTTGACGTCATAGTTGTGTTTCAAAATCACCTCGTACGTCTCTTGAAATGCACCAAGCTCAAAACGAGGAGCGGATCCAAGTATCAGCCGCTCGGTATAAGACACTTTCGGCTCTTTGAACCCGTCGTCTGAGCCGTGCACTTCTATATATCTGTTTCTCAAAATATCCATCTTTTTCTCTTGCAAAGGCGTGATTAACACTTTCCTTCCGAGGAAAAGTTCTAGATCTAAGAGGTATGGAAGCTCGGCTTCAGATACAATTGAGTAAGCCCAACCTTTATTACCTGCTCTGGCTGTTCTACCGACTCTGTGAATGAAAATCTTGGAGCTCGAAGGCAACGAAAAATTCACCACATTCGCCAGAACTGGGATATCTATACCTCTGGCGGCGACATCTGTTACCACCAAAATGGGACATAACCCAAGCCTGAAATTCAGCAGTTGTCTACGTCTAGCATACTGGTCTAAAGAACCATAGATGTATGCTGTAGCATATCCGGCAGCTTTGAGAATACCAGTGACGTATTCCACATGGTGTTTAGTAGGCACAAACACAATAGTGGAATGCTCCGTTGGCAGTTCGTTGGCCTTGGGAAGTCGCTGGCGCTTAATGAGCGACTTTCTTTGTCTCTTTTGGCCCTTGCCTTTCTCTTCCTCGCCGTCACTCACATCGTCGTCGGAGGAATCACGCTGGTTGTTGGAAGCATCCAACTTTTTTAAGTCCTCAGGCGTAGCATAGGGTAGATTGATCACCTTTTGCAGAATGTAAAGCAGATTGGCCTCTCTCTCATTCTTCTTAGTAGCTATGAAGGCCATCTCCAAGTTCTCTGATATTTTTGTCTCGGCATCCAGCCTCACTAACACAGGATTATTCAGGCCAGCCTTAGCAAAGTCTACTAACAAGCGAGGCAAAGTGGCAGAAAACAGCATAGACTGTCTGTTAGAAGGTAGGGACGCCACGAGCTCGTTCAGCTGCTCTGCAAAACCCATTTCGAACAGCCTATCAGCTTCATCGTACACTATATATTCCACGCTCTTCAAGTCCAGCTGCATCTCGGTCTTCAAATGCAAGAAACGTCCAGGCGTGGCAACTATGACGTCAGGATTTGACATCATAGCACTAAACTGGTCCTCTAAAGAGTCTCCTCCAATCAACAGCAGAGACCTCAGATCGCTCCCACGGGCAAATTCACGCACCTGTTTGTTTGTCTGCATAGCCAGCTCACGCGAAGGTGAGAGAATCACAGCTCTGATACCAATCTTGGCCTGATGCGCCTTCAGCTTCTCCACCAAAGGGAGAACAAAAGCTGCAGTTTTACCAGATCCTGTCCTAGCCATTCCTACAACGTCTCTGTTCTCCATAATGAACGGTATCGTCTTTCTCTGAATAGGGGTTGGCTGTTTGTACCCCTTTTTGGCAATGTTAGAGAGGATTTGCTTGGATAGACCAAAAGAGGCAAAGGTTCCGCTCTTAGCCTTTTTAGCACTGGGCTGATTCAAGCTGGCAAAGTACTCCAAATTGTCATCGTTCTCTGCACCTTCATCGTCAGAAAGCTCTAAGTTCACAATACTTGACATGTCATCTTTAGACTTCTTGTCTTTCTTTTTCAGTTTATCAACTTTTTGTCGTTTAGAAGGCTGCCCCTGTTCTTCTTGGTCGTCTTCGCTGCTTAGAATCTCATCTTGAACTTCTGCATCACTATTGTCGAAATCTGCTCCGTCGATGTCCGAGTGCTCTGACTGGTCAACATCACTACCAGCAACTAGGTGAGAGGCAATGTCAAAATCCTCGTCTTCTGAACTGCTCATTGGGTTCGTGGGTAATCGTGCTATGAATTATACACTAGTACATCTAGTAACTTACATACATATTCTACATACATATAAAAAAAAAAAATTTCAGTCGTGCAGATATAATTTGCTTATATAACATTTAGATATTTGTGGTAGCAGGTACTAAATCATTTAGACTGCCGAGTCAAGAAACACCGGGAAAGTTTGAGTAGTACTAATGCGACATTCAGGTGACACTTGAAGCACCTCCTGGCTATAGGGTAAAATTAAGACGACAGAGTGAAAACAATAACAGCGCTTCAGCAGCACTGTATCTTCAACATGTTCTACGTTGCTAATGTACATTTATCACGCTATTCATCTTTGCTATAGTGAAGTAAAATTTGTGCAGTCTCGTTAAGACGCAAGCATCTCTATCGTGTCACAGCTAAGGCCCGAAGCTATCACCTCGGCTACTGCCTATCTCTACTGTAAGGGTGGTAACCACCTCTTCTGTCGCCTCTTCTGCCTCCGCGCATAGGGTTTCTGCGGAATCCTCCGCGACCATGCCTATCTCTCTCTCTGTCTCTGTCCCTAAAACCTCTGTCTCTGCTAGTAAAGTCTCTATCTCTGTCGTCTCTCTGGAACTTAGGACCAGAAGGAATGTTCAAACTTTGCTCCTGTGGATTCTGGACTCCTTCATCGTCGTTTTGCCATCCTTGTGAGGCATGAGAACCGTCTGAACCACTGCTGCCACCATTGTAGCCGCCAACAGCGCCGGTACCAGCAATACCTACAGTGCCAGAGTTAGGAGTACCGGTTGGAACAGGTGTTCCTCCGGTAGCATTAGCTCCAGTAGCGACAGGAGGGACTGCTCCAGCTGCCCCAGCCGCAGCGCCCGCTCCACCGTTCATCTGTTGCATCTGCATCCAGTACTGTTGCACTTGCTGGTAGTACTGCTGCATTGCAGCTGGATTATAAGTCTGCTGACCATACATGCCCATATTCATACCACCGGCGCCATTATAATAGCCACCCATGGAGGTCTGGTTCATTCTGTTCTTTAGCTGCTGGTTCCTGGGCTCCGCTCTCTTGATTTCCATAGCTCTTCCTTTAAACTGGACATACTTATTCTGTGTCACTCTGTCCACTGCATCGGAAGAGTCATATGTGACAAAACCGTAACCTCTCGAACGACCGGTGTCCTTATCGATCATCAACTGCGCATCGATGATTGTACCATACTGGGAAAAGTAGTCGTGGAACTCTTGCTCGGAAACCTCGGCAGCGATACCACCAACAAAAATCTTACCTGTTTTTTCCTGCTCCTCTTTAGGAATTGCCCTCTTAGGGTCAATCAGCTTACCATCAACAATGTGCTGCTTCTTCAGCACCTCATCCACGGACTTAGGATTGGCAAAGGACAAAAATCCAAAACCACGTGACCGTCCAGTTGCTGCATCTTTCATGATCGTCAGCTCTAACAAGTCACCGAACTGGCTAAAATATTCTTTCAGCTTCTCCTCTGAAGTCTCCCAGTTCAGACCACCCACAAACATCTTTCCCAGCTCAGAAGGAGCAATGTTTGCCTTAACGTTATCATGGAACTGTCCTGGTTGGCCCCCTTGACCTTGTTGGCCTTGCCCAGGCTGAGGCATCTGAGGCATTTGGGGCATCTGGGGCATTCCTGGCATTTGAGGCATACCCGGTACGTGTGGGACTTGTCCCATCTGAGGCATCTGCATCATAGGGTTCGCTCCGTATGGCTGCTGCTGCTGCTGCTGCTGTGGTTGCTGTTGCTGTTGCTGTTGCTGTTGCATAGCGGCTAGGGCAGCCATAGCACTGGTCATGTCCGTCTGAGACATTCCGTTAAAAGACTGCATGTTAGGGAAACCAGGAATAGCTGGAGCTGGTGCAGCTGGGACAGCGGCGGTAGAGTTCGCCGGAACAGGAGTAGTACTGTTAGATGAGTTGGCAGCATTAGCATCACCGCTGATTACTTGCGATTGCTGAGACTGTGCGGCATCAGTGGAGGGCGCGGGAGGTGGAGGCAATGGCGTAGCCTGCTGTTGGCTTGTCTCGGCAGATTGAGTCTGTTCAGTTTGCTTAGTTGCCTCTGCTGCTGTCGTTGTTTGGTCGGAAGTGCCCTTGCTTTCAGCGGCACTCGCCTGCCCGGACTGGTCAGCCTTAACATCATCGTCGTAGATGTCGTCAAAGAGAGCCTCGTCGTCTTCAAAGTTGGACATCTTCTATTTGTTTAAATAACTAATAGTTAGTGTAATTAGGTGAGTTCAAAATCTTGAACAGATGTGGCAGAATTCTTTGTTAGCCAAAGCTGCTTAAACAATCGATCAAATGGAATTCGTTCTTGTTCTGTTGGGAGTGTAAAATATATTGAATTACTCAGATATTCAATAATATACCACAATGTAATTACCTAATATATGGACTATTGAACAAGGCGCACGGAATGGCGGAGCTATTTCGCAATAGATTCACCGATTCAAGTGGTATTCAGTGGCTAAGGAGAACAAAGAGGACACTGGTATGGGCTCGGCGACCCCTGCGAAAAGCAAGTGGCTAAAGCAGGAAGCGAGTGTAGAAGATTTTCAGGCCGGGTAACCGCTGTTTGATGTGAAGGTCGGGGCGACAGGTTCGCGGGGGTAGCGTATTGAGGAGAGACAAGGCGCTCTTTGTTCTTGATAAGAGATAGTAACTTTGGAGTAATTACTTGATTATGAGTGTAAATGGAGATACTATGGGTTTTACATGACTCTCTTACTGTTTCAGGTCTTTGCTCACAAAATTGATGCTCAGGGCAGCTTTCCTCGGATAGTCGCTTGACACTTGATGTCTTGTGTACGCGTGAATCCTTATCGCTAGGAGAGCGCGAAAGACTGCAGTGAAATTTTTCACTCTCTTTAGACAGCCGCAGATCTCTGGGACTATAGACCGGACCAGTTGACTCGCCCGCACACCCAATTACATGCACAAAAAGTACCTGGTGTACCTGGCACAGTCGCATCCGAACTTTCGCAGAGCGGAGCTTGAGACCGTGGCGGAGTTAGTCGGACTGAAAGTTGACCTGTCTGCCCACGATGAGAGCCACCCATTTCTCATAGTAGACATTGAATACGGTGAAAGTGGGAATTTCTTTGAAGGGGAGGGCGAGTTTGAACAGAATGGAGTAACCGAGCATTCAGACGAACTCAAACAGAATGCGGCAGTCCGTTTAGATGAGAAAATAGATGCCCTAGTAGGCAAATGGATAGGTAGAACAATGCTCGCTCGAGCTGTGTACGAGTTATGGGGACAGGGTAAAACGTTAGACCAACTGCACGAGAGTATACGATCCCAGTCTCAGCATTATTGGCCTAGATATCTAGAAACGTCATTCAAATTTGATTTCACCTCGTTCCAAGGTGGTAAGAAAAAGCATAAGGAGATTATATCCGTCATAGAGACGTTCAAGTACATGGCTTTTCGTGGTCCCATCAAGATGAAAGGTGCAGACCAAGTTTTCACAGTTTTAGAATACTACACTTATTTTGATCATCCTGGAGCAGAGCCCGAAATGATGTTCTTTGGACGCTTGATAGAGACCAGTGACAGAGAAAAGGGTGCTATTGATAGGTACCAGATAAATATGCGTCCTTACTATGGCACGACGACTTTTGACCCAGAGCTGTCGTTTGTCAGCTGTAACTTGGGCATGTGCAGAAACGGAGGCATCATTTATGACCCATTTTGTGGTACCGGCAGTTTCATGATGGCTGGCGCTCATTATGGCAGCTTGGCCTTTGGCTCAGACATCGATATGCGTACACTGAGAGGCAAGAACGGTAAGAGTATAAGCACAAATTTTGCGCACTACAATCACAAGATGCTCTACGGAGATCTTGTTTGCATGGACTTTACCCACAGCGCACTCAGAAATGACTTCCAGTTAGACAGCATCATATGTGATCCTCCCTACGGAGTGCGAGAAGGTTTAAAAGTTTGCGGAGCTAAGAATGAGCAGAGACATGAGGGCAAGGAAAACGTCGTTATTGATGGAGAAAAGGCGTACCTTCGCAAAGAGTACATTCACCCAAAGAAGCCCTACGAATTGGACCTCTTGCTCGACGATCTACTCCATTTTGCTGCCGACAGGCTCAAAGTGGGAGGCAGATTGTGTTTCTGGATGCCGTGTGCCAATGATTTGGACCAGGAACTGTCCATTCCTAGACATAAAAACCTGGAGCTGCTCCACTGTTTGGTACAGTCGTTTAATAAATGGTCTCGTAGGCTTCTGGTGTACGTCAAGAGGGACGAAAGCTACGTTGGCGAGACGGTGACGACGAAGGACAGGAACGCCAATAAGTTCAGAGATCGGTATTTTGCAGGTTTCCGGGAGTGAAGCGCAGGGCATGAATATATGCTACTGATTTAGAGAGGAACTGATGTGACTTGAGATGGTCGCATCCATGGGACGTGGGCCTGTGAGTATGTAATTCTATATTAAAAGCTTTCAAGCATACCTCTATAGTTCTCATCAATATGAGCACGGTGACTGTACTGCCTACCGCGTGATTACTCCAACATTTACAAAGCAAAAAGTTACTTCCTGTGGTTATTAGTTACAGATATATAGTTTACTCCTCGTCGTTCTCGAAGGTCTGAGCAGCGATACGGTCCAAGTCTCTCTGTCCGTTAGGAGAGATCTTTCTACCGCCCTTGCTAGAGATCTCGACAATGCCAATCTTCTCCAGAGCCTGGACAACTCTTCTGTTGACGGAACCGGAAGCGTCGTAGTGCTTACCTGGTCTGCCACCTCTGTTCTTGGCGCCACCGTACAGCTTGTTCAGCTTACCGACACCAACAGTCTTTCTCAAGTAGATGTGTCTAGCAACGGAAGCAGCTCTCTTGTAGAACCAAGTCTCAGCCTCCTGTGGTGGCAACTCGTTACCGGCAGAGGTCTTGACTAACTCAACATAGCCTGGTACCTCTAATTTACCCTGTCTCTGCAAAAACTGGGCGTAAGCGTTGATGAAATCTTGAGCTGGAACGTCTCTGTTGAAGGGGTTAGTATGGTTTGATATAGATGTGGGTGAGAGAATCATTGTCGCTGGTTGTTCCCAGACACATGGTGAGCTCGTAGTTGAAACAGAGCCCGTCTTTTTGTTTCGTCATCTGATGTTCATCACTTTGTGAGCCCTTGTTCACTCTTTGTTCATTCGTCGAAGTGCTTTTTCCTCTGTATTGATGCTATTGAAACACGTTCGTTACAAGTCATAGAAAGACATAACCCTGTGCGGACCCAACAGGTACCGACAATCCTCTCAGTTTGAACAACATTGTACATACCTAACGGAGTAGCTTGGCATCTTGATTAGTGTACTGTACTATCTATACTATACAACCTCTGCCTAGATACCCAAAACTTTTTCAATTTGGCTAGCCAGAGTGGGTGAAAGATTTTTTTGGTAGCACCGGTGCAGGGGTGCGACATACTGGGGCAGCGAGAAATTGTAAGTTCGCGAGACACTTTTTTCGCCTGTGACTGTGACTTAGGTGTTAGGTGTTGATTTACGAGTAGCTTATAATACTACGACTGTATACTATGAAGTGTAGCAGTAGTGTAAGTGGAGAGGTAATATCTTATCGATATACTGATACCATCTAACACGTAACAGCCACACAAGTATGATATGCATTTTACTCTCATTATCAATGTACAGCACTTGACTATGTAAATTAAACAGCTTAGCTTAGACCTTGAAACCTCTAGAGTTTCTTCTACCTCTAGCTCTCTCGAACTTTCTACCCTTGGACATGATTCTTGGGGCCTTGTGCTTGTGAGGACCGAAACCGAAGTGTCTGACGGCCTCTCTGGCGTTTCTTGGACCTCTGATGGTCAAAGTGTTAGCACCAGTTGGGGCTCTGAGAGCAAGCTGGTCAAGAGTGATAGCCTCACCACCGTTCTTGGTGATGGTCTCTCTGGCACCAGCAGTGAATCTCAAAGCGGCAACAGTGGTCTTTGGCAGAGACTGGAGTCTGACGTCATCGGTAACGGTACCAACAACGACAATGATCTTCTCAGCGGCACCCTGCTGCTTCAGAGCCTTGGCGATTCTGGAAACAGATACAGGAGGTCTGTTGATCTTGGACAAGAACAGAGACTTGAGGATGACCTTGTTGAATGGAGCATCGGTACGACCTGGGAAAGTGTTAGTATGACGAAAATGAGAATCGCTAAGAGTTCTGCTCAATGTCGCACACAGTGTGTACTCGCAGAACGGGGGTGAAAGCGGTAGCGCTAGTTACTACTAGACGCTAGTGTGCTGGGTGAGCACAAACTACTGTAACCAGTACAGTAAGTGTCATTGCTGTATACTAGTCCTGGCATACTTGAAAAGTATACTTCACCTAGTATACTAGTACTAGTAATAACTAGTCCTACCATCACCCAAGAGCTGAAACAAAGCTGTCCACAACTTGCAAACAACTTGCAACCAGCTATTCTGTTTAGCCAACCAGCTTCACCTGTATTGCGCGCCAGATCCATCAAACGAATGACGGACACAACTGTCGACATAAAGCAGATTCTTATTTCCATCAAAAGTGGTAGTCTACTTACGAGCTAAGAAGGTGTACAACTTGACGAGGGACTTCAAGTAGACGTTCTCAGACTTAGGAGCCTTTCTGTGAGAGGATCTGATGTGCTGCTTGGAAGCGTGATCGACACCCATTGTATATTAGTTTGACTTGAATGATGAAGAAAGGAGCCAACTGTATGGTTGTTGCAACTCGAAAAAAAGCCTTGAATTTTTCACCTCTAAGAAAAGAAAATTTGCAGCTGCAGAGAATTTCTCAGGGTTGTGTAAGAATGAAAAGTCACGTGATTTGCATGAGTTTTTGAAGTTCTGTCACGTGATGAAAGTTGTATTTCTGGTCACGTGATACGGAGCGCGAGCTGAAGACTAATCATCCTACGTAGATCCCGAAGGCTTCAGGCTGAACGGACTCAAGCTGGACACATTGCAATTGACAATATAACACCATACAATGAGCAAACCAGTCGATAGGTTCAGGTAAGTTCTGATTAATTTCCTGATTTCACGTTCACCTCGTTACTAACAAACAGAACATCGGAATCCAACCCCAGGGGCATACCTCAGGCTAAGTTCGTAGAGAACGTAAGCGACTTAGTGAATCTCAAATCAGAGACAATTGACGATGATGTCAACCTGCTGCTCAAAGAGTGCCAGGTAAGACTTGAGCAGTACAAATTTATGGAGGAAAGTAAGCGTAATACGTTAACCGGTCTAAATACGAAGATCCCTGATATACAAAAGACGTACGATATGGTGAAATATCTGAAGGAACAAAAGGACAAAGGAACCGACGAGGACGAGCTCGATGACGACGACGATAAATCGATGGAGGTACAAAACGAGCTCAACGATACCCTCTATGCGACTGCAGTGATCGACACAAAGCAGCTGGACTCTGTTAATTTGTGGCTGGGAGCTGATGTAATGCTCGAATACCCGCTCAACGAGGCCCTGGTTATGCTGTCTAAACGTTTGGAAACTGCCCAACTCAGTAAGAAGACTGTGTTAGAAGACCTTGAATATTTGCGTTTCAACATCACCACAATGGAGGTGAACACGGCCAGGATATACAACTGGGACGTCAACAGGAGGAGGCCGAAGGAGTCCAAATAAGTTAGTGTAGCATTAATAGCAATAGTAATGTAATATAATGATGACTAGATTGCAACTGTGGTAGTCATTGCAGAGTTGACCAAGTGCATGCCAATGTGAGTAAGTGTCGCTGAAGCTGTGGGCAAAATAGGTCTCTGGCAGTACTGTGTCTGCCTCTTCTGTAGAAGGGCACAGTCTACTGATCAACAGCCACACGCGTAGCTGTAACTCGTACTGCACGTCTGACCAGAATTATCTTGCCTCATCAGCGCCTAATGACATCAAACAGCTGGGTTGCCAACGGCCTCACGGGTTCGTCATTGGCAGGTTCGGGTGTCGAGGCATCTTCCAAAACCTGTACAGCCTCCACAGTATTCTGTTGCGACTGTTGCGGGTTCGTCATTGCATTCTCCAGCTGCAATTTCTGGCTCCGTTTTTGAATGACTCTGGTGATGGCACGAATGACGGTGAGATTGACGTTCTTACCTGGTAGTATATCACGCATCACAAGCATTCCGCAGATGTAGCCAAATGAACAGGGTAAAATTGACTCGAAATAGTTCTCGCTGAGTAAAAGCTGGAGACTGATGATGAGAGGGAACACTTTATCGTTCAACACCAAAGCGGACTCGCCTATACGAAGGCGAAACTGGTAGGTAGCAGGCGTAAGCTCGTTGTAATGGAACAAAAGACCAAATAGAAGCCCAAATGGCCCAGCTGGTATGAAGAAGTTGATTCCAAAAATTGTGTAGAAGCAAAGAAGCCACAGCGTAATGAGCACTAGGTTGTAGACAAACAGCATAGCGACCAGATTGAGAAATTTGACTGGTCCATACACTCGTTCGACATGTTTCAGAGCTATCGCCATCAATACTACACTCAGTAGCACCTGACTCTCGCTCTGATAGCTCAGCTGCACTATCAACAATCGCCAGTACTGGTTCCACTGCGACAGAAACGGATCACATGCTAAGATGAAGTAAGACTTCCAGTCCAGCATCGATATCAGAAGGGGCACTGCCACCAGTCCCACGGTGAGGGTGTTGGACACCGGGAGCTGTTTGAATCCGTTTGGGAGCATTGACCAAAAGTTGATCTATTTTTGCGAGCTCGAACTATCACCAACTTAACAATAAAAGAGATGTGCCTCAGTTGCCTTGTCTACACTAAACAGTACACAATGTATTTTGAAGTAGTGCGCGAGGAGTACTCCGGGGAAATAAATAGTTTGGCACCGCGAATTTACTTATCTGCGGATATTGTTAGGCTACCCTTGTATGAGGTTAGTCTTTTACAATCCACTACTCCATCATTCGATCCTCTACCTCGCCGACGATCATCCTTTACAGATCATCCGATAATGCCTCCGCAAAGCTCTAATCCCTACGTTTTTGGCACTACAAACGTCCGCATTCCCACACAGCTAGACTTTCTATTGAACGACCTGCTGAAACCAACTCTAGCACAGGGCCAGACGAATGATCAAAAGTGCACTCAACTGCTCTCGCATCTGGCCTACTACTACCCGAAACTAAAGAATGAAAACAATATTCGCTTACTGACCACCCGCTTCTTACAATGTCCCCTTTTCTTCAGCGACCAAGTGATCAGTTTCAACAACTCCTACCAGATCATCGAGTGCTTTCATTACATTATCATTGCAAAGTACAGGATCAGTCAACCCACGGTGCCCTTTTATCTTTTTTATCACTCCGTCGTTGATGGCATACGCGATTTCATTGCATTGGACCCTATTGGTCACCACTGGAAATTGTTGCCGCTCGTCTCTGGCTCGCTCATGGCCTTGCTACAGAGACAGGCCATAGACGCTTTCCCTCAACACGGCCATTCAATTGCAAAATGCGACAGTTATTTCAAAGACTTGTTGCAGAAGTTTCTTGTACAGTTTTACTCTTCTCCTCTTTGCAATAACTCCGACTTGGAGTGTCTTCATTTGGTGATAATGGCGATAAGCAATAAATATATTCCGCCGGCGACTATGCGTAAGGTGTTGACGAAAGACTCTCGTTTAGCATGCAAAATTGCATACTTCGTGTTCAACTCGCCGTATGGACTCAACAACGCCGTCAACTTCGATCTCAGCAAACCTTTGCTCAAGCATATCAGCTCGCTATCGTCCCTCTACGCTCTCACGGTAAACTATCATCCTCATCTTTCAGTGAACCTCGACTGCATAGACGTGGTGCTCGATAAAATACAACATTTCTCCGAGTCGTACACATCGCACTGCGAGCAGCTCAACATGAGCGCTTATGGTGACCCTGAATTGTGGAATCTTAGCCGGCAGGTGTTGTTCTCTACAATTCATATCTTCGAAAACACATTGGAACTTTTTTACAAAAAGAACGACAATGTTCTGAACAGCGCCCATCTACCAAGATTGTGTCGTAAAATGATGCTCTCTCTTTACAATTTGAACTTCGTGATACAAAGAATTGGGACCGGTGGATTCGAAGCATACAATTTTGTGTACTTCTCTGCTATCGATTCTCTTATTCAGTACGATCGTCTTAAAACGGCAGAGGTGCTGGCGCAGATATTCACATCATCTGTGCTCTTTGATGCGCTAAAGACCTCAGAAATTCAACGTGCAAAGTTGGACTTCTCTCTAAACTACATGGAGCAGATAGTAAACCTGTGCTCCGATGACATCAGACTCAAATTAATTCTCCCTCTAGTGGAGAGTGTTATCAATCTTGAGTTTCCGTTGAAACACGATTTGTTAAGGCCTCTACTTGAGTCCGCTCATTCTGTAATGCTCAAGTTTTTTATATTTCTCGACTCCTACACCGATGAGCTTCCAGTAGTATTTGAACACAACTACTCTGTCATTACAGCAAAACTGATCCCATACCTGCAGAGAACGCTATCGCAGTTCCCAGAACTTCTCTCCGTGAAACAGTTGAATATCGTGGTCGAGACGCTGGCGAGAGCTGTGTTTCCTAACTCCGTGGTTTATGACCACAATCCAGTTATTTCTCGTGATTTCCTGCAGATTTTGTACCAAAATTGCAGCGTCTCAAGGCCCACAACTACCCTCGTAGACAATACTGACCGCAGTAATGATGGGTTCCACAATATAAGTACAGACACTGTTACCGAGCCAAAAGTGCGGACTGAAAAAGATGCAATGGTTGTTTCTCTGATACTTATAACCCCTCTAATCCCAATTGAGGATTACATTCACTGGCTGGATGTGATCTATAAGGACTTCATTATCCCAGAATATGACCAGCAAACACGGACTTTATTTTTGGACAATTTGTGGGACTCAATCATTGGTTGCAATAAGTTTGACTCGCAGAAGGGGAACGCAGCGATTGACTGGTTCTATCGTGTCGTTAACCGCAAAGAGGCCAGATTGTAGTATAATCCGGACATAATATATAATTAAATTTGATGCCAAGTAGTCGTTGTGTTCTATTGTCAGTTTTTCTAAGTTGATCACATATTACAGCCCTTTCTTGTGACCCATCAACGCAAATTCAAACATATGTAAAAGTACAAATTATAAAACAAATAAGAAAACTCTAGTACTTCGCCTCTACTCAGTCTCTTGTGTCAACTGAGGGTCGAAGTAGTCAATGATAGAGCAGTTAGGGTGGAGCACGTACACAATGTTTGCATTTCTGGCCTCGCGCACCTTCTTCTGCCATTCCTGATGCTTTTTGTGGTACTCTTCAATCTCACTACTGGAGTGACTTCTACTAACACTAAGTCGAGGCTCAGGCAGCTGCTCCTCAAGCTGATCGTCGACAATGGTATTGATCGCCATAAGAATCTTGTCCTTCACGAGCTTCTTCAGTACCTTGTAAGCGATCTTTCTCTCAACCCAGTACTGGTTAACCGACTCGATATCATCTTCGATCTGTGTCAAATACCACTCAAGAAGCGTGTCTGCATTCAGTCCTTGGGTAGAAGGATCATCGGATTGCGTAGAGGACGACTCATGTTGTCCAATCTTGCGCACAAACATGTTCATGATCTTGACGTACTTCTCGTAAGGTATCACTGACTTGGTTGACTTTTCCTCTGACTGTTCAAGCTGTGTTCTATCATCAGCCATAGATTCATCGCCTTCCGCCGCCAGCTCCCTATCCGCAGCACCAGCATCATCATCTCCATCTCCATCGTCACCATCATTGTCAAATTCAACGTCATCTTTCTCTACTCTAATTATCGACTGCCTGAGCAGGTCATAGGCCTCGGCTACAAATCTGGGAGTGATCTCCTCTGTACAGTTGGCCCTAGCAATTGCCTCAGAGAGACGAATCATCGACTCCAGCTGTCTGACGGTAATTCTGTAGGAGGATCTTCCTAGTCCTTCAGAATCATCGGCCCTCAACTCTTTGTACCTTTCAACCAGATAGTCTCTAGCCTCCTTGGTCATTTTAGGCTTGAAGGTCTTCGCATATTTGATGTATCTGAGGAGTTGCTCTGCTGTGTAAGGGGGGTTGATAGCGCTGTCACGCATCATGTGCAAATTAACAATGTGGTCTGCGAGCTGCGTGTCAATGCGCTCGTTGCAGTCATCCAGCACAACGAAGAAGAGATCAAAACGGGACATGATAGGTGCCGTCATAGCAAGGTTACCTCTCAGACCGACTTTAGGATTGTACCTTCCAGCAATGGGGTTTGCAGCAGCCAAAATAGAAGTTCTTGCGTTGAGGGTAGCATGAATACCAGCCTTCGCAATGGAAATCGTCTGTTGCTCCATCGCTTCGTGAATAGCTACCTGGTCTGAAATGTCCATCTTGTCGAACTCGTCAATACAACAGATACCGTTGTCTGCCAGCATTAGGGCACCTGCTTCAATTGTAAACTCGCCACTTTCTTCATCTCTCACAACAGATGCGGTCAGACCAGCAGCAGAGGAGGCCTTACCAGAGGTATAGATGGCTCTAGGGCTGAAAGAGTTCACATACTTAAGGAACTGCGACTTTGAGGTGGAGGGGTCCCCCACTATACACACGTTGATGTCACCCCTGAGGTTAATACCGTCGACAGTCTTCTTGTGCACTCCACTAAGTAGTTGGAGTAAGATGCCCTTCTTCACTATCTCATGTCCAAACACAGCTGGTGCTATTGAAGTTACCAGCTTTGAGTACACGTGATCATCACCAACCATCTCCTTCAACTCTGAAATCTCCTGGTCATTCAAAGTGTTCAAGAACATCTCTTGTTCCTTGTCAGCCTCATCTCTAGAGCCGACGTCCAAATCCTCGTTGTCCTTAGCCACCAAGGAGTTCACATGGCAGGCAAAGAAGGCGATTTTGTAAGTCAAGTCTCTGGGTCCTAAAGATTTCAAACCAGTAATACCAGCATTTAAAGACTCCGTAGATGTAGCTGATCCTCCCATACCTTTGATAGATGCAGGTTTGATACCAGGCAGGCCCAGCTGAGAGACGTCTGGAATGACCACTTCTGTGCCTGTGAACCGACATTTGTCACCAGGCTTGGCTCTCTCAACCAATTCTCCACGCAGAATAACATCCAGCGTTCTGGGCATGGAACCAGTGGGTATCTCGTTCGAGTTCTCCTGTATTCTAACCTTTTGCCAGTCGACAAACGTTGATTTAGCGATGTTCAACGTCCAGGAAGTCTGATTGTCGCATTGAGGATTGGGACAACTGGTGGGCTCTGTATACTTGAAGTTCTGTTCCACATTGTCAATTGTTGTTTTGCAAAGATCGCAAGTGAAACAACCTTTGTATAACTCTGGTCTCACTTCACTCGTTCTTGTCACAGTTCCACTGATAGACATGAGTGTTCCGATGTGTTCACATCTTAGTTCTCTGATTCTGTTGATAGAAGGCAGGTTGTAAAACGAGATCTGAAAATTTCTCTCCTGCGAGGTGGTAGCGTCATCATCTATCCTCGTGGTTTTACGAAGCAGAGAAGGCTGATATTTCTTGATAACCTGTCTGAGACCGCCTAATAAATAGGGCAGAAATCTGTAATATTGCTCAGTAATCGCTGTAGCTAGGATACCGTTTTCTCTAGTGAGCAGGTGCTGGTAATCAACGTACAAAGTTGACAAATCGTAGTGTGACATTGCAGTAATCTGGGCAATGTAAACCCTTCCGTGAAACTCCTTGTCCTCTTCCTCCGTCTCTGGATTGACGAACTCTACGAGAAACTGCTCAAAAGCTTCCTTGACCTTCTCGGCAGTCACGTCTATAACCGGAGGAATCGAGCTAAGGTCTCTTCTCCTCAAGATGTGTGCAGGAGGCTCCTCGCCATCTTCTGCTTGTCGTGGAGCAGCCGCATTACGCTGTCCGGCTGGATTTCTTTGAGCATTAGAGCTGCTGAATTCGTGGAACCCCTGTGACTGAGAGTCACTAAGGATGTTTGAGCTCTGGTTGAAAAACCCCTGCGACGAAGAGGAGGGCAACGGCGAAGATGCTATAGCAGACATCGTAACGGGGCAACAAGGTGAAGTCTTCCGTAGATGTCGTAGTAAGATTGATCAAGACAAGAGGAAAAAAGTGTAGTATAGGACATCTTGTCTCGAAAACAAAACGCGTATTCTGAAACTTTTAGCTTTTTTAATTACGTGCATTATTTCCAGATTGGGTATAATTGCGTTTTGGTCGAGACACTTGAGGTTTTTGTGATAGCGAGGTAATGAAAAATCGTATTCATGGGTGTACGGGTGCAAATGCAGATCTGCAAGACTGCAGGGCAGTGCACGTTAAGCCTCATAAAATTTTTAAAATACTCCATATGTTGTAATGTAAAGAGCATAATATTAGAGCAGTGTAAATAGTGAGCCGTAAAGATGGCTAGAAAGAAGAGCGCAGCCAAAAAGGCACGTGCTTCTGAACAGAAGCCCGAAGTATCTAATGGGGTGAAACCTGACAAGGAAACCGGTATCAAGTCCGATGTCACTGTTGATGCTATTAAGAGCTCGAACAAAGACAAGGACGTCAAGCCTGGCGCTCGTGACCAAAAAATAAGTGAGTCTGAGTCTGAAGAGGAAGCTGAAGAGCTGTCGGATGGTGAAGAGGAAGACGAGTTTGGTGAGCTGCTTACTGAGGATGTCGAAGAAGGGTTTAACAAGGTGCTGACCGCCATCAAGTCAGGTGACAAGGCCTTGTTTGATAGCAACGTGAGGTTCTTTAAAGAAGAGACAGATGAAAGCAAGGTCTCAGACAAAAAGCACAAGCCTATTTATTTGAAAGACTATCATAGAATGAACCTCTTAGACGGCCATGCGTTTGAAGACGAAGACGGAGAAGAACGAGATTGGGAGGCCGAGGGTAAGGAGAAACCTTTTGCGCTCCAGCAGGAAGAGGACAAAAAGAACTTACTTTCCGAAATCGACAAAGCTTTCAGCGATGATGAAGGCGAGGATGATGACTTTTTGACAAAGAAAGAGAGGCCCACAAAAAGTATCGCTGACGACTTGAAGTTGCCTGATCCAACTGAGGATGGAGAACAGTTTTTGCAGCAATTCCTAGACAAGCATGCCTGGGTTGGAAAAGACGATGAACAGGTATCAGCTCAGTTGGAAGACGATGATGAGTTTGACGAGGCGGCTGAAAAGTTTGAGAACGCATATAATTTCAGATACGAGGACCCCAATGCAGTAGAAATTATCTCGTATGCAAGAACGCAGGCTACTATGAGAAGGGACAAGACCTCGAGCAGAAAGAGGAAGAGAGAAAAGGAGATCGAAGAGAAGAGCTTGGAAGATCAAAAGAAGCAAGAGCTTTTGCGCAAGAAGAAACAGAAGAAGGTGAACATTGTTGCTGATAGGCTCAAGCAGATCAAAGAGGCTGTCGGAGACGATATCCCTGAGGAGAGAATCACTAAGGTTTTTGGCGACAGTTTATTAAACGATGATTTTGACGATGCTGAGTGGGACAGAAAGATGGCCCGAATTTTCGATGAACAGTTCTATGATGCCGGCGACAAGAAGCCAGAGTGGGATGATGATGACGAGATAATGGCCGAGTTTAAGAATGGCGCCAAAAGCGCAAGCGAAGAGGAGGATGTCAACGACGATGGTGAAGATGAGGAAGTTGTTGATGATCAACCTGAAGGACCAGAAAAGAAATCCAAGAAATCGAAAAAGAAGGAAGAGAAGTTCAATAAGAAGAAAGAAAAAGAGCAGCTGAAAGAAGTAGCAGAAAAACTGGTGCAGGCAAATGCTACGAAGATTCTAGAAGAAGTGGAGGAAGAAAGGGGCAGAAGTAAAGAGAAGGATGTTACCTTCAAATACCGTGAAGTATCTCCTGAGACTTTTGGGTTAACTACCAGGGAGATATTGCTTGCGGACGACAAAGACCTGAATGAGTTGATTGGTATTAAAAAGTTTGCTCCCTACAGACCAGAGGAGATGAAGGTCAAGGACAGAAGAAAGTACACCAAGAAGAGAAGACTGAAGGAGTGGAGAAAGAAGGTCTTCCACGACGAGAATGGGCCCAAAGTAGAGTACGGCGATGAGGATACGATAAAAATTCCATCCATTGTCAACGCCAATAGTGGTCACAAGCACAAGAGTAAAAACAAGAAACCATAATTGAATGTGTATGAATATGTAGATCTAATAATGCATCTGGACATTAGCATGAACAATTGTCCATTTTACAATGTTTCCCCAAATCTTACCTAGTCGATCGACGTATTGAAAAAAATTTTGAACATGCATGAACCTTACATAATACATAGTGCTATACTAACAAATACTTCTCTTTAATTGACAGTGGCAATATTACTGTTACACTGCTAGCGATGTCAGCAGATAATAACAAAATCCTTAGCACTCGACTTGTGCTCCTAGGAATTTCAGGGGCTGAGTCTGACCACCAAAATAGTGAGCTGGCACGCATAGTCCGCCTTATTGTTAATGGACAGTATTTCAAAGCTAGTGAAGAAACTATACTAAAGGATGTGGTATTTCAAGACCCGTTTTTACTAGAGAAGGTTGAGGCTTATTGCAAAAACGAAATTAATCTCTATGACCTTATAGACACAATTGTGAAAAAAATCGTTACCAATACCGAGACTGCTGACACCCTACCCAATATATCCAGCAAGAAGTTAATTCTTTTATCGGCAGCTGTGCTATTGCTTCAGTCCTTTACGCAGGCTAACTTTACTGGCCCAAAGCTCCCAATTGGACAGACAGGAAAGAGTGAGTACGGATTTTTACGTGTGTTGTTGTCAAAGCCGAACCACATCAGGGAAAGTTTACAGAGCGATTGCATGACGCTACTGTCAGTCTCTGGTGAGCAGGCATACCATCTCGTAGAAAGTCCTATTTTTTTGTTGGTGGCCATTCGCATACTTGAGGTACTTCAAGAGACTAGCGGCTCGATTCTGGACCCTAAGCTGAAAATGACTGACACTGATGCTTTGATCAGCACTTTGCAGCCACAGGGATCTAGTTCCGAAGCAGTGGATGCCGCCGCCGCCTGGTGGAGATCACGTGCCTTGCAGATCTACCAGGCTTTGCTTCCAGAGGACAACAGTGTTTTAACTACGTTGTCCTTCAGTTTGCTTAATTCTACAGTTGCTAAAGTTTTGATGGACAGCGAGGGATCCACGGATGGCCCCGATCTTAACCAGGCTTTGTCTGTTTTATATCATTTGGAGTCAGCAAGAAATGCTATTGCTAGTAACCTCGATGCCAATGCCGTTGAGTCGCTAGTGAGAGCAAAAAGAAGCTCAGGTTTTGAGTTTGTCTTGACGGGCTGCAAGGCCAAAAGCACTAAATTCCAGGACAAAGCTGTTCAGATCTTGACGGTGTTTGCTAAGAGTCAGGAGTCTATGTTGCGTTTTTCTCGAAATGAGAAGACTGAAAGTCCCCAGAATGTTCAACTTGAAAGCGATATGCTTCTTGAGAGGCCGCATTTTGAGACTACCTCGTACGATTCTGAGGCTACCAATTTGAAGAGGACTAAAGTAAACTACTTCAATTTTGATGAAGCTGTAGACGCAGACGAACAGGAGAAGAAGCTCCTTCCCGTAGCCGTTACTGACAGTATGATTCCAGATAGCCTGCGGATATTAGATCCTAATGAGCAGCCGGCTCTTTCGAATCTTGACAACGTGCATCTTCTCTTACGTCTCGAGGCCGTCAAGGTGAATTCTCCTTCGAGCGATAAACTTGTAAACGAGGAACTTCTTGCTCTTGCTCATCGTGTAATTTTTTCACCCCAAGGTTCTGTCAACTGGTTGATTTATGCACGCGCTTTATGGCTACGGTCTTTTCTTGAAACAAAAAGTCCAAAAACAGTAGAGCGCGGTGTAATACAACTTTACTCTCTTGTTGAAGAGCTGGGTATGCATTCTGATAAAACATCAAGGTTGTTCCCCAAATCAGAAGATGAGCTGAGTTTTGCAAACGATGTTATCGACTATTCTGTTCCTGATGAAAAAATTTTAGCAAACTCTGTCAGGTCAAGATTCTTGTATCAGCTTCCGTTACTACCAAAATGGCAAATGGATGAAATTCTGGCGGAGAAAGTTATGGAATTGGGATCTCTTAAATCTGCATTAGAAATTTACGAAAGACTTCACGATTGGGTGGGGGCTGCTCTGTGCTATGGTGCAACTGGAGACCCTGACAAGGCTGAGCAGCTGCTCCTTGGTGTTTTGAAAGAGCAACCCAAAAACGCGAGAGCCTTGTGTATTTTGGGTGACGTTAGACAGGACCCTGTATTCTGGGAAAAGAGTTGGGCAGTTGGCAGGTATGCAAACGCAAAACGCTCGCTTTCAAAGTTCTGCTATAATCCCCCTAAGGAGGCGGGTATTGAGAGAAACTTGAAGCTGGCTGCTGATCATATGTTTGACTGTCTTAAAGCGGATCCGCTCAACTTCAACAACTGGTACTTCTATGGGTGCATGGGGTTGGAAATGGGCAATTTTGAGATGGCAAGTGAAGCATTCACGCGCTGCGTGACTATTGACGAAAGTTCCTCGTATGCCTGGAGTAACCTTGCCTCTGCATTACTCAAGATGGATAAGACACAAGAAGCATTCCATGCACTGAAGAAGTCTCTTAATGCTGGAGATGACACAAAAAAGTCGTGGAGAATTTGGGAAAACTTTTTGATTGTCGCTATCAAGCTCCATCAGTGGGACGATGTGCTCCTTGCCTCGAAAACGCTTTTGAGCAATAAGAAAGAAGTTGAGGGTGAGGGGTCTCTCGACTTGCCAGTGCTGGAAATGCTTGTAGGTATTTTGACAGGCGAACCTTATCCTGTCGATGGTAAATTGAACCACTTTCAGAGAAATTGTGTAGATTTCGCATGCAATCTAGTCCCATCGGTCGTAACAAATTCATCGAGGTGCTGGAGAACAATTGCCAAAGTAGACCTATGGAGAAAGAAACCATGGTTAGTGATTGAAGATTATGAGAAAGCATTCCGCTGTCTTTTGAACTCTACTGAATTGTCTACAAACGAAAATGTTTGGAACGAAGCTGTTGACTCTTGTAGCGAGCTGGTATCCGCTTACGAAAACTTTGGTGAACTGCCTGGTAAACACGGTGCTGGTGACGTCGTCTGCAAAGATTGGAAGTTCAAGGCTACATCGTGTATCGCATCTTTACAGTCAAAAGGAGCAAATTGTTGGGAAGATACCGAAGCCTGGGATACCCTTCAATCTTTGAAGGCAGGACTAATAAAGAATTAATGTGTTTTACGTTTCAACTGTTATATAGATGTTTAAGTTACTTTCTGGCGCTTGACTCTTCTCTTAGTGGTTCCTTTTTTGTTCAGTCCCTTGTTTTGGATACTATTGAGCCTTTCTTGTATTGAGCGGGCAGGCGTCTCTGGAGTATGGCTTGGCTTCTCTAATGATAAAATCAATACCATATGATTTTTCACCACTTCCCAATACTGGAGTATCTTTGGGTGAAATCTGATCTTTCCATACATAATGCGATCGAAAGAAAAGAGAATATGGTTGACTGCATGCCTACTTGCTTCAGAATACTCTACCTTTAGGCCCCACACAAACAGGTATATGATCAGGGAGTACAAACTCTTTGAGAACCAGGCTTCTTTAGCCAGTAGCCCCATAATTATTAAGTCGACATGAGCAGCAGTTAATAACAATGGACTTTCAACATACATGATGAACGGATACAAAGCTGACGACAATGCATGGTCTGGGCACAAGTCAAAGACAAGATAGTTGGCAAAGTTAAGAAAAGAGTAGAGTGCAAACGGGATCAACTTGAGAACATTTTGGGGAGTGGCCATCCACAACAGCGCAAATATCAGAAGGTGGGTGTTCTCTGATTTCAGGATTTCAGACAATGGGACAGAAATCGCATCGCTTGAGCCCTCTGCAATTTCTTTCTGTGCCTCTGCGCTTGTTACATATGCTGAGCATACCAGATATCTCCTGTACACTACAATCGTATAAGTTGTGACCACTGAGTAAAGTGCAATATTATACCATGGGAGGTCTATCTGGAAAGTAGTGTACTGAAAGACTATATAACAGCAGCTGAAAAGCAAAGTCTGCACATGTCCTGCTATCCATAGGCCTTGCAAAATCCGGTCTGTTGATAAGTTTGTGTTTGCAGAAAGAGACCCAACAAAAGTAAAGATCGTCCTTATAAACTTGGCAAACGCATTGTCATAATCAAAGCCAAAGTCAAGGTCGAACTGGATCTTACTGGTCATTGTATGGCTGAAACAAACGTGTTTGACAAAGCAATTATCGTTGATAGCGAATATGTTAGCGTTGTAAGCTACAGCAATTATGTACTAGAAACAATAAATGATATTTCAAAAATTCTCAAAACATAACACAAAAGTGTTCCTTTGTGTCTCGATTTTCGCTTATATGCAAGGTATGCACATGAATGTATATACAATAAGGGTAAAGAATAATTTGACAGCAGGTTCGTAAGTATTGAGGGGTTACTCTTTTTTTGAAGAATCCGGTAGGAGTAATGATTCATCAGAAAGCCCTCCCCTCCTGTACTCGGCAGGGGCATCTTTTGCGTGGTGACCAATGACGCTTTTCAGTTTGTCAGGTATATCTTCGAAGGCCAGATCATCCGGAGTTAAGCTTGCACTTTCACCTTTGGCTGTAAGGATGTCTTCGATAGTGACGTGCTCGTCTGAAAAAATCTAAAAGTTGTTAGTATTGAGCCTAGATGCAAATGTTGGAGTAGATACTTACCTTCAGGTGGTCAGCAATCAGGTGTCGACTATTGCAACCTGGGCACTTTATCAGTACCGTTCCTTTTGTATATGCTTGTTTTGACATCGTGTGCGTAGAACGAGTATCACATTTTTTGCATGTGAATGCTATCATCAACATGGGCTTGTCCATTTTCAGCTGTGCACTGGTATCTGGCTGTGTGGAGTTGTATCGTTGGATGGGTATATTATATGTAGGAAGTCTTAGAAAGTTGTAAGCAAAGGCGGGTCTCAGAAGTCGGACACAGGGGGCCGCAGCCCCTAAGCTTCTTCTTATGACGGGTAGATATGTTCTTAACATGGACATGAGTATCGATTTGGTTGAAATAGCGGACAAGTCTGTCGATTTTTAAGGATCACAAGGTGAGCTTAGATGTGCTCTCTTATTCACGCCCCACAGGTTTAGTAAAATTTTAAATATTTTTTCTCGCGAGCCCAGAAAAAAATATATTCCTTACTGCTTCTTCAGATTAGATTGGCTATTGCCTTGCATAATACAGTATTAGATGGATCTGAGACTGGTTTCTCTAACATGTTCATAAGCCGAAGTATATCAGAGGCTGAAAGGTGTGGAAGGGCTTTTTTGTTTGTGCGAAAAAACTGGTTTTCGACCCAGATAGCCTTGCAAAAACTGCAGAAACGAACATCAAAGGATGAGATAGAACTGGAAGATAAACTGCTTGCAGAGCTAACCAAAGACGAGCAAGATTGGGATAAGTTTCCACGATATTGGAAAAAGAAGCTGAACAGTTCCGTGTACAAAGTTGGCAAAGTTATTGAGTCGACCATAGACAAGGAAGTGAAGGAAAATTTCGACCGCATAACGACATACAATAAGCAACTGAAGACCCAGCCTGTTGAGCGAATCAGAGTAGACCTGAACAGGGAGGACCTTCGGATATTTGACTATTACGAAAATGCCCGTGTTGTTTCTGCTGTGGCAAACTACCTCGGCAGTGATAAGCCTACTGAGTACCAGCGCAAGTTCTTTGCCATTGCAGCTTCTAGACTCAGTACTATAGCTAAAGGTGACCAGGGCAGTGGCAGGACTCTGGGTCTTATAATTCATGCATTGTCACTGAAAAGAAGACGTCAGAGAGGAAGAGGCATATCTTGTTTGATAGTGGTGAAATCTAGAGAGCTTGTGCATCGATACCAACAGCTCATCCTTGGCATTTTGAATAGTATTAATGGTCCACATGATAATGCACAGGTTGGACCCAAAGATATAAGCAAAATCGCACAGTTTTTATACCGTGCGGATGACGCCACCGAAGCAGAACAGGAAGAACTGCTGGACAGCTACGATACCCCCCATATACTTGTTACTACACCTCATAGATTACTGGACCTGATCTCCGATCGTGGCATAGACCAGTCCAACTCTGTCAAAGTCAACAACCTTCCTCTCATAGCGGTGGATGATTTTGATACGATGATAAATGGCGACCCGGAAAATATACTCGAGACTGGATCACAGCGCCCACCTATTGTGAAACTCTTGGACTACGTGGTGAAGCTGCAAGACTACAAGCGCAGACATAGAGACCCTCACCCCGAGATTCTTTTCACTGTGTCTGCGAGTGAGACAGAAACTCTGCTTGAATGTGTCAGACAGAAACAGTGGTTCAATTGGTCACGGTTTGTGCAGGTTGGCAGCTTTCACCACGACGATGAGCTGGCTACTTACAACCTGGTGCCGAGAAGTGTAAGTTTTAACAGCGTTTTGGTGGCTTACAAAAACTCGGTGAAAGGTAATGGCAGCAAAGTCAAATGCGATCTCTATAACATGCAGCCTTTTCAATATGGCAATAATCTGACTGCATGGGTAGACAAGGTGTTCAGATCTCAAGGTGATGACGCTGTTTACAGAAAGTACAGAAACATAAAGAGAGCACGGATAGATAAAGAGTCTCGTCAAAGGGAAATAAAGGCGATGGTAGGTGGTCTCACAAAGCTTGTTAGGAAGAATGATTTTCTGAAGCAGAACAAAATGCTTGTCGTTTGTCCAGATGACTACAGCTTGTACCAGACAAAGGCGGAAATTGATAAGAGCTCTAATAAGGCCAAAGTTTTTGACGTTGACACAGACCTTGACTTTTTTACAAAACATACTCTTGTAGATGACCCGAAGGACTCAGAGGATGAGAATATTCTTATAGTTGGCTCTTCTACATTGACAGGGTTGGAGTTTAAAGGACTGAGAGCGATTGTGTGTTTAGGGCTTGAATGCATGGGCACATTACAGCAATTTGTCACGATTGCTGGACGTTTCAGAGATGAAAATGGTATGCTGAGAGATGAGTTCTTCCCGCTAACAGATCAGAAGCAGGTGGAGATACAAAATCATATCTACCTGCTCAATTTGGAGCGTGATTTTGGGTTTGTAGAACGAGATCACCTGGAGAGGTTGCTGGTGAGAGGTGGGTTAGTAAAGCAATCCAATGCCGTTGGCGCTACAGAAGAAAAGTTCGACAAAGAGCTGTACGACCAGCAGTACAACCAGACAGATTACGAGATAATTGAAGGAGGAGTAAGGGATCACGATGACGAGTTGAATGAGCTAGGGTTGGGCGATTTAGATATAAGTGAGTTGGAATTATCTGATCGCTAAGCTCTGTGATGAACAATATGATATAGACAAAGATGGGTGGCCTCTCTTGAGCCACTGCACCTACGATTAGAAGCATTTAATTAGCATTATAGACATGTACATAGTCAAGACTGGCGCACAGCCTGTGTGATTGCTGCAAGAGCCTCTTTTTTGAGCCTTGCAATGTTTTCAAGATCTGCTGCGGTGGTGTCTTCATCTTCGGCGTTGTCTGTTGTAGCACACCCATTATCTTGTGAATTTTCTTCGTGACTTTCAAGTGCTCCGTTGCTGGCGAGCCTTGGATTAACCTCGTCTTGCACAAGTAGTCGTATCTTAGTCTCTATTCCTTCGCAAGCCTGTTTGACGCGCCTGATTGTCTTTTCATCCTCGCTGATGGTTTCCTCTATCTTGAGGATCAAGGTTTCTCTTGATTGATGTAGTCTATAGCTGTTCAGTAGGTGATGCAGGTTGATAAGGATAATGCGTATATGTTCTATTTTTTCATCGGCGTACACAGGGTTCTTCGACAAAATTCCAATATACTCGAGGAAGTTGAGCAAGAGCGACTTTGTTAACTTCTTTAGCTCCTCTATCCTCTCTTTGGTGAATATGTTGTTTTCAACCTCGTCTTCGCTCTTTACGGCAACGTCTCCGCTGGCGTCGGTCTCCCCTTTCGGCAGCGTACTTGTCTCTATTCCTCCGTATAATTGCGGCACTCCCGATTCCTGAAGAGACACAAACTTGTCTTTAAAATTCCAAATGTCGCCAAACGACCTGTAGGACGGTGTCGAAGGCATAGGCGGAGGTATAAGGAAGCGGAGATCTTTCATCTCGGCTATTTGCGCGTCGGTAGTGCCCTGATCTCGTAGTGCTCGCACGCATTTCACGTTCTCATTCGTGAAGAACTTGACATATGGAGGGGGAGGCGGATACAATGAGGATATGAGCGAGTCCTGGTTCTCTTCTGACATGCTGTAGGTTAGGATGGGTTGGTGTGGGGATTAGTGTGCGTGTTCTGGACAGTAGACAATGGACTCGTGGAGTGTATACTATTTCAAAGCAAACTTTGACTTTACGTCGTTGACTGGCGTATATTATTTAGTAATAGCTAACTGCCACTGAACTTCGTCTGGTAGCTTCTAAATTCATCGCGTGGTGTACTGTAGAAACTGTGCGAAGGTTTGGCAGTTCGCGCTGGGTTTTTTTTTTGCTGGTGCCCAATTTTACAGTTTTCTCTAAAATCATAAAAATTATAAATTCATGATCTTTAAATATTATAAATTTATTTTGGCGTTTTGCCATAACCTTTTTTTCTAACCCCATAAGTTCCTTTTTTACAACAAAACTTATACATACTATGGCACAAGATGATATGGACATAGACGGCGTAGAAGCAATCAACGCGCACTCGCATTCACACTCTGACTCACTTTCACAGCTCGACTCACATACACACTCACATATACATGACCACAGTAAGTATGATGGGCACGAACATAGGACTCATCATGACCACCATACTGACGAAGACCGCACAGCAGAAGAAGAAAACATAAATGACGACTCGGTAGTGCACAGTAAGCCGAAGAAGAAGCGTTTTGAGGTCAAAAAGTGGACTGCTGTCGCCTATTGGTCTTGGGATCAATCCAACGAGATATGCGCCATTTGCAGGAATCATTTGATGGAGCCTTGTATTGAATGTATGGGCAAAAACCATACAGAGTGTAAGAGAGCAACAGGTATTTGCAACCATACCTTCCACTTGCACTGCATCACACAGTGGATTCAAACGAGAAGTGTGTGTCCGTTGGATAATACAGAGTGGGTGTTGAAGTCGATTGACTGAGCTTTGTGCTGAATCATACAACGAGCTACCGAGCTCCAAAATAGCTAATGAGCTAATAAAGCTTTAGACTTTGGCGGTGTGCCGATCCGTGACCGCAAGCGTTGTGCAGTAGCAGGTGCTATCGAGTACGATAGTTACTCACTGTCGTGTCAGCGCGGGGTTAGGCAAGGCGGCTCCGGGACACAGTATAGAAAATGCCCTACATAATGAGCCGCTGCTATGCTGAGAGCAGAACAACTCAGGCGCCCTACATCTGTTGGTTACAATATTGCATGCTCCTGCCAAGCAATCAGGTGACAGTCTATAATAGCTGCGCTACGTTTGCCTCTTGCTTTCTGCGTAAAGCTTTCTTTCCCGTCGTGAAAGTTCCAGAAGATAAACGAACATGTCACAGTCCTTGTTATGTACTTCTTCATTATTTATGAGCAGGTATTAATTATCGTTTGTGCTACGAGCTGCGTTAAAATCGTAGAAACTTGGGCTGTCTATAGTTCCCCATATGCGAGCGCGGTCAGTTCATCCCACTGTCAATCATTTCAAAAAAGCGGTTGTTCCGTGGAAACGACCCGATCACACTGATGTCCAACACATAGTTTTGCAACTGGGTGAGGGCAGCATCGAAACCGGTACCATCCCAGACCTCTACGAAAAAGGTATATCTCCAGGGGCTCAGGATGCTTGGCCTCGTGGTGATGGTTTGCAGGTTGAGGTTATTTTCTTTGAATATCGTAAGTATGTCACATAAGCTGCCAAAATCATCGTTTTGTTTGATAGTGAAGCACAGTAAAATCATACGTTTATCGTTGTGAGAGCCCTCTACGTTCTCATTATTAGTAGTCGCAGTATCGCTAGCCTTCTTTACTGGCAATTGTTTCTTGCTGAACACCAAAAAGCGGGTCGTGTTCCCCTTATAGTCCTCAATCTCGGACTCGACAATAGGGACACAGTGTATTTTTGAGGCTGTAGAACTGGCAATGGCGGCCACATAGTCTCTTTCGTGCTCGCTCACTTGCGACACAATCTCCACAGCCTTTGAGGTAGAGCTCGTATCAATTTTTTGAATTTTGATGGAATTATCAAGCTCGTGGCCTCGAAGGAAGTCATTGCATTGAGACCACACTTGCGGGTGTGAATATATCTTATTGATCTTCGATATGTCCTTGGAGAAAGTGATAAAGTTGTGATGAATAGTAACAAACTGCTCCGCAATCACCTTGAAATCGGGTAGAGACAATGCTGTTGGATCCTTTCTTGCCTTATCAGCGGTTTTCGTGTCTGTGATTATGGCGTAGTCTCTTGTATGCACTGCGCCAGATCCTTTGCTTAGTTTTACCTTAAGCCTATCACTAGGCATATACCAATCCCGCAGAAGGTCGTAGGTCAAGACGACTTGCCCGTTTGAAGAGTTCTCAAAGGGAACAACTGAGTAATCGCATTCTCCGCTCTCTACGGCTTTGAAACAGGCACCAATGGATGGCTGAGGCTTATACACTACAGTTTCTTCACCGTATATTTCGAACTGCTGGAGAGCCGCCTGGTATGGCGTTAGTAGAGAACTTGAATAAAATGAGATCGGCTTAAACTTACCTGGTGTGAGTATGTCCCCGGTGGGCCAAGATATGCGACACTCATAGCTGCAGAGCCCATCATTGACGCTATTTCGATTGCCTTAGCATAATTAGTGGGCCACAGCTGTGGTCTTCAGATGGTAGATTTTCTTTCTGTCAGACCCTCGGCTTTATAGCCAGGTGTCAGGTGTGCGCGTCCAAACATCTGTACCTCTGTACCAGCGCGATATAAAAGACGGCAGCGAGGCCCTTGTTAAGAATTAACAAATAGTTCTTACAAGGGGGACGATCTCTGATCGTCCTCTACATTATATATGGTAGAGTATTTATGTTTATTGTACTAGTAAGCATTCAATCAGGACAAACTACTCCAATGCGTCTTTCACTATATAGGGGAGTCAATTTACATTACCTATGACAATAGGACAACAAGGATAATAGCTAGAGTGAGTCAGGAGACTGGTGCACGGGAGTCCACCATTCCCCTGGTAGCGAATTATTATCCCGACACTTTCTATGTATATACTTCCTTGCACAGCTTTGAGAGCTTCATGCATGAATACCGCACGCTTCTACCCCACAAGAGCCTCACTAAAGACTCCATGCAATTGGATGCCTCTATGAAGTTTGTGGCTCCATCTTGATTGGGTGACTGCGTAATTTACTTTGCAGAAACGTTTATGACTAATCGTATTTGTAACCAAGTAATAATTTATTGGCACAATCCCACACTTTTTGTAAAAAATCCCTCGGGACGCAAGCTTTAGAGGTTCGCTATGATCGCCAGAATGTTAGAGAATTTATAATTAGAGTTGTGAGGAGAGTGAATTGTTTTATTATATAAAAGGTAGCAACAATCACAATACTGCGATTTTCTTTATTTTCATAACTCGCCGAACTTCAATTCTTTCTCCTCAGTTTTAAGCAATGACTCTTCCTAAGATCGGATCTATCAATATCCCAGCGATTGGCTTTGGTACAGGTACCAAGTGGTATAAGAAAGGAGACAACTCTGTCTCTGAACCTCTGATTGCCTTACTGGAAACGGCGATATCGAAGGAATTTGTCCACCTTGATGGTGCCGCCGCTTACAACACGGATAAGGAGACAGCTAAGGCTATTGAAGGCGTTCCTAGAGAGTCGCTCTGGATCACCGACAAGTTTTCCGAAGATGCAATGCCCAACCCAGCGTCTAAGGACAACAGTTTGTTCAATCCGTATACGCGTGTGAAGTACGTCTTGGAAGTCTACAAGATTGACTACATAGACCTCGTGTTGTTGCACGCTCCTTTTATAAAGAAGGAGGTTCTAGGTTTTGACGTGAAGCAGGCCTGGAAATACCTGGAACAGGCTAAGAAGGAGGGTTTGGTCAGACATATCGGGGTTTCTAACTTTTCGGTAAAGGACTTGGAAGACTTGATCCCCAGTGCCGAAATTAAGCCAGAGGTCAACCAGATAGAATTTAATGCCTTTCTACAAAATCAAACACCGGGAATCGTTGAGTACTTACAAAAGGAGGGCATTTTAATTGAGGCCTACTCACCTTTAGGTCCACTGTATAAAGGAGATCTTACCTCCTCAGCAGGCAAGAAATTTGACAACTACATCACCGAGCTAAGCATCAAATACTCAAAGACAAAGACCCAAGTTTTACTAAGATGGGTCCTGGACTTGGGAATCGTGCCCATCACCACCACCACAAAGGCTCAGCGTTTGGACGAGTACGCAGATGTTTTTGACTTCAAGTTGACTAATGAAGAGGTTTCTGAAATCAAGCTGCTTGGTGCAGCAAATCCCACGCTCAGACAGTATTGGACTAAACAGTACAGCAAGTATGATTAGGCGTTTGAGCTCAGCGACTCTGAGAGTTCATTGGAAATCGAATACGTCAGTGAGGCCACTTCATCTCCAGTAATCGTTACACTACTTGAGCTAATGTGTTAGTTCAGTCATATATCTACCTATTTATAAAACATTTTCTGAACCTTAGTGCACGTAGATTTGGGTGGTCAATTGCATTCGCTGTAATGTTCACGTATAAATTGTTCCTCATTCCATACCTAATGCACTTTTAATTCTCCATGCTCTGTGCCAACTCAATCAGCTCCTGCATATCAAAAGTAGACTTCCCGTGGTTGAAGCTTTCTAACAGCTTCAGTCTCCTCTTGCTAATTTCCGTCTCGCTGGCCAGACCGCCATAGAATCTCTGAACATTTAACAGCAGCAATTGCGACTCTGGTAAGGTAATTGGAGCATTTGGCTCCACCTGCCCATTCATAAGCACCACACCTTTCTCCTGTACCAATTCCTGGTGGAACATGATCGTCGTGTGCGGCCTGGCAAACTCCTTGTGCATCTTGTATTCAGCCAGCGACGTAATAATGCAATGTGTTGTGTGTGGTCCAACAAAGTTCCACTGTACAAAATGCATCTCTAGCGGCAGCTGGTCCGAATTTACTGCCTCATCTTCCGTGATGGCATCATGTTTAGGCAAGGGAAGTACAAACGTAGGGTTTTTCTTAGCCTGAGAGCTCAGTCTGCCAAAGACCTCTGCGGGCAAGATTGCAGTGAGAGACGACGCATTAGACTCAAACCTGAGCCTCCAAATGTACTCTATTTCCTTCGTTCCAAGCTCACTCATCTTCTCCAGTTTGACAAAATCGTCGAGCACCTTGTAAGGTGCCTTCTCTGTAGCTGGATCGATGGGACCCAGCTGCTTTGCAGCTTTATCGTTCTTCTTCTTAGCCATCTGTGCCTTCTCAAATTCTTCAAGCTCTTTCAACGGGTCAATTTTGTTCATTTTCTTTTTGGCTTCTGATATCTCATCTTTCAACTTCTCTTTCAACTCTTCCGGGCTACTTAACCCGACCTCTCTTGCTTTGTTCGCCAACTTGTCTTTGTATCTTTCCAGAACATCTTTTTCAACAGCTTTGGAGTGGATGAAGACGACGTTGGTCGCCCTGGCAAACCTGACAAAGGTTGTCTGTGCCAGACGTGGTCGAAGAGCTACTACTTTTTTGAAAGCGTGCATGTTTGGATGACAACTGTTATCCAAAGGACACACGACTTGGCTGATAGAGGGAACGGGTAAAAGTAGCTGAACAAATATATGTGGTGCAAGGATTATACGACATTGATAAATGTTGTGGCAAGAGAGTACAAGACAATGTCGGGACTGTGTAGTCTATGTTGAAGGACATGTCTGGTTGAATAAGGCACAGGAGGGGCAGGTTAGTACTAAAGACAGAACTTAGAAGTGTGGCTATTCTTAAGTCGTTAAGTTCTAATGTCTCACTACCCAAAACTAATTTCCTTTAATTGGTCACAATATTTAATTATATTGAGAAACCCACTTCAAACTGTACATCGATGAGTCAATTCTAATTATATGACTTCATATCTATATAAGCAGCTACGCTAAATAATTTACATGATTACTAACTCTCAGACGTGTCCAAATATTGAAAGTGTTCCTTGATCTCCAAACATAACTCCTCATTAGTGAGACCTCTGCTTTTGAAGTAGGCCAGCTCTAGGTTTAGGTCGCACAGAAAGAAGAGCATATTCTGCCACTGCAATAGCTCAAAATCAAACGAGAGCAAGTCCGAAAGACCCTTTCCGTAGAGTCGATTTCGCTTGCCATCGTTATATATCACACCATCTAGTTTCAGCTGGTAGGGATCAAGCTTAGGAAAATTACTGTGTATGAACAGCATGTTAGGCGACTCCGTCACCTCTTCCTCTGAGTTCAAGTTCGCCTTCCAAATATTGTAGTCATCATTTGGATTGTATTGCCCCATTCCACTGCCAATATACTCATTTTTCTCGTTGTATCTACCGAGACTCTTGACAAACTTTTTAACCTGATAGAAAGGCTTCTTCAACACTACAGCCGCGGCAATGAATGTCTCTTTGTCCCCTTCGCCGTCTGAACCCTGGGAGAATAGTGGGTAGAAGTAGTCAGGACCATATAAGTTGTAGTACAGCGCTAAGAAGAGACTTTTTGTATGAGTCCTTTTGGAGATCATTATCTGCCCACTTTCACTGGAGGGATCTGGGATGACGTGCTTCAAGTGGTGGAGAGGGACACCCGCATTCTCAGGCGAGTTGGGCTTTACGTTTGCACCATACTCGTTGAAACCATAAGAGCTACGTTTGTCCTCGTCATAGGTAATTCCCACTATGTCATAGAAGTAAGGCGAGGTGGCACGCTTCCAAAAGTCGGGCCAGACTATAAAGCCCGTTTCCGTAAATGGTGGCATATCAAAAAGGTAGTCTGGCGTTTCCACGGGGATGTTGTCTGCATCTAGAAGCAAGACATTCTCAAAGCTCGATGTTATAAGCGCAAGGGACTTGTACTGATAGCCCTTGATCGAGAAGTTATCAAGTATATCGTCACCCAACATCCTAGGCATGTAGATACACTTTGCGTTCAGCGCAGGAAAGATAGTAGAACACAGCTCCAGCTCATACTCTTCAAAAGACGGCATAAACACCTCGACTGGCAGCTTAGAGCCCAAGGATCGCAACGTCTTCAAAGATAATAAAATCAGCCAATTGAACTTGCCTCCACCCACATATACCACTCCGTTGCCTTTGTACATACCATGTGGATACGAATTCGGCAGCTCTTTGGTGACGTACTTGTGCGACCTGTGCATGGATATCACTTCCTCTTCGGTGACGTCCAAAAAGCTCGACAGATACTCCTGTGTGAATGCAGGTCCTTCGCCGACTTCGTCGTATCCAGCGTGGTATATACGATTGTCCGATTTGTACCTGGTCAGAGGCTCAACCTTGGGCTGTCCATCTTTCAGGACCTGGAATACTTTCATATAGTACCGCCTAGCAGCCTCCAGTTTAGAGCCAATTGGATCGTCGTCCGAGTTTTTGTTGATAAACTTGATCTTCGCCATATCCTCTTTGTCCAGAGTAGATTTTGCCTCTGTTTCGCTTCTTGCACCCTTCCCCTTCTTGAACAACATTTCTGCCGCAGAAATTTTGCTCTGCTTGTGACTGCGGCTGTCGCTTTCAATTGTTATCACGCTGGAAATGCTCTGACGGTGAGCTGAGCGGGTGGATGTCGTGAGGTAGACCATTAGTAGAAGCACCATGGCAAATACATACCAATACCGTTTATTGCGCTTCCGAAGCAGCCGGTGGTCTAAGATGCTAGAAAAACCCATATCTTTGTTGAAGTTTGTTAATATGAGCCTGTGTAGAAGTGAATGATAATAATTGACGGGCTGTTTAGATGCGAACGCTTTCTATCTATAGTGTGTTAGTAAGTGTAAGGAGCGTGTTATCTTATGCTGCGCGGGAAATTTTGCAGTTAAAAGCTTCGGTGCAAAAAGGAAGTATAAAGCAATTCACAGGCTTTAAAATGGTGACAATATCAGGTCTAATGGAAGCCCGCTTGTCTTTGGTTTCCACCGCTTTGGGCTCAGTGGTAGACCCTATTGTTAAACATTCTTACAATGCATTTACTTTTCGCTCAAATGTGGAAAAAATAGGAAGCGGAACAAATCTGCATGAAAACTTAAAGTGAAGTGTGAAAAATGCGTGAAAGTATAATTCGAGACTACAGGATACCGTTGGATATCGGAGTGGAACGCGGAGTCCTTAGCTGGGGTTTGTATGGTTATTGTAGCGCACATCTTACACAAGATCGTTATATATCGTGCGAGACGCAGAATTTGAGTTCATTTGAGTTCATTATTGTTGCCTTGACTATGTGTAGCTACTTTGATTTGCTATAGTGGTCTCTCATATTATCTTAAGTAGCCACCCAGTTTCACATTACTATGATTCATTCTGTATCCTAAAACCCATGCTTATACACCAGCACTAGAATCACACCAAATCTCATACACCTTCGTACTCAAGGCTGGACCTATCTTACGTGAACCAATCTCAGTTTTAAATTCCGTAGACAGCATCTTCTTGCGCTCATCTTCCTTTTCCAGCTTCGCATAGGCACGCATTAGCTCTTGCGGCACCTTGTACCTACTCTGCACAACCATTGCCTTCTCTGCACTCATACCCCTCGTAGCCATTAGCATCCGCACAAAAATGTCTCTGACAGTGGCCATCTTCGTCTTGGCCATCACCTCTTGGAACACCTCAATAGCATACACACAGCTGGTAACCTCAGACTGGAAACGTTCTCGGAACTTTTTCAGCACAGACAGATAGCTGGCCTGACTCTCAGTATCACGTGGCCACAGTACGTTCAGGGTCTTGTTCTCGTATACTTTTCTGATACGGTGGTGCATACGGGCAATCAACTCCACTGTTTCATCGCTGTCCTTGGTGCGCTTCACATGAAAACCCGATGTCGAGACGTTCATAGCTATACAGGTCTGTATGGCATCACTGTAGCGAGAAATATCCGAGGCCATCTGCTCCTCCACTATGTAAAAGACTTTTTCAAGACCCGTTCTTTTCAAGCGGTCTTTCTGTTCTCTAAACCGGCCATCGACAATAGAGCCAGCAAAGTCATCTAGCCTTTTCCGCTCAAATATAAAATCCAGCACCGCCTGGTGCCCCGTAACTAGGTGCCTGGCTACCCAGACACCATCTCCAACAGCTAAAGCTTGCACAGAGTTGTTCACCTTGAGCTGATGCAGCTTTTCCGAGAAGAAGCTGCGCTCGCTTTGCGAGCGGATCTCTCTGTTATCCAGCACAAAGACTACCTCGTACTCACCGGGCTTCCAAATGTCGTACTCTATTGAATCGTAAGTGTATTTAGCGAAACCATCATTGGTTCTATGCACCATTGGCGAAGAACTGGCATCTGGCGCTAGTTCTTTGTCTACTTTGCGCAGATGATCTGCCAATTCTTGCCCTTCAACACTCAAATAGAAGTACTGGGGTCGGCCCTGAGCAATCACCAGCTCTTTGTCTAGCAGAATTTTCATGCTGGACCAAGATGAGTAGAATTGATTCGTCGAAGGGTTTGCAGTGAAGCTTTTGGAGGCATAAGGCGTGGCAACTTTGATCAGGTCGTCTTTAGTCATTCCACGCTGGAATGGATCGTACTTGGCGAGAGCTTTTATGATCGCATAACCCCCAGAGAGTCTGTCAGGCACGTATTTCTTGGTACTTCTCTTTCGCACCTTTTTCGGAGGTTCCAAAAGATTGCCGAGATGCCCTGTAGTCGATTGCTCAATACGACTTCCATTTGTCTCCAGCTCTTCTTGTCTTCGCTTTGGTGTACCTTCTCCAGGAAAGAGCATCCCGTTCTCTTCACAGTATTGTCTCAATCGTCTTGTTAACAACCCTACAAGCTTCTCCCCTACGAATTTTAACTTGATTAACTTGTGTGGCTCTCTAAGCTCTGTTGAGCACTCTCGCACACTCTGAAGAGCCTTGTAGTATGTAGGGGCAGTCCTGCTCTGAATTTGCATTAATCTCTTGTACTCCTCTTCCACCCATTCGGCATAGAGGTGTTTAATGTCTCCTGGGAGATCCATGATGTGGTGTGTGTAATTTGGCTCACCTGGAGTGTTAATTTATTTGCTCTCTTTTACACTGCAGTAGTCTTCAAGGCTGTTAAACTTTCAGCCCTAACTAACGTAATGACTTGCATACGCGTTACTATTTTTCATGCATGCGAAATGTAAACACCAAACACAACAAAGTTTGTTCTCACTAATTGTCAAACTAAACACAACTGCTTATTGCACTTTTTATACACGAGCCTTACTTAGCTGTCTCCCCTAGCAATGGACAGCTATAGTTTACAGATCTCAAAAATTTACGGAACCTCCTCCGAGAGGCCTTCGCAAGTTGCCACAAGAGACGAGTTAGTGGTTTATACTGCCAGTGGAGGAGTAGTGGCGTGCGAAATAGATAGAGAGACACTCAAGGTGAAATGGCAGAAGTTTTATTGTGCTAATAGTGTGGGGCAAGACGGCGTTTCTTCACAAAAAGCCTCTGTTGATGAGTTTGACTTTCCCTTATATCCCGAGACTGAGCTCGTAACCCGTTCAGGCTCCAATATGCTCAATGGCCCTGGTAGTGATGCCAGCGATATGGCACCAGGCCAGCACCCAGGCGATGCCTCAAGGACCTTTAGAGCCGCCAGGAAACTGAATTTCGACGATTCTGGCTTAGGCAGCGGTGTAAGTTCCAATGGCGCTCTGGGTAGCTCTCGATCGTCTGCCAGCTCTCTTGCAAATAGAGTACGGTCTATCAATTGCCTTGCGATATCTCCAGACAAGAAACTGCTTGCTGTCGGAGAAGTTGGCTACCAGCCACGGATCCTTGTGTACTCTTTGGCAAAAAGCGCATTGGGCATACCATTATTCATCATTCAAGAACACAACTTCGGCATAAACTCGCTGGAGTTTTCATCCGACTCGAAGAAATTGTGCTCGCTAGGTTTAGTTAATGATGGGTTTCTCATAGTGTGGAAAATAGTCGGAAAGAAGATTGTTTTCAGCGGTAGCAATAAATGTTCCTCATTTGTGCACAAGGTCATATGGCACGACGACTCCATCATAACTTGCGGGCTCAGACATGTGAAGGTATGGAAAGAAACGACAGAACAAAGGAGTCCCAGTAGCCTGCGCAACGCTTCTATCTTGAAAGGACGAAACGTATTGCTGAAACAGTTCTTGAACAGTAATTTCGTAGACATCGTCAGTTTGAACTTCTCAGAAGTTTTGACACTCTCAGACCAGGGAGACTTGGCTGTAATAAGTCTGGACGAAGAACCTACCTGTTTGCGAAAAATTGCCAACCTTCCATCTACCGTAAACCAGATACTTATCGACAGAAGCTCAAACTACCTTATCATGGCCGGCAGGGAACTGAAAAGAGTAGCAATTGATGAGCTTCTGCAGGGACCAGACAGTGTACAAGGGACGGACTCACCCATTATCAAACCGACACCCAGCTCACCCACAAAGATTATCAAGAGGACTGGCATATTGGCTTTGAATGACTTATTTGGAGGCGAAAGATTGCTATATTTGAACGAGAACGAGGAACTCATAACGGTGAACGAGAAGCTGCACGACAAATGCCAGCTGACCGACTCACTCCTTAAAAGGATTAATGGTTTGAAAAAGTGCTTTAACAATGACGTTTTGATCTGGTCAAAAGACGGTTTGATAAAAAAGTTGACGAGTACTGGCGTGTCATTGGTACATTCTCTGGTTCTAGAAAGCACTGATTTGATAGAAAATTGCATTGTCTCCTTGGACTATGATGGCCAAGACCTTATTGTAGGAGACAGATATGGTACCATCTACTTCTTCACTGTCAAGAAGAGCAGCGATGAGACACCAGCCGTTTTTGGGTTATACCACTCTGTTAGAGCGCATGAATCTAGCGTGAACAACACGATATTTTTTGAGCACGATAGCACAAGGTTTATAGCCTCATCTAGCAGAGACAGAACAATACAACTATTTGTAAAGAAGGATAGCTGGAAGCTATTTCAAACCATATCTACACATAAGGGCAACGTGCTGAAGATTATGTATCACGCAGGACGGCTTTTTGCGGCCTCTTCAGATCGCAGTGTTTCGATCCATCAGGTAAGCCAATCGGAAGAAAACAGAGAGATGTGTTTGATACCGGAGAAGGTGATAGTCACAAAAAACTCTCCATTGGCCTTAGGCATATATGGAAACTCCGAGCTGATCATATCCACCAACGATAAATCGTTGATGGTTTACAATCTCCATACTTTAGAGTATGTTCGCACGATCAAGCTAATCAGTGCACAGACACAATCGTCGCTGGCGATCGATAACTTCGTGTGCGATAGCAAGAATAGAGTGCTGATAACAACTTCTACTGATAAAGGAGTGCGTTGCTTTTCGTACGAAGATGGTAGACTGCTGAGCACCTGCTGGGGTCATTCTGAGACAATCTTGAGCATGCTCATGTTTGAGAACGAGCTTGTTACCGCGAGCAGCGATGGTTGCCTCTTTGTGTGGACAATAAGGTCAGATGTAGCTGAACGCGAGAAGGATGTTTCTATAAAGAATCTAACACGTAGTACTGCTAAGGTGCAGCGCAAAGTGCTTCCTGATGGGCCTCCGTTGAGCCCTCGGACGAACAACGTTGTTCGATCTCCTTCTCTGAAGAAGTCTATGGGATCTCCATTGAAAACTCAATCGAGAATCACGCCAAAATCTACACCAAGACTAGTTCAGAGATCAGCTAGCAAGACAGAATCGCCTACCATCCCGACATCTCCCTTATCTTCTGCTCCCGCATCCAGCATACGCAGCAGGTTGGCGCGTCTTCACCTGACAGAGAATGAGGATGAAGAACAGGACGAGGAAATGGACCATTGCATTGATACTTTGATGGCAACATTACACAAATTTCAAAGACTTGCGCTGGATAAGACCCCTAAGAAGCGCACAGAGGTAGCATTACAACTGCGGAAAACACTCAACCTCATTGAACCGGTGAACGAGCGGGAAATGCTCGAGAGCTTCGCTAATAAGCTGGTCAATGAGGTGACGCAGATATTCAGCGCTGATGGGGGAGACAAAGAAAACGTTATATAGAGAAATGGCCGTAACACAGAGAGAGATGAGAAATGAAATTACATAGGCCTGACGTTACATAGTTATGATGGTGAGCACAAGTTTTGTAAGTACAAAGTCTGTTCGTGTGCACAGGCTGGAGTGAAATGTAACTTGTAGTTCCAACAAGGCGATACAGAATATGGTTTCCTTATTTTTCATATGTACAAGCTATCTACGAGGTTTCACGTTGCTGGAGTTTGGCTCATCGGAAGACTCATCTTTCACATTCACCTTCATGTTCCTGCTGACAGTGTTGATATGATCGAGTTCTTGCTGCAAAGCTTGCTCCTCCAAATAATTTCTGTTTGCTTCCTGGTACTCCAGGTGTTGCTCTTTAGCGTGTAAAATATTTCGTAAGCTTGCCTGCCTCTGCTGATCTGCAAGAAGCTCAGTCAAAGTGGGCGCCTTTTTCCGTGTGAACCTGAGCCACTGGTTCCATTGCACCGGAACGGTAGCATAGTAATCGTGGATGAACGACTGTGGCTTTGCCGGTATGAGTTTGCGCCTCGGACGGTATGCTTTTGAAGCGCCGTCTACAAAAAACTCCCAGTACGAGTTTCCACTAAGATCGTACCCCACGAAGAACTGTTTTCTGAAGGGCACATTTCTTAGAGCTTTCCAGCGGTGATACACTCTCTTCCAAACGGGAACGACATTTTTTAGAGGGTCCATTGGAGAATGCAAAGATAAATGAACAGAGATAAAATGAGCAACGTTGAGAATGAAAGTTGGAACAGACAGTAGCAGACGCTGCCTACTCACACGTTTTAGCTAAAAAAGATTTCCCCACAGTGAAGAGACATAATCGAGCGTGAAAAAGAAAATAGCAGGGGGTTTTATTAACATGGGTGCACTTGCAGCAAGAGAGGTGTAACTTTGCCAGATTCAGGAGGTGGCGAGGGTTGATTTGCCTTGAGTACCTCAAGGCGAACCGGATTAGTGGAAATCAATCTTTCAAATAGAAAGATTTGCTTACTACAGCACAAGTTAGACGTCCGACCACGGAGCATAAAGCACACAGTTAAAGATGGAGCGACTTACAGCGTTGACTCCCGTACCAATTAGCATGGATGATCACACCTCTGATGAAGAGAATATTGGTACGGGAAAAAGTATAGTGTGGTGCAAGCAATGTAACATAGGCGAACCAATTGTAATCCAGGGGAACAGCGGTAACGTGAAGTACGTGCTGTGGAATATAGAGCTCGAGACAATCCAAGGATCGGCTATAGTGATACGGAAAAGATATAGTGAATTTGCGTCTCTGCGAGAAGCACTAAAGAAATACAGTAAGGAGACAAGTGTGCCAAAGTTGCCACCGAAACTTTGGCTCGATAACTATGGTACTAAGGCATTGGAGGCAAGACGTAAGGGCCTAGAGTTTTTCTTAAACCAGGTATTACTCAACCCGCACTTATGTAATACGGTAGAGGTACAGAAATTTGTAGCAAAACGTTAACGTCGGGGCTGCAAGCGAGGAGGAAATCAAACGACCTCGAACTTGCAAGCACGCGAACTAGACCTGTTAATGTGGCTGACATATGTCAAAAGCCTTGGCTAGTACAGAAGATGGCCCCAGCTTAGTCAGATGATGAGTCGATCGACGCATATAGAAATCTCGCCCTTTTTTCCTTCGGTCGCATGCCTTGCATGCTTAGTGTTGGCTCGGCTTCGCGGTCTGGAACCCTTCGCTGATGAATAATCTCAATTTTATATATAAAGCGAGAAGGTTACCTTCTTTTCGTTCCTCATTTTTTCTTCATGTTGCATAGATTAGCTAGATTTCACGAGTTAAACACGATTAGTACGGCCATCAAGTGGAAGCAATTGAGTCCAGTCAATTTTTTCAATAACATCAGTCGCTTTAACCAATTCAAGTACTTGAGCAACTCCCACTTTTCCCAAATTTCCATCAGAATGACACACAACAAAGTAACAATCATTGGTTCGGGCCCAGCTGCCCACACTGCCGCCATCTACCTCGCTCGTGCGGAGATGAAGCCTGTGCTATACGAAGGTATGCTTGCCAACGGTATTGCCGCCGGTGGTCAGCTTACCACCACTACCGACATTGAGAACTTCCCTGGTTTCCCTCAAGGTATCAACGGTTCTACCCTCATGGAGCAGATGCGTGCCCAGTCAGAGCGTTTTGGCACTGAGATCATTACCGAGACTATCTCTAAAGTTGATTTCTCTAAGCGTCCTTTCAAGCTGTGGACTGAGTGGAACGAGGACGGCGAGCCAATCACTACCGACGCCGTCGTTATCGCTACTGGCGCCTCTGCCAAGAGACTGAATTTGCCTGGAGAGGAGACCTACTGGCAGCAGGGTATCTCTGCCTGTGCTGTTTGTGACGGTGCTGTCCCTATGTTCAGAAATGCTCCTCTTGCCGTCATTGGTGGAGGAGACTCTGCATGTGAAGAGGCCTTATTTTTGACCAAGTACGGTTCCAAGGTGTTCTTAATCGTTAGAAAGGACCACCTCAGAGCCTCGACCATCATGCAAAAGAGAGTTCAGAACAACTCCAAGCTGGAGATTCTGTACAACACTGTTTCTTTGGAGGCAAAGGGTGACGGTAAGGTGCTGAAGAGCCTTTCAATCAAGAACGTGAAGACCGACCAGGTCTCCGACTTGGCCGTGAACGGTCTTTTTTACGCTATTGGTCACACTCCCGCCACACAGATCTTTGCCGACCAGCTTGAGACCGACGAGACTGGTTACATCAAGACAACCCCAGGTACAGCTGAGACCTCTATCCCCGGTGTGTTTGCTGCCGGTGATGTCCAGGACAAGAGGTACAGACAGGCTATCACCTCTGCGGGAACCGGATGCATGGCTGCTTTAGAGGCTGAACACTTCCTGTCTTCATTGGAGTAACTTCACTGGACACAGATAGCTTGGAATTATTTGAGTTCTGCTCGTTTGGACATGAGAACCCCACCCCTAGTTTACTCCTGGCTTTAGAAACAAGTAATGTAGACGTCTATAAACCATAATTTATAATGTAATGAATTACCGCGAACGCTTATCACCGGGGACGCTTGAGCCCTCAACGCTTTTTTTCGCTAATGTCATTTTTCAGTGAAAAATGTCGTAGTCAAACTAACTATATAGTGTTCTTTTAGGCTAACATGCGACTGCTACGCACGCTGGGAGGGACTTGTGCATGCAAGCCATGCTTCTCTGCACTGATTGTGCGACGACAACTGGGTACTGCCAGTCTCAAGAGCGCAGAAGGCATCTCTCCCACAAAATATTTCAGAGAGTCTCATCTGCAGTGTTTAACGTCACATACTAGCTCGCCAATTAATTCCCTAGCTATACCGTCGATCAGCGAGATTATGGAACTGAAAGTGGTACATGCGCTTAGTCAAAGTCATAATAATGTTGATGGTATTGTCAATGTCATCAGGACCCTGAGGGAGCTCCACACAGAGAGACTACCGTACCTTGACCTGTCTTTCAACTTACAGAACGCGATATACGCAGAGCTACAAAAGGTACATGGAGGGCCGTTGTACGCCACTTATGTGCGGGAACTGTTTAAGCAGAGCATAAGAGTTGCTGGTTGCTCGCCATTGGAGCGAATAGCGATGCAATTACGGCATTCAACGGACAACCATAGCGCACAGGTGTTCCTAGAGCTGGCCGGAAACAGCAAGTGTTTAGATGCCCTATTCACCCCTGAGATGTGCATGTACACCGTGGATGTGTTGCTCAAGAAAGGAAGGTTGAGACAGGCTTACAATGCATTGCAAAGACTGCGCAAAAACGGCAGAGTTCCTGAGGATCAACTCCTCTTGATGGAGTGCCAGTATTACATATATGTTTCAGTCTGTGGACAAAAAGTGCCAGAAGCAGATCGAGCGGCAGCGCTACATGCGGTGAAGGTCAGATTGGAGACAAATAGAGAGACCATCATTTCTCTTACACCACATCTGCTGCACTTATTTCACCGTCGCAACGACCTATCCTCCATCATTAAGGTACTAGACAGATTAGTGCTGATCAGAGGGAAGGAGGGCAGCGGAAACAACGACATAGGAGAGGTAGACAAATCAATAGACACAGCGACAGATCTCTTCTTCTTTTTTATTTGTTCCACTCCCCAGGCCAACATCAAAGTCTGCACTGGTTACATGACCAAACTGTTTCCGCGGTCAGTGGCTCTGCTCAACGACTTGCACATTTTAAGTGGAATCGTGGGAGAGAAGGACACTCAAAGTGAGGAAAAACATGTACATACGCACTCTCGCAGTCTCTCACGTGCTCAGCCTCACACTAAACACCACTTCTCTGTTACCGAATTGACACCTAGCGAAGTAGAAAGGGCAATGGCCGAAATAGAGAAGCCGGCTATCCGGAAAGAGCTGCTCACAAATAGATACCCCACCATAGAATCTGTTTCTTCCTGCTACTACAAGTTTTTAACCGAGAAAACACCCAATATGATCAGCCTCTTGATCCTTTTCAGAAAGTACATAGCCGAGGTGAAGAGGGTGCAACGGCTGGAGCTTTCCAACGCAGAGCTGTTGAACACAAACAAAAAGCCAGACTCGCTCAGTGACCAGGAGCTCCAGATAATTGACTATGTCAGAGGCCATCCTTTCAGCATCCAAAATCACAAGAGCTCTATTTTAAATCGCTTTCTTAACTATGTGCTTGTCACTATAAAGTCGGCAAGTAACGCTGTCCAGATTCTTCGGTTATTTCTAGCTAATCTTGATGACATGCATCTCAAACACAACCTCTTGCATAGCAAAGAAATTTCTCAGATTCTAGTTCGAATGGCTCATACTGACATCACCAAGGCTTGTCAAATAGTAAGTGAGCTCGAGTCTGGTGCTTATACCACTTTGGCCAAGAGGGCTTCCAAAAATCGAATCAGTATTTCGTTGTCGGACGAAGTATACTACACAGTTATGATCCGGTTGATCAAGATTGGTGATTTTGATGCTGCCAAGCAGTACTATCGGAAGCTTCTTTCTTCTCGTAGTGAGCACAAACTTGATAAAGGCAGACTTGATTTTACCAAGGAGTTTGGCTGGCCTCAGGAGTACGATAAGCGTCATAATGACGATTTCGAAAAACATTTTAGGTATATTATTGAAGAGAAAGACCTGCAGCACTTTACTAAGGGCTACGAATACCATGCATTTGTACACGACATTCTACAACAGTACGACTATCTGATAGAAAAATAAGTATAGAAATACACATAAAAAACGGAGAAACGTTGAATATAATAGTAGATAATGCAATACGACACCTGGTGGGAAATGCCCGCTTTTAGCTCACAGCCCAATCGCTATAAGCCCTAGCTAACGCGTACCACCGCCCTCCATCCGTCAGTCCCAAATTCCAATGCCAAAGCCAATGCAACACCAAATTAACAAATCAGATATCCTCACCAAAAGAGTCAAGCGATATCACCTGCCCAGGCTTGAATGCAGGCAGGCCTAAGAATGGACAGCCATCACACCTGAACGCGTCACCCAAGGCACAGGAGCCACATCCTCCAGTTTTACCTTCGATGGTAAAGTCGATCTCGGTGACATCCTGCTCGGAGAACTTCACTTCTTCACCCAAACGCGACTTTTCTCTTCTCTTGATACGTTCCTCAATCTTTCTGGCCTCCTCGCTGGCAGATTTAGCTAAACTGCCGAGAAGAGTGTCTTGAAGTGAGCGCTGCAGCTTCTCCTCCTCTTCCTCTTTCTCCTTAAGTCCACATGTGCAGTCTTTACAAGCTTTTCTTCTCTTCTTACCGTCCGTCTGGCACTTGATTGGTATAATAGTTGGCTTCTGTAAGAAGTTCTCGTCCAACAAATCGTGCTCATCAATCACGACTGAGTCGTCCTCTAAGTCTGAGTCATCATCGAAAAACTGCAGCTTTGTCTCCTTCGATTTCAGATCGTCGATCGAAGAACTGTCGTCGTCAAACTCGGAGGTGTCAGTCAGCGAAGGTGGAGACTCCAGGGAGACAAGGCGCTTGAATGTGGGCAGCTTGATCTCAGACGGCGACTCAGAGCTGGCTTTATTCTCCTGAGATCCTGTATTTGTTTGACTAGTGGCCTGTCCATTTTGCGTGCTTTGAGTATCCAGTCTTTTAAACGTAGGCAGCTTTCTTAGAGGAACGGGTGCTGCAGAATCGGTAGGAGCCACCGATGCGGCAGACTTCACATTCCTTTTCAAGGAGACGGCAACAGTAGTAGGCTTAGTCCACTTCTGATCAGTTTGATCTATCAAAAATCCGCTCATTAGAGCATCTAGATCGCTGTCATCTGGTAAAAGGCCGCTAAAGACACCTCCTTGCCTCAGAAGGCGGTATAATTTGTCTATGAAGTCGCCTGGGAATTTGTTCTTTCTTGCTTCAGCAGGTGCAAGGTAATGAATAGTGTTGAAGAAGTCATCTTGTAGGTCCACTTTGCCGGCAGCAACTCTGTCTATAACCTGCTGAGTAACAGAGGCGTTGGGGCATGCCTTCACGAGCTCGCTCTTAGTCTTCTCCACCAGCTCAGGCTCTACCACCACAGTGGGATGCAATAGCAGCAATATGTTGTAGTCCATCGTTTATATGGCGGATGAATGATGAAAAAACAGCAAAACCAACGATAATCGCTATCTTGTGCTATAGGAGAAACAACCAGATTAGATTTACTGCACCCGGCTAAATTCAAGAGTTCAAAGAAATTTCAAAGAAATTACTATTTATTAATAAGCTCAAAAAATTCTCCTTTTACGGCAATTTTTATCTTTACAGACGAGGCCGGGGTTTGGAATATTCCGAAAGATTCGCGATAGATTAACAAAAGGTGCACGGCGGGGAACGGAGTTGATTCGAAGGGTTACTAATGGTGCAGAGATGCACAGATTATGGGCTGATTACATAATTCGAAGGAATTGATTGCCCTATTGGGTACGGCATGGTGGTATCCTCACTGAAGACTACTGTTGAGCTATGGCGTGAAAGCACGGAGTACGAGGAGTAATACTATTCTTCTTTGCTGCAGTTGTTGAATGTTTAAACAACAGAGTTGAGACAAGAAAATTTGCTTATGTTCTGATCTTTCCGCCCTAACCTACCGTAGCCACTCAAGCCTAGTGACTCTGTAGAAACAACGGCAACTCTGACTTTCTAGCTGCCGCATACTTGGGCCTTCCATGTTGTGTCCCCCTTCCAAACTGTTGCTCTTTTATCCCTACCCCCCTCTCTACCCTCCTCCCTGCCCTTCTCCACAAAATCGACCCTGCCCAACTAATGTACCTGATTTCCCAATTAGGAAAGCTATAAACATACAGATAATTTTGTTTACTACACCAGTAAAAGTACTACTATAACTCTTTCTACCAGGTATAGCGTCAGATTTACCGATCAGCATGGATACTGCCCAGGTAACAAGTGCCCTGAGCTCTCTTCCAAAAGAGGCACTGACCGCTCTCTTGGGGACTCTGACCGAACTGGTTGGGCAAGAAAAACATGAAAGTCCTGGTGGTGGCAGTGAAGAATCGAATACATCTGAACGTAACATTCCGGAGTCCCCAATAGCCACTAAGACGAACACCAAGGACATAATAACAGAGTTGGAGCAACTGGAAACGCAGTACAGAATATTGGGGGCCGACCAAGATGTGCTACAGGAGTGGCTTTCCAACACTAAGGCCACAGTCATGAAATATAAAGATGTACTGTTGGAAAGACAGAATGACGTCAACGCCTCTTTCGTCCAGTGTTTGGACACAATCTCCAAGATTTTTACCATTGTAAACAAATACCAACAGATCAATTCAGAAGCAGAATCACAGCACTTGACGCCAAGGATAGAGAAGTTTGTTCGATTGTATCAGTCAGGCCGGTTTACGACACTAAACGAGCACCTCTACGAGGGAGAAACAATGGTAGCACTGAACAAAGAAGCTGAGCAATGTCTCGTGCAAATAAAACCAATATTCATTGACAAAATCGTGCAAACTGCTAAGCAGATTGTCAATTTCCACAAGTACTACAATCTAATAAACGATGACGACGACCAAGAGGAAGAAGAGCTTGTGCGGAAGCTACCGAAGTATGAAGACGCTGTTTTTTACTCAAAGTACTCGGCGATAGAGTACAATTATCAGGAGGTAGAGGAGATAAAGCGAATAGTAAGCACTGGGTTTGCCAACACCTCACCGCAATTCTCTAAGGAGATTGACGTTGAGACGGAAAAGTGCAAAAAGGAGATCCAGTTTAGAATCGACAAGATCATCAACATAGCCAGCAGCATAGTGAATCTTTATGATGTTTTGGACTACGAGCCAAGCCAGAGAAATTCCAAAATTCTGTCCATTTATGAGAGACAGGAGAGCAACGACAAAGACGAGTATATCATTGAGGGAGTAGGGTTGAAGATGAAGGACTTTAAAGCTCTGCTCGAGATTGAAGAAACTCTAGAGGAGGAAAGATTAAAGCGTCAACGACACTTAGATAAGTATTTACAGGAGTGCGAAGACTATTGGGCAGTTCTGCCTCCACAAGATAATATGAAGGTGACAAAGTTCTTGAAAGAAAACAAAAATCTGAAGCTTTCATCACTGCAAAACTTTCAGTTGTACTTGGAAGAGCTGAAAAAGGAAAAGCTTGAAAACATAGCTATATTTGTAAAACAGGCACGGGAAAGAATAAGCGGGTACTGGGACATTCTATTGTATGATGAAGAAGAAAGGCGCAAATTTGAACCCTACCACATTGACGACATTTCTCTGCTTACGGAGGACGTACTAGAAGCACACAATCACGAAATTGAACAACTTCGGGCTAAGATTACCCGTCTAAAACCAATACTCTCTTTGATATCCCAATTGAACCAGCTACGACAAGAGAAAATAGAGCTTACCAAGTCTTGCGCCGATCCATCACGGTTATTGCAACGCGACAGTTTCAAGATTTTAAGAGCCGAAGAGAAACAGAGAGACAAGCTGGAGAAGTACTTCCCCAAAACCATTTCGCAGTTGAAGGAGGTGCTCACTGAATATGAAGAAGAAAATGGCTCCCCTTTCAAGGTGAATGGCGTGCCGTACATAGAAGAGCTGCTACATGTTGAGCAAGAAGTGCTGGGAAAATCAAGAAGGTCTCAAAAGAAAATACATACTTTGGCTACTAAGCCAATACTAAGCCGTCCAGTTGGAAGAAATTTTAGTGCGCCTTCTTCCACAGTACGTGCAACGACCCCAACACAGAGAAAGTCCCTCGACCCATTCCACTCGAAACCAATACAGACCTCACTCAAACGATCAAGCACGGACATCACTGTACACAACCCAACCTTCCGGTCAGTATCACTGCAGACCTCATCTAGAAATGCCTCGAGGGCCACGTCAAGAAATAGCAGCACAAGTACCACACCGAAGAGAGGGTCATTTACCGCTCTAATGCCTGTTCACAACAGGCTTTTGAATACTCAAAACTCCAGACTGTCAGCAACAATTTCGGCAAAACGAGCCAAGACAGCCTCTCCTGTGCGGTCTGCTAAAAGAACGCCACGCCCTCCAATACCTGAGCAACTCAGTGACTCGGAACTGTCTTTCGTACAAAGTCCCGAAAATAACCTTCAGCATAATTTTGACACTAGAAATATTTCGATGAACTGGGAGACGGAAACTTTTTAGATCTGGGAAGAACTATATGAGGTACGTAGTGTTACTATAATTAGTGGTATACATAATGAGGAGATTAATGTCACGCAATTACCACGACTTGGGCTCCATGCCTTCAGGAGGAGAAACTTCTACCTTTCCCTTGGATACGGAGTCCCAATCCGTACTTAAAGCAGTACCGTTGCTTTCTACATAACTTTTCATCATTGCCCTACGGGTGTTTTCGTCAGCTCCCGAGTATAGCGTTTTGAAAAAGTCATCTGGCGAGCTTTCTTCTGGATCGTTAGATGCATCTAGCTCTTTCTCCATTTGGGACCAGTCGACACTTTTTTTAGACGAGGAAGGATATTTCAAAGTCGCTGAAGTTTCCTCGTCTTTTGGTATCTGTTTTACATCCTTATTTCTATTGCCGCCCTCCAGGTGATCCCATGTGACAGGCTCGGATTTTTTCAAGTATATCTCCAACTTTGTACCAAACAACCTATGAGAAGACTCCTCAGGTACAATTTCGTCAAACAGCGGGTCTACTTTGTAATTCATAGTAACGCTAGAATCCAGAGGGTCAAGGAAACTCACGTGGAAAGAAGTCTTGGTGAGGTCCACCTTGAGACTTTCCTGCTTTATCTTTTTGACATATACTGTAATCTCTACAGTATCTTTAGTCTCGTACCAGTCTGTCTTCAATTCAGAAGTTTTTGGTGCTGGTGGTTCTGACTGAGTCGTTCCTTTTTGTTCTGCTAAAATAAAAGAAGCAGTTTTGTCAGAAGAGACACCACCAGAACCAGGAGGTGCACTGATTGATGGAGTCACGTCTGGAGCGGCAGCTCCAACAAGTTCTGCTAACTTGTTTGATTTGGACTTGCATGCCTCCTCACCAGAATCTTCCAATTCCAAATTGAGGCCTTTTGCCTTGTTTTCGATCATGTCTTTCCATAGGTTCACCTCATCGTTCTTGAGGTAATTCCTTGTCTCTCTGATGTACTGATGAGCAGTGAGATAATCTTTTAGCCTAAAAGCAATAATCGCTTGCTGAAGTTTCGAAGATCCAATATTTTCTCTCTTCCCTTGCTTCTCAGCAATCGCCTGAGCTTTCAGAGCATCTTCACGTGCCAATTGGTATCTCTTAAGCTTGAGATAGGCAGTAGATCGTAGCAAAAGAGACTTAAACGATTCGGGATTCTCTTTCAAAGCCAGGTCCAGAACCTTCAATGCATCTCTAGGCTTGTCTGCGTCTATATATTCCTGTGCCTCATTAAGTTTAGCTGCGATTGTCATGGCGCACTCTGCCACTGGAAGCTGTTGAAGTGAGTAGCCGAACAAGACAGAATCTCGTGCATATATAGACCTAAAGGTAATTTTGGTGCAAGGAAGTGATGGCATTTTTCTATTCTGCAAGATAACGAGCCAGGGTGAAATTTTTTTTTTTTTTTTTTTGACATTAGATGTTGCGTTAGCATTGTTTAAAGAAAGAGGAAAGGTGTAAAATATTGCACTAGCGATCACTACTACCCGAGCCATGTCTGTTGTAGAAAAGTCACAAAAAGTGAGTACTTTAGTGCTAGATGCTGGTCCTTTAATTACCCAGACAGCTTCATCACTTCAGCAGTATGCACAGTCTTTTTTCACAACTCCAGGAGTCTACAATGAGCTGAGAGACGAAAACGTAAGGGCACAGCTTTTATTATGGGGAGACAACTTGAAAGTGAGGCACCCAAAGTCAGAATCGATCAAGGCTGTTCAAAGGTTTGCTAGGCTAACCGGTGATTTATCCGTTTTGTCTGTCAACGATGTGCACATCATTGCCTTAGCATATGAGCTTGAGTGCGAGCAGAACAACGGAGACTGGAGATTGAGAAAGTTTCCCGGTGAAAAGTTAGAGTTCAAGAAGAAGGGAGTACAGGAGGAAGACAAGTCCGAAAAGAGCGAAGAAGCGAAGGTTGAAAATGAGGTAAAACAGGAGAAGCATGAGTGGGTGACAGTAGGTAAAGAGGTAGATGAGGCAGCCACAGAAAACGACATAGAAAAAGAAAACTTAGAGCCCCAACAAGAAAACTCAGAGAAGACAAAAAAGCCACGTAGGAGAGGTGGAAGGAGACACAGAAAGACTTCGGTAAGCAAATCCAATCGGACCGACGATACCACTGAGACGCAAGCGGAAGAACTCCCTGAGACTAAAGAATCCATTAACGGGGACCAAACTCCCCCACAGTTACAGAAAGGCACAGATGAAGAGCTAGCAGCAGAGTTCTCTGAGGATGATGATGATGGAGAATGGATTACTGAAGAGAATCTCCGAGAGGAGATGATTAAGGACGAAGCTGAAGAAATCGAGCAGGAGGCCAATGTGGAAAAGGTAACAAAGATTAAGGTGGCACTTGCAACGGGCGATTTTGCTTGTCAGAACGTGAGTCTACAGCTTGGATTGAACCTGATGAACGCGATGACAGGTCTCCAGATTAAGAGGGTGAGGAACTATATGTTGAGATGCCATGCGTGTTTCTCTCTGGTGCCGATTCCTAAGGACGGCACTCCCAAGCATTTCTGCCCCTATTGCGGTGGTAATACTCTGATGAGATGTGCTGTGTCTGTTAATGCCGCCACCGGTCAGGTAACACCTCATTTGAAGGCTAACTTTGAGTGGCACAGACGTGGAGATGTGTACTCCATAGCATCGCCTCTGTCCAAGGCCTCGCGTAAGCGCAGCGGAAATGCCGGGTTCCAACATCGCACGGCGTTGGACAAAGTGGCATTTTTCTCTGAGGACCAAAAGGAGTACCAGCAAGCCATCAAGCAGGCGAAGTGGCAGGCCCGTCAGCAGGAAAAGCTTATGCAAGACTGGGTTGGTGGAGGCAGTGCCGACAACGTGATTTCTCCTTTCATTACCGGTAACCACGAGAACGTGTACAAAAATACGATGGTAAAGGTCGGCCAAGGCAGATACGTGAACTCCAGCAGAAGGCGAAGGTAGTAGGTTATTGACATTGTCTTCAGCAGTGAGCTCACAAAGTTTTTGGGGAATATGGTTAAGTAGAATGTGTGTGCGTGGTTTTCACTGTGTGTACAGTGGGGTGAGCTACACCATATACTATGAGATACTTTATAGTGTAAGTTACGAATAGACTATAACCAACGGGAGCAGAACTTGTTCTCTGCACATATTAGGCGGCACTTAGAGTGTACGACACTGTCACGACAAATGCTACGCAGTAAGACATTTTTGCGCGAACCTGCGACATGCACCTCGCCCGCGATTCCTTTGCCCGCGAAAACAGAGACGCAAAGGCGCAATTTTTTTGAACCAAAGCCTGAGGGTTCGAAGCGACAAATTCCGAATGGAATTTGAAGGAAGCGCGAAAAAATGTAAGCATTGCAAGCGTCAAACATAAGAGAGGAAATTAAGTGCTTTTTTTTCTGCGCCAAATAGTTACACGGATCTGTAGGAGAAGAAATTACTTGCTAAGAAAGAGAGCTACAATAGGAGCATTAGTGGCAGCGACAACAGCAAAAGCAAGACCGAGAATTTGGCTAGCAAAGCAAGCAGCAGGCAAGTGCAAGCGATAGCGTGCACGCTTTAACCGAGACAAGAGGAGAAGAGAGAGAAACGACCTATTAAACAAGGAGTTCAAGCTTGAAGAAAAGATTATCACATTCCGATTATCAATCAACTTCTATCAACTTAGATCTAACGCTTGAAAGGAGTTTTAATCAACAGTAACATTCCAGATATTTATCAATTTGAATAGGCTACAGTGACTTTTGTTATTTTCATAGCAACATACTTGGGTACATTAACGTTAAGTCAGTGAAGGTCAGAAGCAAACCCAGGGCTTACCAAACATGAGTGAACCAAACAGAGAACAATCACAGCAGTCTCAGCTGCCGGAACAAACATCGCAAGCCGCCATTCCAGCAGATGCCTCGCAGCTTAAAAGGCCCATGAAGATCAGTTTCGACACCAACAGCCCAGCACTGCCTTCAAAGAAGAATTCTGTCACGACAACGCAACAAGTTGTCACAAGAGGCGATGGCAGTAGCTCTAATCAGAAGGGCCCATATAATCAGACAAACCAGTCAGGTCAGCACGGACAATCGAATCTAGCGGCTCAGGCGAACCAGTCCCACCATACGGGCCACACGGGAGTAGACCGCAAGGAGAAGACTCCCATTCATAATTCTACAGCCTCATCTACCACAACAAAGCGTAGAATGGCAGAGGACTTGAGAGAGTCGCCAAGCGTTCTTGCCCTTTCTAGTTTGCGTTGCCCTTCTCCTCCACCCATTTTGCAGCACCCGGTAGCAACCGTTTCCGATCCTGCACCCTTTCTACTGAATTCAGAGAGCAAAGCATCTGCAAATAGTGCAAGCTCACGTGAGTTGAGCAGCGCCACTAGTCCCACAATTAGTCTTCCCGATTCTTTGTTCCCATCACAAACACATTCGGCTCAATCAAACCAGCCTACACAATCATCACAATCGACACCTTTTAACAACAGCTCGTATTTGCCCCATTCTCTACGTGGTAGAGTCGCAGCTCATGCCGTAGCAGGTGCTGTGGCCGCGCAGACCGCCAGAGACAGACGCTCTATCAGCCCAAAAATGAGTAAATTGACAGAGGGATTGGGAAGTAATGGATTCAGCTTAGCATCTGGTTCCAATTCAGCTGGTTCTGCCAACTCAACCTCGGCAAATTCCAGTTCGCTAGAGTTTCCTGGCTCAACTATTCACCAGAAGAGCCCTTCGATGCACGCACACTTCAGCGTCGAGGATACATTGAGACATGCTGCCTCAAGTCGTTCACGCAGTGGGTCTGCATCGAACAATGATTCTGCGCGCAGCATTTCTGAGACGTTGGCTCATAGTATAGTAGATGAGAATGGTAACAGACAAGTGCTTGCGGGGGGAGCAACTCTAGCAGGAGTCACAGGACAAACCTTGGCAGGGCTGTCGTCAGCTGTGCAGACTCCCTCTGTGGCTACTGTAGACGAAAGACTTCCACAAGATGACGGCAAACTGCATATATTGTTTGGAGCGTGTGGCTCTATTTCTATCAAAAAAACCCGCTTGATCATAAACAAGTTGGAGGAGATATACAAGGACAAGGTGTCTATTCAGCTAATTATTACTAAAGCTGCTGAGCATTTCGTTTCTCGTGGCGAATTTCCTAGTAATGTGCAGATATGGAGAGACAAAGATGAATGGACTACGTGGAGCAACAGAGCCGACCCGGTATTGCATATTGAGCTGAGAAGGTGGGCCGACATTTTGATAATAGCACCCTTATCGGCGAACACTTTATCTAAGATTGCTCTGGGTATATGCGACAACCTGTTGACAAATGTTGTCAGAGCATGGAACACACAGTATCCAATTCTGTTAGCCCCTGCGATGGTGAGCTTTGCTTATAACTCGAACGTTACGAAGCGTCATGTCAAGCTGATTAAAGAAGAGATGAAGTGGATCGAGTTTTTAAAGCCTACAGAAAAAGTAGTTGGCTCTTATGGTGAGATCGGAATGGGAGGAATGATGGACTGGAACGAGATCGTGGATAAGGTAGTTCAGAAACTGGGTGGGTACCCTGAGGACGAAGAAGAAGATGAGGATGACGAGGACGATGAGGGAAAGGATGACGATCTCGACAGTGCGAAAAAAGATAACGGAGCCGATGAGGACGATGATGATGATGAGGACGATGATGATGACGATGATGACGACGACGACGACGACGATGACGATGACGATGACGATGATGACGAAGACGTCATTGAGGAAGAGGATATTGGTCCAGACAACGCACCCAGCAAGAAGAGTGGTAAAAGCTCTTTAGCCACAGGTGTGCGAAAGCTGACGGTGGCTGAAGAGGACGAAATTCAAGAGGCCATGACGAGGAGTAGGACCACGTAAGCGAGGGTGTATCGCTATTGCAGATAGTAGACTACATTATCTTGCGTTTTTCATTTGTCAGCGTCGGCTAGCATCGGTTTCCCTGTTTCATTCTGCTCTGTTTGCTGTGACATACCTATTTATTGTATTATTGCGCGTGTATCTAATCGATCTATCTGTGATGAGAATGCCAATATACGTTCTCGCATGCAAAATGGGGTAACATCGATAGATATACATTTTCACGACAAAAGAAAAAGGGGCAGTTGAAAATAATTGCTGGTTGACCAGCTCAAAAAAAGCGAAACTGTGCTAGGCGGTCCTGCTAGTGCAAGGTGTCTACCGGCAACTTGTCATTACTTAATATTTCTCTATCTGCTCTTACTACACGCTAAAGTTTATATTAATTATATCGCTTATATTACTATTAGCTACGCTCGCCACCCGTGTAATCATAAACCGCTAGTGTTCCCATCTTCCATCTCTTCAACGCCTCACTGTTCCACTCATCACCAAACCTTGGGACCATCCATAATAGTTCTTCCGCAAGATTCCGAGTTGCTCTATCCCGATGCTCACCACAGTATGGCCGCGCTACGGAAACAGGCACACCTTTAGTTTCCGCGTTCTCCCCGCGCCTTGCCGCGCGCTGCCGCACACCAAAACAAACAAACGGAAAAAACAACGCTGGAAAGAAATAAGCGAGCGCAAACGCACAAATAATGCGCACTAGCTGCAAATAAGCAAATGCGCACCCATCATGGCAGCTTCAGTCTCTTCTCTTTCTCCCACCTACACCGGTTTGTAACGACTGCGGCAGCCAATCAAATCGCTGAAGCCAGCTTCTCCGCTTGAAGCCAGCATCGTGTTACTTGATTTGCCACGAAAACTCATCAATAATACACGCACTGGTGAGTCTGTGCTAACGAGACAAGGCGTGTGTTTCAAAGGTGCAATTGCAGCGTAAACGACCTTTGGCACACACAGAAACAACTTTGTGCTATATTTAATTATCTCTCTCCCTTCCGTCTACTTCTTTGCTTATTTCCTATTGTCACTATGTCAGCTACGACAGCAGCGTCCACCAGCGAGAATCATGGGAACATAAAGACGAATATGAGGTCAAACACGAGTTCAATAAGTACCACAAATGGTAAAGGTACTGAACCAAATAGTGACAGTACGACTACACAAACCGGTAACCCCTTTGTTGTTCCCGGTTCTTCCAACTCTAACCAATCAGTTCCTTCAACACCCAATGAAAACAGGTTTTTGTTTGAGAATACAGATACCAGCCCCAATATAAGTCATGGGGGCGATATCACAATGAACGATTCAGATAATATTGCGAATGACAATAGTATCGATGACATGGACAATCAAAATCACACTACTAACTTAGGAAATCGCACTAGCTACACCACTCCACTTCCAACGACGCCTCATCTCAAACACAAAACTTCTTTCGATCACGGTTCTTTGCTCCCGAGAACACCCGAGCGGACGCCACAGTCCGTGAATGTAGAGGACACACCGTTACTGTCACCTACCACATACTCTCACCATAGCAGTTCTCGTTCACGCAGGGGTAGCTCTACAAAGAGGCGCAGCATCGACTTCTACAACCTATTAAAATCGCCAGACGTTCGAGCTGCTGCTCTTACTGCTGCTAATGAAGACACTCAGAGTCTCAAGCGCCGCTCGCTAGAGTTGCATAAAGCATTAGGCTCGTCGGTAGGGGCTTCGCTAGATAAAACGTACACTTTCCACGATAACTACGGGTCTAACCTGCTTGGTTCACCAAAGAAGATAAATCAATCGGCTCAATTTCGCGTAAAGAAAAAGAATGAGGTTGAGATCAAGGAAATAAGCGAGACGTTGAAGGCAAGACTCAACTATGCTGCACTCAAGGTGCAGAATGGATGGGGAAACAAATCTATTGATGAGCTAGAAAAGACGCTGGAGAGTGATGAACGAACTTCGAAAAATGAAGGTTACAATGAGCATGTCGCTAGAGAAGGCGTTGATAACGAGGACAGAACTTATGACGAGTTCTGGAGATCTCAGGATAATAAACTTGCACCGCCAAGAGGAACCTCAGCCACCTCTTCTGTGACAAATTCACCATCGAAGACTCGCAAACGTGTGTCATTAGACCAGATAGCCAGTTCCAAGATTTCTGGAACAGCAGAAAATGCTCTAATGAGCGCGCTATCAGCTTCTCCAATGAAAAGTATGAACAGCAATGACAGTCAGGTCAACTCGGCGAAACCTCACGACTCGCTCAAGTTTCAGTCGCTCCCTGCAATCGTGACAAAACAAGATGATCAAATAGCTGAACAAGAGGCCGTTATTTCGCTGATGTCGTTATCTTCCCCCGTTAAAAAGCACGAGAAATTAAATGGGAATGGAAGTGTAAGCGCAGCTGGAAGTTCCAGTGCAAGTGCGAGCACGAGCGCCAACCGTTCACCCTCCAAACTACAGTTTGCACATGCTACAAAGACGGAAATGGAAGCTAAGAGCACGATACAGGCCAATGGCGTAGCCCAAGGTTTAAACGGCTCCAATGATGTACGATCGCATGCCTCTCACACTTCGCACCCATCTTACGGTTCGTACACTTCAATCGCTTCACAGATAGACGAAGATATGACGGACGAGGAAATAAGCGAAAGTGAATCTGAGCGCAGGCCCAGTAACCCAGCGGTTTCATTCCATCAACGGAGCGATTCCAACGGCAGTAATTCACTACTACAGCATTCTCTTTCACAACTTTCCTCGACACAAGGCTTTGGGCAAGTTGGATATAACGGAAAATTGAGTCAATTACAAACTAATACGGTGCGATTACCTCCTCTTCCGAACCTGCCGCTTTCCAACACACAGAAACCTATTAAATTACCACCAATTACAAACCCAGATAATATTGGACTCGGCTTAAGTCGTGGAAACTTACAAAACGGAACTTTGAATGGCCCCAATGGCTCAAACGCTCGTTATGGACAGAATCTCCCAGAATTGCAATCCATTCGCTCTATGCCGCCCCTCCAAAGTCCGAACGTTCTCAACACACATGTAAGAAATTATGATCAGGAGGATGACGACGAAGCGAGGACGGCAAGCGACTACTCGGATTAGTTGGAGAGCGTGCAACTAATCTGCAGAAGAATATATAGTATTTTTCCGGTATTAATATCTTGTAATATACTGAACTGAACAACCAAAGAAAAAGGACATTGTAAAACTAGAAACTAAAGGTGCTTCAGCATAAACGAATCATGATATATCCGGAGTATGCAAGTACACAGTCAGTTCATGCAAGCTCAGATCCATACACCACGGTGTTATTAAATGCGTTCCGTTTTCTAACTCTGTCAGGTTCAAATAGGCCAAACCAGGCACACCATGTCCAGATTTCGTATTTACAAATAACTCAAAGAAGCAAGAATCAAATATTTCCTAATCAAGGAATAATTATGTGCATATCGCATGACACCTCGACGTCCTCGAAGGCCACCGACGTTTCCGGTCCCAACTGCGATAAAGTAACTATGGGAAGATAGAAGGTATGATGGATAATAGTGGAGACGGGACAATCTATTGGGAAACGTATATATACGTAATAACTCCCCTGTGAGCACTACAAACCATTTGCTACCAATTTGTTTTTCCGAACTCACCAGTCGTGGTCCTAAACCCATTTGAACTCAGACCCATCGGTTTGACCTAAATCAGCCCGACGCACGTTATTTACCAAATTGGCCATACTCACACACTCAATAGCGTCGAACAACATTAAAATAGGCGGCTTCACTTACAAGTTTTCAGATTTTCTCGCGAGCTCGCAGTGTCAAAAACGGTTTGCAAAGCCAGACCGAAAAATCCTCCGCGAAAAGACAAAGAATCTAGAGAGTTTCCGGGACCAGTCGGGTTTTGTATTTTTACACTTTCACGAATTTTGCCTTTTTGATCTAAATAGCAGTAAAAATCTAAAAATAAATGCGCGACCCCTGTTGATCTATAAGTTATGGGGTAGGTATGGAGTGACATAGAATAGAGGTAAAATTTTTTTTTCTGGGAAATTGCAAAGAGCTTGAAACAGTACAATGTGCGAATGAAGAGAACTATGAGTGCTGCTTGAGCACCATTTCACACCTCATTCACATGTCAAACAATCTTATTTTACATCCGCGTATTATATTCATGCCTTACTCTTACTTTTTGCTCCATGCACGCTCTGCAACCGACTATGCTTAGTATATTGTTTTTTTGCTCGTACCAGAAGTTTCCGGTCAAATCTGAATTTACTCGGTTAATTGTCAGAGTACTATTGTACTAAATTTAGAAATGTCGAGTTCAGTCTAGTAGAAATGGATATAAATTACTTGCATTCTTCCCTGTCTTTTCACAGAACCTTGCTTTCACCTTTTCTTTTATTTAACTAGTGGTTTTCACATTTTTGTTCACTTCAACTTCATATATTCACACACAATGCAAAGCAAAATCAACGCCTTAGCTCTGGCCACCCTAGCCTCTTCTGCTATTGCTGCCTACGTGCCATCCGAGCCATGGTCTACCCTGACTCCTGATGCGACCCTCTCTGGTGCCGCCACCGACTACTCTTCTACTTTCGGTATTGCAATTGAGCCAATTGCGACCTCTTCCTCTGCTGCCAAGGCTAAGAGAGCCGTTGCTACCCAGATCGGTGATGGTCAGATTCAGGCCACTACCGGTACCGAGTCCTCCACCCACACCACAGCTGCTGTTGTGACACAAATTGGTGACGGTCAGGTCCAGGCTACTACTAAAACTGCTGGTGCCGTAGTCACTCAAATTGGTGACGGTCAGGTCCAGGCTACTACTAAAACTGCTGGTGCCGTAGTCACTCAAATTGGCGACGGTCAGGTCCAGGCTACCACCAAGACCGCCGGTGCTGTAGTGACACAGATTGGTGATGGTCAGATTCAGGCCACCACTTCTACAAAGGCCGGTGTTGTTACCCAGATTGGTGACGGCCAGGTTCAGGCTACCACCAAGACTAACACTGAGGCTGGCGCTACCCAGATTGGCGACGGTCAGGTCCAGGCTTCTACCGCCACCGCTGCTGCCGCCACCCAGATCCACGATGGCCAGCCTCAGGCTTCGGGTGCTGCCAGCGACTCTTCTTCCTCTGACCATGAAGCTACCGTCTCTTGTAATTCCGAAGATGCTCTTGCTCTTACTTTGAAGGACGGTATCCTCTACGACAGAAAGGGCAGGATTGGTTCCATTGTCGCTAACAGACAGTTCCAGTTCGATGGTCCTCCTCCTCAGGCTGGTGCCATCTACGCTGCTGGCTGGGGAATCTCTGAGGATGGCTACCTTGCCATCGGTAACTCCACCACTTTCTACCAGTGCTTATCCGGATCTTTCTACAACTTGTATGACGAGTCTCTTGGTGAGCAGTGCCACCCAGTGAAGCTCGAGGTTGTTGACTTGGTTGACTGTTAAGCGGCTCTTAGCAATTTGCTAATGCATCACTATAATAGTTCTTTGCGATTGGTCTCAGACTGTCGCTAAATTCTACTAGATATACCGTGGAAGATGATGGATAGTGCAGGAAGAGAGTTTCGAAGCCATCCAGGCCCCCCTTGGAATAAGATAATTTTTACCATTTTTATTACAATTTGTGGACTATTGATTATGCTGGAGAAACTATATCCTGCATAACCAGTCGTCTGTTTTACCGATTTTTATTACTATTTCACTTCCCTATCATGCTATTGCTCAATCAAGTCAGCTCTTCCCTGGCTTGGAATAAAGAGGATTATTATATTCCTTGGTCTACCAGTAGACTATGTAGTACATAACATAAAAAACGCATTTTAAAAACTTTCTCATCGTCGAAACGTGAACAAAATTCTCAATTTTGTACGTCGCACATTCACTACTCTCTCCGCAGATGCACATCACCTTTTCCTTCTCAAAAGGCCGGTTACCCCTCTCGGGTTGCAGATCAGAGCTTTTTTTAGTGAAGAAAATAAATTTGCTGCCTTTTTGGCCATAACCTCTGAACGCATTACGATTACGGAATGCTATTCAAAACCACTTCACTGAACACTCATGTCTGAACCTCTTTGACCCACATATTTACTAGCGTAATTATATAGTTGTCTCCGGTACGATCAAGCCAGCTTGATAGTTTGTGAGTTGCTGCGCATTACTTGTAAATTACGACAGCGCGAATGCATCTTATTGTTCGGAAACTTTCTCGTTCGCGTCAACATATAACGCAAGTAATTACTATTCCATAAACGGCACCGAGGAGCCGCACGCTGAGGGGAAACGACCAAGCTGAGCCTCTGCTCAGCTTGCCTATAGTCTTGGACCGTAGTGAAAAATCCCAACTGTTTCGAAAATAACAAATCGTGAAGTCCAAACTTGTAAAATGGCCAAAGAACGCGCTTGAACACAATACACGTAAATAACTGAAATGCAAGTTGGGCAAAACACGAGGCAAACGTGTCTTTATTTTTTTGTGGTAGTAAATCTGGCTAAACATGTCTGTAGGTTGTGGTATTCCCTGTTATGAACTGTTGGGGTCCCTGTAGGGAACACCCTAACTTCTTTAGTTAATACCCACTTTAAATTGTACTATAATTCAGTGAGATTGCTATACTTTCGCAACAGGTTGATACTGTTCGATGGTACAATATCTCTGTCACAACGCTTGCCATTGATCAAGCTCTCTTTTTGCGAATTTATCTTTATTTCACTCATTGGCTGCGACTCAGAACAAAAACGACTCTTGCTCCTGCTTCTTCTCCTTTTCTCTCAGTTCGTACCTTAGCACAGTTCCGTCAATGTACGCAACATAGAGTATATGCAGATCTGCTTGAATGCGCTTAGAAGTTATCCCAATAATAGGCCTAGGACCGGTTATAGTCATAGCATAGTCTACCAAATTTGGAAATAAGTATTCCTGCCTCATTCCGTAACACCCACGAAACTGTGTAAGTCTCATTACGGAAACGAGACCCACCTGTGATGCTATCACCATACAGCTTAACTCAGGGATGTGCAAACTAAGGGAAATTCTGTTAGTGTCGTCATTGACCATCTTGCACTTTTGTGAGAAAATTTCCGGAGTCATAGCTACGGGGAGAAGCCTGTCCGGACTATAGACCACTGCACGTTTAGCCGAAGTAACAAATAGCATATTCTGAGGGAAGGTCACTGCAGTCGGTATAGGCTCCCAGTAACGCTCTCCGTCTACAGATAAATGTGACTTGGCTTTGTTTTTTTGCTTTGCGACGTAGTAATGATCAAAGAACTTTCTAATTCTCCGGTACGTATCATCAGTAGCATCTTTACGTCTAAAAGAAGCAGTGATTTGCGAATCTCCAGATCCTGTTCCGTAATTTTTGACAGGAACATCGAAAAGTTGGAACAAAGAGGAAATTCCTAGGTTGCTGGAGTAGCAAGGGTCTGCTTCTACGCCTAGACTTTCGCTTAATTTCAACACTTTTTCAGCAATTGCCGCTCCATTCAAATACTTCTCCCCTGTCAAGGCATTAAAACTGCTAACTTTCTTGAACGACCGAGTTGAAAGAAAGTGACACGTCCAGCCTGTCTCTTTAAGTAAAGCACGCGACATGACGTAGCCGCACCTTGAAGAAGAGGGAACAGAAAACATAGAAAAAGAGGGGGGCAATGTCGATTCAGATGTGTCCATATCGATATCATTATCTCCATTGCCAACCTCATTAGCCTGTGTGCTATTATTGTTCTTGGCGCTCTTAGCCATGTCAAAGCGGATCACAACCACCTCTCTGGTGATAGTAACAGCTGCAACATACACCAAATTGGCATCGTTCTCGCTAAGGTGAATACTGACAGAGGGGATATTGTGCAGCAATTCAACACTCTGCATCGAGTTATCAACTTCCAACCCTTTGTGAGTTCGGCGCACTTTTACCACTGATACAACATGTGAATTGTCGCTAACAGCAACATAGTTTTCGTATAAATCGACACCCCACACAGAAGATCTAAGCTTTATCGTGAAAAAGGGCTCAACGCGCTTTCTACGACCTTGTCTTTCTGCTTCTAAGGCTTCCTTCACCGTCTCTAGCAAGTAAATGTAGAGATCGCCAGAATCTGAACATACACAGAGGACTTTGTAGCCAGCCAAAATGCCCTCCTTGAGATAATTCACGACATGCTCGTCCCTCCCAAAAACCGAAGCCTGCAAATGTCGCTGCTCCAAGATACGAGGGACAGCGTTGATAGTCGTCTTCAGGCGTAAATTGCTGTCTAAAAATAGCAAAATGCTCTGGAACCCGAAAACGAACATGTCCATCGAGGGTAGGTAGACGAACAGGTTGTTTTTCCAGGGCATAGCACGAGCAAAAATGAATTCGGAGCCCTCACGCAGCTTCACTCCGTCCACAAGTCTCTGTGTCTCTAGTGGAGCCACGTACAAGCTATCTTCAAACTCTGCAGCGCACTGGAGCCGATCAGGAAGTAGCCTGTCGTCCGCGCTGTAGAATTGGCCTGTCTTCTTAACGTGTTTGAGGTGATCAGCACGCTCAGCCAAATCAGATAATTTTGAAAGTGTAGCTGGTTCTTCCGGAAATGTACCGGCAACTCTGTCGTAGTAATGAAGCGTCTCCTGTGACGTCTTTGGAAGAGCTTCTTCTGATGACGAGCTATTAGTGTGCTTGCGCTTACGGGTATTGCCGTGGCCATATGAGTGAGAGTACCCACCATTATTGCTTTTTGGGTAGTAGAAAACAGAGTCAGGGTGTGGATCAATCTTGAGGGACTCAATAGGGTCATATTTTTTGCATTCTTGACTGTAATATGAGTCTATCTGGGGACCAGACGCTGCGGGACCGGGAGACCAGCCATTAAGGCTGTTGCTCGGCTCAGAGTCGGAAATATCAGGGTCATAATCGTCTTCAGGCTCAGAATCAGAGCCAAAGACAAAATCAGAGCGAGCATCGTCGTCGTTGACTTGGTTAACGCTTACACCCAGATTATGTGTATCACGATTTGTACCGCTTTCAGATATGCCAGTATTGCCCCGTCGTATTAATGATGAAGCTTGTGAGGCCAGCTTAGCTTCAAAGTAAGAATCACTTCCTGTACCTATACGTATCTTTACACGTGACTCTTCCAAAAACTTCAAGAAACGCTGATTGTGAGTTTCATCTGTTTCAGTAATGGTTGTATCATGCAAGTTAACAATTTGTCTCTTACCGTTTTCAGAACTTGAAGAGACTGGTTCAAGGGAATTGGGGGTCGAGACAGCAGCTTGATCTGTTCCAGATTTGCCACTATCTGCACCTGCCAAAAGGCTAGCGTGCTGGCCTCTGTAGATACGATCCAATGACAACTCTTTAGATGTGGTAGTCGATGCAGCCAAAACCATTGAGGGCGAAGCAGATGCCTCTGAAAACACATTTGATGATGCGTTAGGTGTCACCTCACGATCATTTGACACGTGGCTATCGTCAGACCAAGAAGCAGTGTCATCCGTCTCCATTTGCTTCAAGACGAATGGCAATGGGTGAGGACGAGCCGCAAGGTACCTTGTTCCGAATAGGCAAATCAGCTGAAATGCATGTAGTTAGGGAAATCCGCGAAACATTTTGACTTGACAGCGGGATTTTGAGTTTTCGCGGCCTTCCCTACCGCGCGCTGCCGTTAAGGTGGGCTTGGACCAGGACGAGCTCTTTGAATGGGAACAAGGTACAATGCATGTTAAGCCTCTTTAGGAGCTGACATTAGCAGAGCAGATAGGCTTGGGATTTTCTGGTTTACTACGTACAAAGTTTTATTTTGAAACAAGCCAAATCTATGATGCCATCGTTAAATCGTATTTTGTACTTAGAGCTAAGTTGAGATTTTTTTTAGAACCTTCAAATATATGTCTTTGTACAGCTCTTTGCATGAAGGTTAGATTTATATGACAGAATGCCCGAAGTTTTCAGCAAGAAATCATTCGGTAAGAGCTCGCCAATCTAGAACTTCAATGCAGTTGTAATCATCCTATCGCCACAAATATCATCAAATATCTCAATTATGTTGTCTAGTAAGTGAGGAAGATAATTAGAATAGTCGCTCCGGCAAAACTCTGCTACATGCTGGGTCTTCGAGTATAAAATTAGAGTTTTCTAACGAAACTAGACTTATATTGTCAGCCGCCAAGCGAATTCTACGAGATTTCAAATTTCCTGTCAGTGGCAAAGATACAACACGTCACCGTGAAAAAGCATAATTACTCTCTGGCGCCTTTACGAAAAGAAACTTAATATTGCTGAGTAAAGTAGCATTTGAAACCGCTGAGTACAGGCATACTTTGGCTTCAAATACGGTTACTCCGTAGAGATCGAAACGGACAGAATATAAATGCCGTTCACTTTTAATCCCCGGGATCCCTTGAAGTCCTACAGCCAATCAGACGCTTTTATTGCCTGCTTACGTATCGCGCACACACGAAACCGAGACGGTTTTTTCATCTGCAGAGCAACGGAGAACTGGTCCGAGACAGCGTCTATGAGGTATTTTTTCCTGGCGGTGCGAGGTGTTCGGAACCGGTTGCCCAATATTATTGGTGCTCTTTATTGTGTCTCCGGGCAAATCCCCCGCAGATTTTTGAACAAAGGTTAGTTTAATGAATAATTTATTTACCTAAATCTTCTACTTCCTTCTTTTTTAATTAGCTTATGCTCTTTGACCTTTTACAAGATGCTCAGATCAATCACAAGGTATAGAGCGTGCAGAGCAAGTGCTCTCAAGAGGTCTGCTCTCCAATTACAGAGATGCTATGCTTCCAATCCAAGTTTCGATAGTTTTCTCCAGACCAACAATGCCAACTATATTGACGAAATGTACGAGGCGTGGTTGCAAGACCCCAAGTCCGTGCATGTCTCATGGGACGCCTACTTCAAAAATCTTAAAGGTAACAGGCCCATGTCGCAGAGCTTTGTTGCTCCACCTACTCTGATCCCTCACCCTGAAGGTGGTATACCCAACTTAATTCCTAATACAACTTCCAATGTGTCTAGCGAGGATGTTATCTTGCATTTGAAGGCCCAGTTATTGGTGAGAGCTTACCAGGTCAGAGGTCACCAGAAAGCACACATTGATCCCTTGGGTATTTCGTTTGGTGACGATCCTAGCCAGCCTATTCCTAAGGAGTTGACCTTAGAGCACTACAACTTCACAGAGGCTGATTTGGAGAAGGAAATCACTCTGGGGCCAGGTATTTTGCCTAGCTTCAACAAAGACGGCCAAACTACCATGAAGCTAAAGGATGTGATCAAGACTTGTGAGAAGATTTACTGCTCAACCTACGGCATCGAGTACATCCACATTCCTTCAAGAGAAAAATGCGACTGGCTCAGAAAGAGGATCGAGATCCCCGAGCCATATTCTTTTTCTCCTGACCAGAAAAGACAGATTTTGGACAGACTTATTTGGTCTTGTCTCTTCGAGAACTTTTTGTCTACAAAGTTTCCTAACGACAAGAGGTTTGGTATCGAAGGTGCCGAGTCTGTCGTACCTGGTCTAAAGTCTCTTATTGATACTGCTGTTGACTTGGGAGTTGAAGATGTCATTATTGGTATGCCCCACAGAGGTAGACTCAACATGTTGTCGAACGTTGTGAGAAAGCCCAATGAGTCTATCTTCTCCGAGTTCACCGGATCTAAAGAGTTTGACGAAGGTTCTGGTGACGTGAAGTATCACCTTGGTATGAACTATGTCAGACCTACTACTTCCGGTAAGACAGTAAACCTTTCTATTGTTGCCAACCCTTCGCATTTGGAGGCAGAGGACCCTGTCGTGCTGGGAAGGACAAGAGCTGTACAACACTACAAGAATGATGTCGGCGAGTTTAAAAAGGCCATTGGTGTGTTGTTGCACGGTGACGCAGCTTTCGCTGGCCAGGGTGTTGTATATGAGACCATGGGATTTCACTCCCTTCCTGCATACGCCACCGGTGGTACCATTCACGTGATTGTGAACAACCAAATTGGTTTCACTACTGATCCTAGATTTGCCAGATCGACCCCTTACCCATCTGATATTGCCAAGTCTATAGATGCTCCTATTTTCCACGTTAACGCTGACGATGTTGAGTCGATCATTTTCTTGTTCAATCTCGCTGCCGAGTTCAGAGCCACTTTCCATACTGACGTAATTCTGGACGTCGTTGGTTACCGTAAGCATGGTCACAACGAGACTGATCAGCCTGCCTTCACTCAACCTCTGATGTACCAGAAGATTGCTCAAAAGAAACAAGTGTTAGACATGTATGTCGATCAGTTGCTCAAAGAGGGCACCTTCACGAAGGAGGACATTGAAGAGCACAAAAAATGGGTATGGAACACCTTGGAAGAATCTTTCTCCAAGTCCAAGGAATACAAGCCCACTTCGCGAGAATGGCTCACCACTCCATGGGAAGGCTTCAAATCACCAAGGGAGCTTGCAACGGAGGTTTTGCCACATTTACCCACAGGAATTGATGAGTCTATGTTCAAGCATGTGGGAACCAATGTCTCCACTGTCCCAGAGGACTTTGACCTACACCGTAACCTGAAGCGTATTTTAAACACAAGACTGAAGTCTATTGAGAGCGGCGAGCAGATCGATTGGGCCACCGGTGAAGCTCTCGCATTTGGTTCCCTCGCTATGGAGGGATACCATGTCAGGGTTTCTGGTCAGGATGTCGAAAGAGGAACTTTCTCTCAGCGTCACGCTGTTCTTCACGACCAGAAGAACGAGTCTACCTACACTCCATTGAAGCACCTTAGTGACAGCCAAGGTGATTTTGTTATCTCCAACTCTTCTTTGTCCGAGTACGGTGTGATGGGATTTGAGTACGGCTATTCGTTGACTTCTCCCGATGCCTTGGTGCTATGGGAAGCCCAGTTTGGTGACTTTGCGAACACCGCTCAGGTGATTATTGACCAGTTCATTGCTGCTGGTGAGTCCAAGTGGAAGCAGAGATCTGGTTTAGTTCTTTCATTGCCTCATGGTTATGATGGTCAAGGTCCTGAGCACTCTTCGGGTCGTCTCGAGAGATACTTGCAGCTGTGTAACGAGGACCCTCGTTATTTCCCCTCAGAGGAGAAGCTGGACAGACAACACCAAGACTGTAATATTCAAGTGGCTTACCCAACTACTCCCGCTTCGCTCTTCCACTTGATCAGACGCCAGATGCATAGACAATTTAGAAAGCCATTGATTTTGTTTTTCTCTAAGTCGATGCTCCGTCACCCATTGGCTCGTTCGTCTATGGAGGAATTCCTTGGTGAGTCCCATTTCCCTTGGATTATCGAAGACGTTGAGTTAGGCAAATCGATTGGTACCAGAGATGAGATAAAGCGTGTTGTGCTGTGTACTGGTCAAGTGTACGCTGCCTTGCACAAGAAGCGTGCTGCTCTCAATGACACTACAACGGCGTTCATCAAGATAGAACAACTGCATCCATTCCCTTTTGCGCAGTTGCGTGACTCGCTCAAGAGCTTCCCAGCTCTCGAGGACGTTGTGTGGTGTCAGGAAGAGCCTTTGAACATGGGTGCATACTCATACGCTGCTCCCAGAATCGAGACTGTAATGAAAGAGGCAGAGATACCTCTGCAATTACGTTATTGCGGTAGAGACCCATCTGCCTCAGTTGCTGCCGGATCTAAGTCTATGCATTTGGTTGAAGAAGAGGCCTTTTGCAATGACGTGTTCCAGGTGGAAGCATGAACACATTGTAACATCAATTATTAGGCGGATATCGAAGTTTAAAAAAAAGATCAATATTATACTAACTAAATTTGTGTTTGTTATATACAGAACAGAGTGCACTAAATGCCCAAGTGCAAATAAAAATTTCAAGGGAACTGTATTATGTCGCTGTTATTTTTTACAAAAAAAATTCCCCAAAAACTTAAATTTATATAGTGTAAATCACGTGAACGCACTCGCGGGTATGCTTTGTTAGAGTATGTTTTGTGTAAATCCTGAAATAATTTGTAATCTCATCAAACCCAATTCTCCCCTCTATTGTCTTGTTCTACCAATATATCACCCCCGTCATTCTAAGAGAGATGAAACTGGCAAAAGCGGTAAATACGGTTGTACTATGTGCATCATTGGCGCCTCTGGTACAAGCTATCAACCCTATTGAAGTCCGTAATAGGCACTTTGTCGACTCAGTAACCGGCGAGGTTGTAAGTAAAACACAATGTCGCTTAAACCAGCTTTGTAACACCTGAGAATTTCAATCAAACGATACTAACACTTCAGTTCAACATCAAAGGTGTTGACTACCAGCCTGGAGGTTCTTCAGCAGTAAACAAGCATTGTGATCCCTTGTCTGATGGTGACAAGTGCGCCAGAGATATATTTTTGTTCCAAAAACTAGGCATTAACACGGTACGCGTTTATTCAGTTAATCCCGACTTGAACCATGACAAATGCATGAGTTTGCTGGCCGCTGCAAACATGTACCTAGTTCTTGACGTCAACTCGCCTCTGGAAGGGCAGCATCTCAACAGGTACGAGCCATGGACTACTTACAACTCCGAATACCTTAACCATGTATTCAAGGTGATTGAGCAGTTCTCTCATTACAACAATACCCTAGGCTTCTTTGCAGGTAATGAAATTGTCAACGACTACATTTCTGGCAAAAATTCACCTGTTTACATCAAGGCGCTAGTCAGAGACATGAAGGATTATCTTCAGAATAATTTGCCCAGAAAAGTGCCTGTCGGATATTCTGCCGCTGACGACTTGAACTACCGTATTTCTCTGGCGAAGTACCTAGAGTGCTACACAGATACAGAAAACGAGCGCGTGGACTTCTATGGAGTTAATTCATACCAGTGGTGTGGCCATCAGACGTACTACACTAGTGGCTACAACATTCTAGTGAAAGATTATCAGGACTTCTCACTGCCTTTGTTTTTTTCTGAATACGGCTGCAATGAGGTCCAACCAAGGCTTTTCAAAGAGGTCCCTTGTCTTTACTCTGATAACATGACTCCAGTATTTTCGGGCGGACTAGTGTACGAATTTGCACAGGAGTCCAACAATTACGGATTAGTGGACTACGATTCAAACGGGGGTGTCCATTTACTGCCCGACTTCTACACTTTACAAAGCCAATTTGCCTTAGTAAATAGTGAAGACCAGGAGTCGAAAAAAACCTCTCTAGCCACTGGCCAAAGTAACAAAGACGTGCAAAGATTCAGCACTTATATGGCCAAGCGCAAACCCAAAGTAAAGAAAGTGAGCCACCCATGCGATGAGAAGTACGCTAACATTGACGTCTCAAAAGGCGTACCAGCTTCCTTGGGATTAAATCTCATCGGTAATGGCGTTGATGTCGAACGTGGACAACTTTTGCAGCTATCAGAAGAGGACTTGGTTTCCTCATATAAGGTTTACGACGTTGATGGTAGCGAGCTCGCCGAGCCAATCAAGGTCGACGTCGATCTTGAAGAGTACTCCCAACAGGCAATGAAACAGCACACCAGCATTGTTTGGAGAAGTGGTAAGTTTAATTAACCGTGCTTTTTTTTTATTCACAGCGATTTCCCAACCAATACTAAACATCAAGACAGTTTCTACAAGCATTAAAGCAACTTTCGCTGTTGGTTTTACCTCGGCCATTGTCTTAACCTCTTTTCTAGTTCTATAGTAGCATATTAGCATAGCAAGGTAGTGAGCGTAAACCCAAACATGACGTGCAAGCTACATTTATTGAGCGTAAATATCCCCAAAGTTTTGTTCATTATACGTATTAAGGTTTTATTTAAAATGGAAAAAACACCTAGTACACGAATCCAAGGATCTTACCAGAAACGTGCTTTCTTCTGGCCTCCTCGTGGTCCATAATACCGGCAGAAGTAGTCAAAATAACGTAACCGAACTGTCTGGCTGGTAACAAGTTGTCAGTCCATCTCTCGATGTCGCCAATCTTGACGTTGAATCTTGGCTGGATAACACCACACTTGTTGAGTCTACCAGTGAGCTGGATAACGATCTTTCCAGACCTGTGGTCGTCAATGTACTCGAACTCGCCAATGTAGTCTAGATAAAAGTTAGTATGTTACAATTTGTCAAAAGACACTGAGTTGGCAACACAAAGAGGCTTAAACATAGTCAGATGTTTAGGAAAAGTAAACAATAGAGAAGGTAGAAAACTTCACGATTGTGTAAGAAGCATTTCCATATTATTCTTCCGAAAACTTAAAAGACAGCGAGGGACCGATTGCACTTGAACTGAATCAAGAGCCCGACAAGCCATCCAGTTATCATTTCGGTGTGTTAAGTGAGTGAAGCCAATTTGTGAAGCCAACTAGTGATTGATCAACACCTTGTTTATCAAGTGTCACTAATTGAATACTTACTGTGCTTTTGCATAACCTGCAGGAACTTGATGATCACTTTGGAGGAAGGTCTGATTAAGACCTGCCTTTTTCCGGTCTTTTCAGCATTGTTGATAGCGTTTAAGGCGTCGGCTAAAACAGATGTTCTGGTCATTTTGAGTATCTATGTGGTTTTCTGACAAACAGTATGTTAGTAATGATTACGTCGACAGAAAAGTCAATAAAGCCACATGAGTGTCCTATGAAGGAGTCATGAGCCAAAGAGTAGTCGGCATAGTGCTATCAAACTCTTTCTGTAGTGGAGTATTATGTGTTTTGCCCTTTTCTTGCAGACAGAATACCTCAAGCTTGACGCTATCGACTGCCAGAACTGCGCAAGACAGCATAATTTCCATTCCAGCTTTCTGTGTCAGTGTCCAGAGTAGGACTGGTAGAAAGGGTAAAAAGAGAACAAGAGGCAAGAAAGGCTCTTGCCATCACTGCTCGTGCGCTTTAGAGTTGCGCATACATCATGGGCTATCCAGTAGGTTCGCCTCAAATAGCTTCATCAACGTATCGTGTAGCATACGTACGAATTTAGGGCTAGTAGTTGCGTGAAGAGAATGAGTTATGACGAGAAGGTCGTCAGTGAAATTGAAATGGAAAATATGAAAAATTTGTCGAAAAGTATGGACGACGCGAATTTGCGTGCGAGAAGCAAATTGAAGATTCAAAATTCAAGCCCCAAATCGGGCTGTGCATGAGCACTACTGATTTAGGAAATCCAAATTCACATAGACCATTGGAAGGCAATGTAGATGCTACGATTGACGGGCATCGACGCTATGTCAATGACGGAGAGACAGGGCAGTAGCGCTCTCATTGGCAAAAGCATTACTAACCTTTTTCAGGCGGTAAGTTCTGATGATTGTAGCGTACCAAAATCTTTCCTACCATACTAACGTCTACAGATTAAGCCATACTGTGTGGCCCTCTCCCAGATTACCTTTGCGCCGGATGGGACACACACTTCGCTGGAATTGGTAGAAGCATTACGAGACCTTCATAGAAAGCTGCAGTCTGAGATTCAAAAATTCGAAGAGCTCAACACGAATGAGGATTTGCCGTCTACTCTAGCTGACTACGTATTCGTCCCAATAGCTCAGCTATTAAAGAGACCGGAGTTGAAGGATGCAGAGCTCGAACATGTATTTGGAATTATGGCCATCTTGATAGGAAACATTTGGAATTCACCTGGTTGCTTTAGCAAGGCGTTAGCCGCACAGCTGATCTCCTTAGTCACATTTTTGGTAGGAGGTGCACCTAACTCGAAAAGCATACAAACGCCCTTACAACTGTCAGATAACTCAATCAGAAATGGAGTCCACTGTCTTAACGTCATATTTTTGGCATTAGAGCAGCAAGGTGCACCCTTTCTAGCTATTTTTTACAAGGACTCCTCTATATTGCCGGCTCTTGGGCACATGGTATCTGTGCTGCTGAATATTTCCCTGAGCAGCAGTGATGTAGAGACACAGTGTGAAGCACTGCGAACTTTACGATTGTTCTTCAGCACAACTGCAGACGGAGAGATATTATCATTTATGCTTCCGGGCACAATTTCGACTGTAGTAAAGCTTTTTGCCTCAAAGAGGACAGGAAGGACGCATTACAAAGTAGTAATTGAAGCACTGTCGATGATATCTGTTATGGTGCGATTGGTGTTTGACGATGTATCCCTCAAAATTGAGTTCAAAGGGGCACAAATGCATGAGGCTCATAATTTATCAGACTTGATGAGTATAGCACAAGCAAAACAGTCCCCTGATCAAAACGAAGATGATTTTCCCGTCGAAATCCCTCAATTAGGACAGGCAAAAATACACAGAACGACAAGCTGGTTGAGAGCTACTTCATATCAGCTAATAAAGGCCTTCAAAGGTTTAACAGATGTAGATCTGGGCAAAACTTCCACAAAAAATGCTATGCTGGGCTTTTTGCAAAGTATACTACAGCACAATTTCCTGAGTCTTTACTCCCTGGTTCCTTTGGTAGTGGAGAAAATACCGAGTGCGCTCGAAGAGGGGGACGCCATGAAAGACGTTATATCATCAGCTCCCCGTAAGCACCGGGAAGAGCTTAGAAAAATTGTTCAGCATTCGTTGGAGTCTAAAGTAGATCAAATCCCAATAGTTTTCATGTCTCCTGACCCAAAAAAGCAGGTGGCTTTACTAAAGTATTTATCCAGGTGCTCTTCCGAACTCGATTCTCAAACTATTCTAATGAAACTTATCAGGACATTGTCGAGAGAGCTAGCCGCAGGTCTATTATCGAAAAGACAAAAGAAAATTAACAATTCCAATCTTGGAGTTTTCAATAGAAGCATTGAGGATGATATGGTGTTAATTGCCTCAGACTATACGTCAGGCTTGGAGATCGATGAGCATTCCCAAGAAATCAAATATTTTGATGGCATTTTGGACAAAGACGTGGAAGCTTGTATTGTCGATCTAGTTGTTGTGCTCAAGAAATGCCAAGAGATGCCATATGCTATTGAGGGGCTACTTACAGAAATGGGTGATTTCGATGAACTGAACGATATTAGTGTGCAAATTCCCATTCTTGAGTGGCTTGCGTCCCAAACTTTTACAGCTGAGGAACTAGATCACAAAAGGGATAATGATATGGAAGACTTTTTAGATTTTGGCGATAAAAACGATGCTGTCACAAGTGCTTCCGAAGAACGCTCGATTGTTTCAACGAGAAACGTCTATTTGTCGCTTAGTAAAGCTTCACAAATTCTTGAGCGGACGTCTACCATGCCAGAGTCTGACCTATCTATTAGGTGTACGATCATGGCCCTGGGAAGTATTTTGCAGGTTGCAAACACTCTACAAGGCGAATTTAAAGAAGAACTTGTTGAACAACTTTACCCTGTCGTTGAGCTGTTAGCATCATCAAACGTTATGGTGAGAACGGCCGCTCAGACATGCTGTATGACAATAGCTGAAAATTGCTACAGTGGGTCGGTCCAGGAATTGATACGCGACAATTGCGACTACCTTATAGACTCCCTGTCTTTGAGGCTAACCGGTGACACTTTAACTCCGAGAATGCCCATGGTGTTGTTAGTGCTGGTTAAGATTGGTAATATAGATGTTCTCGCTCAGCTGAGGGACGTTATCACCACGATATTTACCCTGTTGGACATATATCATGGCTATTCTGCCCTTTGTGAGGGATTCTTTGCCGTATTCAAGGCTGTGGTAGATTCGGTGTTGAAAGACATGGGCGACTTTGATTATGAGGATTTGCAAAAGCAAAATATGGACGACAACATCTATGCATATACACCATGGGGCATGCGCAATTTGCCAGAAGTGTTTGAGTTTCTTGAAAAGAAAACAAGAAATACACCAGCAGAGGTCGACGTAGATTATGGCACTGAGGATTTGCAGAAGCGAATAAAGGAGGTTGTTGACAGCGACGACGAGGACTCTGACGACGATGGCAATGATCTGCTTAGCGAGAATGACACAGAATTCATGGATAACGGGCGGGAGCACGCAGTGGAGAAATGGAGTGCTCCTGTTGACAAACAGCTTTACGTGACCCTCAAAACGATTTACACCTACGGGGAGCGTTTGTTGAAACACAAATCCATCAAGCTGCAACTACTCATTTTGAGCCTTTATGACTCTGCTATACCCATCTTAGCTTCTTCGAAGGACGATTTTCTTCCTGTAATTGCTTCTAGTTGGCCAATTATTTCCAACGGCTTATATCATGAGGACTTGAGAGTAGTTTGTACTACGTGCGCTACGTTGAGTACTGCTGTACGTTATTCGGGCTCCTTTTTAGCCAGGCGATTCACAGATTTGTGGGATGAGATACTTAGTACTGAGCCACGGTATAAACATCTACTGAGAAGAACCAGCGGTAATACGACTGAAGCTCGCCTGGTAAATAGAACTAGCACGTCTACAGACTTACGCCTAAGTGCTTACCACAGCGTAGTAGAGCTGTTGCTGACAGGACTGAATCAGTTTGGCCGTACTATTCCAACGGCAACAGCATTCAAGATGGTGCAGGTGTGTCTGACAGCTGAGAGCGACGTCTCAAAGTATGGCTACTTCTCAAATATAGCACTTTATTTGCAGGAGGTAGCCAGCAAACCATAGCATGTACATTAACAAATTGTCAGCAAAATTGGTCTATAAATTATTAACGCAAAGCAATAGCATACTACGTGTATTTTATGTATTAGAATGACGTGACGAAACGCAGGCTAGTAGTGGCACAAACAGTGCAAGCAAAAGGATTTCAGTGCTTCATCGTTTTGTTTTTGTATTAATACCTCCAATACTGTTTCACTACTCGCGTCGCTCGGTAACACGCATTTAGTACTGGTGAGTGTGGATCGAATCGACGTGCTCTACCTTAACCATCGGCCTGTAAACGGGTTTCCACATCTGTGACTTCACCCACTTCAGACATTCCTCAAAAGAGTCTGGGATCACGACCTTGCCACCGTTAGGCGCGTCCTCAGTCTCAACTCTAGCGACTCCCTCCTTCTTAGCCTGCAAGATCACAGCGGTAGCAACCTTGGCAGAAGTTTCATCAATAACCTCCAACGGAGCCAGCAGACCTTTCTTCACATCCTTGATACCGGGGGAATCAACAGCGAGCTGGTCAACAGCAGCAGAGATCATAGTGTCAGAAATTATACTAGAACGCGAGAGCACAGCACCGAGTCCAATACCAGGAAAAGTAAAGCAGTTGTTGTTCTCCGAAATAGTGTAGCCATTCACAGGCTTGAAGGGCGAGCCGGTGGCCATCAATGCATTGTAGTCAGTCCATTTCATAGCGTCCTCAGGAACACATTCATGCAGTCTAGTAGGATTACTTAATGGGAAGATCATAGGCTGTGGGTTGTGCTTGTACATCTCCTTGATCACCTGTTCAGTGAAAGCGCCTGCCTGAGTTGAGCAACCCACTAAAGCAGTTGGCTTCACTTTGCGGACAACCTCGACCAATGAGGTCGTGTCGATGCCCTCCCACTCAGAAGCTGGGTCGGCATACAATTGCTGAGTCTCAGTGGATGAGTCGTGCATATTGTCCAAGATCAGACCGCGTCTATCCATGCAATGAATCTTTGATCTAGCTTCTTCCGGCGTAGCTCCATGAGTCACCATGTGGTTCACGATCTGATCAGCTATACCCAAACCGGCAGAGCCGGCTCCGTAAATCAAAACCTTGGCATCTAGCAGATCTGTCTTGGTAATTTTCAGAGCAGCTGTCATCGAAGCCATCACAACAGCACCAGTTCCCTGAATATCGTCGTTGAAACATGGCAGCTGGTTCTTGTACCTTTGCAGAACGGGTCTCGCGGTAGTGACACCAAAGTCTTCAAAATGAAGAACGGCAGTGGGAAAACGCTTCTTCACAGCCTGGATGAATTTATCCATGAACTGGTCATATTTCTCGCCTCTCACTCTGGGGAATCTGTTACCCATGTATAGTTCATTCTCTAACAAAGACTTGTTATTCGTACCGACATCCAGTACAACGGCCATAACTCTACCAGGATGGAGGCCGGCACACAAAGTCATCAGCGCGGACTTTGAGATGGCGATCCTTACACCTCCAACACCCTGGTCTCCAATACCCAAAATACCCTCACCGTCTGATACCACTATGTAGTCGATATCCTTATCCTCACCAAACTGAGCGAGTCTCTCGTCGATTGAGTCGGGATGAGAAATGTCTAAGAAACAACCCTCAGGCTTACGGAACCTGAGAGAGTAGGCAGCAATAGCATCACCCTCGGTGGGTGTGTAAATGATAGGGATCAGTTCTCTAATATGTCTTCTCACGAGCTCGTAGAACAGCACCTTATTCTGCTGTCTCATGGAGGTACAAAAGTCATTCTTAGCCAAGGGGGTCTTCAAATAGCGCAACTGCTTGTAAGCTCTTTCAGTCTGCTCATCTAAGGTGTTAACGACGGGAGGAAGCAAGCCTGTGAGTCCAAAGGCCTCTCTTTCCTCAATGGTAAATGCAGACCCCTTATTGAACAGAGGCGAGTTCAAAAGGTGAAACCCCTGTAAGTCGCATTCTATCGGCCCTTCCACAGAAAGTCTGGTGGTCTTTGGTATTCTTACCGTAGCCTCGGCCTCGGAACCAACTGGAGTCTTGATGGTGTGCGTATGCACATGAGACAATTTCGAGTCAGAGACAATCGACTGGTGTCTGATGGCTGTGAGAGTCGACAATGAAGCAAAGTTCGTTCTCGCTATATTCTGGCGCGTTATGCGTAGCATGATGAAAGGAATCCACAATGAAAATATATATTAGATGGGAAAAAAGAAGACCAAACTAGGGGAAGCCATTTAATCCGTTCTACCTTGCGGGATTCTTTTGGTATATATATATAAATTGTCACGTCTACGTAGGTAACTTTCGTGTGAATTTTTCAAACTGCACGGAGGCGTATGCACGTATGTCCCAAAAAAACATTTTAGTCGAATCTGCAGTTAGCACTGGGCAGATAAAAGCCGCACTTGCTCTTTGTCCGACTTGCTACGAAGAACTGAAGTGGCACAACAGAGTCCTATAATGGTACGTTAGGCAAGGACCAGGACTGGGCTACGTAAAACACCTTCAATGTGTAAAATCTTTTGAGCTTACAGCTTTTCAAACCCGCTCCAGTTTTCAAGTGAGATTATCACCACGCCCAACATCACCCTTAATGTTTTCAAAAACAGCGCAATTCTACCATAGTATGCAAGTCTGTTTATAAACAAACGCCCCTCTCTACCCCTCAGTCGTAGAACACCCCAACATTCAACACCTCCTCTTTTCGATATCGACAGTGCGTCGAAATCCAACGCACAGGGGGTGGAGCACTCCGGCATATGCAGTAAAATTACACTACGCAAAGAGAAAGTCCGCCTCCGTTCGTCTATGCTCCTGATGCAGTTACAGCCCACTGGTAGTTGAAAATATTTCACAATAAGAGACGAACCGCAACTGTCTCTTTCCCATTTGGGAAACATGCTTTCGTCGATTTATCCGATAGGTTCAAGCATGGAATGCGGTCGAGAAACTGGATGCTTCAACTTATACAGGTGGTCGACTTTGAAACCACTGTCGAACAGATTACGACATCCCATACGTATGAGACTAGTCAGGCTTATACGCACTACTGAAAAGACATGTTCAACACATGACGGTCGAACCAACAGCTGCACCCTCAAACGCTTGCCCAGCTTTTAGGCGGGTGTTCAAATTTTTCTTCGGAAATCTCGTGAAAACTCGGAGACTTTCTTTTTCGATTATATGCAGGCTGAGGAGCGGAGATGCAATACAAGGGAGCGCGTAAGCTATCCTGAATTTTGCGGGAAATGTGCAAGGAAGTTTAAAACTTTTGGGGGCACTGCGTTGCAGATGAGCGAAAGAGAACCCCCAGTCATGTGGACGTGTCACTAAACCACTTTGCTCTCAAGTCAAAGAATTTTCCCGCAATGTTTAGTTTGGAGCCAACAACCAGTTCATGCCCCAAAGTATAGTTTAGTAAGATTGGCTAAGTAGCTACATATTCAAGAGCTGGAACATGTATAAAAACATTGGCCATCAACGTGTGTGCAATAAGACGTATTACGCAAATATAATGACTATTTTAGTGCAATGATCATCTGGGGGTTGCAAGTAGTTTCGTTGAAGAATTTGGCTAATAATAAGCATAAGCAAATAACCTCCTATTTGAAAAGCAAACCGCTAGTGATACGATCGAAAGACTTTTCACGCCATAAGCGACGCCCCATTAGGTATTTGTTTATCGCAAATGATACAGACAAAGCTCATGCATCAGTGTCGTGATTCTCCTCAGGTTCTTGGTTTTTTGGAACTACGGCAATTGCGAAGAGCGTACTTAAAAGAATTATTATTATGTCTGTCAGTTTAGTGGCTCTGCTTAGGACTATAGGAACAAAATGATGATCGTCAGCATGGTGTGCAGATAAATCTCTAAACGGGGGATCTACTTTTAAACTCATGTAATTCCAGCTTAAAGCCAGTGTTAAAAAGCAACAAGCGGAATTCTAATCACAGCATAACCGAAATTCCCCAATAACAAGTGCGGTATAACGACACTCCTTCTCGGATCCTAATGCTTAAAATCCCATAATTTCGCTGTATGCGTCACTAACGTATGACATATCGTGGAAGTTTTCGAGCTGCATTTTATAGCAGTTTACCAAAACACCAATCAAGCTTGACTTCAGCTTCAGCTGGCTAAAAAGACTGATGGCTTTGAAGAGATTTTGTAGTAAGTCACTGATCAGCGTTCTTTCCAAGTCTGTATCAATCGTACCCCTCGAGTTGAGCACCAGGTGAAGAGAAGACTTAATGAGGTGGTGATGACTGTAGAAGTAAAAGGTGTCTGTAAGCAGCCTATTCATTGTTCGTTGCTTGTCCTGGACGAGCTCATGCATCATTTCTGATGTGAGGTTGTAACATGTGATCTTTGTAGCAAGATAAGTTCTACGAAGGTAGTCAGAGCAAGACTCAACGAGCTTTTGCCGGCTCTTTATAAACAGAGCTATAATGGACAAGAGCATTGTGATGTTCACGACATTAAATGTTGTCTTTGAGTAAATAAACTCATGTTCCTGCTCTGGCTTCAGTGAGTCTCTTAGTCGGGCCAGGTCTTCACAATATTCATAATAATCTTTGATAACATTGCTGATGTTCTTTTCAGTAAGCTCAAAGGAACCTGCATGCATATCTTTGCACCAGTCAATGACTTTTCCGCAAAAATACAACGTAATAGAGTTGGTCCCCAGAGCGCCAATGTGCTGAACGCAACGGCCACTTTTGATCGTCAAAACAGCTTCGTGTAAAAATGATATTTGGTGGAACATTTCCTTTGTATAGGTATTGCAGTCGTTTGATCGTTCGAATTGCACGTCATTTGGTAACCTACACCTAATCGTGTTCTTGTCCGAAAAAACTGTGCTTATCCCTGTGGTGAGCCTGTGATATTGGTCTAGACAGTAAATTACCCAAAAAGTTCTACGTTTCTCTTCCAAAATCAACAGATGATCAACTTCTTTATCGCACTCGTAGATATTGTTATAGTTTTCGTCGAACACGGTGTACATCGAGAACCAAAAATCAAGTTTGGTGCTCCTGGCTTCCTTGGGCCAAATAAAATTGCTGTGGTCTTTTCTTGTCACTCTGTGATCATCCAATCTATCATAGCCTAGCATTTGCACGAGTCTAGCAGCTGTGGATATACATAAGCTTTCCATAGCAGTACGGGCAAGTTTTAAATTAAAATCACCACAAACGATGTGGTAGTGAATCAAATAGATCATACCATCATTTTCAGTTTGATCCAGCTCATCATCCTCAAAATTGCTCTCGAACCCTAAAAACGAGTCTGCTCTTCGCTTTGCCTCGGTGTAGTAGACCAAAGCTCGGTCCGAGTAATCCTTCAAAGTAGAACAAGCATTTGCCCACATCATATATGCTAGGCACATAGCCTGTGGAACTCGCTTGCGGTAATTCCTAATATACTTGTTCCAGCAGATCATACGAGAAACAAACTTACGTTCCTCAAAAAAGACTTTGTGGAATAGCTCGACCTCCTCCTCCGTCGGATCAATCAAATGATCAATGGTTCTCGAGGGAGAAAGCATTTTAGATGCACGACACATGCTAGCGCATACGCTATCATCAATGTCGGGTACGATGCCACTTACTACGTCTGTACCTACAGAATTGTCTAAACTGACATGGATCTTTGCATCATCAGCGGTGACATCGGCCTCTTCGGTCTTACGCACCTTGGTCGGTCCCACAGAGTCACTGAAATTCTCCTTGTCGTTGTCAGATTCTCCTTCTGCAAGAAACCGCCTGATCTGCTGTAACATAAACACCTCTGCTGGGGGCGTATCAGATCTTGGAAGCTGCGGCTCGTCGTAGCCCTGAAGAGCACCAAACGCAGTGATGTGGCTTTCTGGTACATGCAGGTCTTCCTGAGAATATGTACAACTAACTCCGAGCCGTTTGCACGTTGCGCACTCAGGCTTTACTCCGTCACATTTGATTTTGCGCCTGCGGCATCGTACGCATGACTTTCTTTGTGGTCCCCTACGCATCTCTCATTAGCAAAACGGCGCGTTAGCCTGTTGAGGAAGAATGATCGTTGATTTTGATCAGCTCTCAAAAACTTCCGCACAACGTCCGCGCGTAATTGTAGGCGAAAAAAAACCGTTTGACAGGAAATTAGTTATGCCACTTTCGGTTTCTGTCATTGAACCAGATGTGAATGGCGGTAGTCGCTTTATAGGATCAGCTAGCGGCAGTCGTTTATAGCTAAGCTTAGATACTAAACATGAATAAAAGACGCAGCAAAATTTCTATGGTATCATTACAAATATTGCTGCTATGTCAGAGTAAAATTTTGATATATAGTAGTTCAAAACATCGGCATGACGAGTAAACGCAGGCTAATGAAAACAATTTTCTATCCACTAAAGCTTGCTGCCATTCTATTTCACAACGATTACCCAAAACATATAATTCGTTGCATTACTTGCATCAACTGGCGTTTCAATACTTCATTTTGGATCAAACTTTCTGACTATGTTTTCATTTCTCCTTCTTCACGTATAAGTAGCGCATCAGCTGCACTCTGTCAGTCCAACATCTCAGGGATTTGCCAAAGAAATATAGCGGTATGGCAAAAAGACATAATGCAACATGAATAGAACCATAAGCAACAAAAGAAATTTTTGCCCCACGATCATCAATAAAGTTGTTGTTGAAGAGCGAGAACACAAAACCCATAACATTCTTAGTGAAGTTGAGAGTTACTAGTGCCTCAGCGGCAAACATTTTGTATGAGTCAATCGCATAGGTGATGGCTACAGTCGAAGCAACAGAACACCCAAAGGACATGATACCAAAGAAAAGGACGGGCACAATCCACATATCTTCCTCGTGCGCAGCCCACCCGTATCCCATTAGGCCAATGCTGATAATGAAAAGTACAGGCAAAATCATCACGAGACGAAATTCTGGCTCGTAGATACCACGGTTTCTCTTCACAAGCACACTCACAAGAAAATCAGAGGTTTTTCCCCCGATGAGCGATCCCAGCACGCCACCTATGAAGGGAGATAGGTAGAGTACACCAACGATAGCCTTCGAGAACATATATGGTCGAGTGGTGAATATGGCTGAAAGAGATTCCGAAATGACAATGAGCCACACAACGGCGAAGCAGTATATAAAGGCGCTGAACAGAATAGAAGGGTATGCGTACAGCACAAAAGGCCTCAGAGCTATCATCCAGAACTTGTCATGAGTATGACGACCAGAAAACAGTGCTAGAGACTTTGTGTAGCTCTTCCTGTGCTTCGAAACCTCCTCTCCTTTCTCGTCCACAGTGGGTGTGCGTTCGGCTGATGTGTGTAGAACGGAAACAACTTGGGTCTCTGGGTCCATTTGTGGGAGCTCAGGAGCGGGAAGACATGCGGCCGAGGTGTCAAAATTAGCAATAGAAGCTGCAGACATCGTCAAGCTGTGTACACTGTGTGCATCAATAGTACCTCTGCTCACCCTACTGTCTCTAGTGCTTACACGGTGGAGATTCTGACCGTCGCTTATGGCAAACGAGTTAGCCCTATGGCCATCCTTTAAGACGCTCGCCTCTGAGTTTCCAAGATAATCCTCGATTGATATACCGGGCGCTGGGTGGCCGTGCAATTCCTGGTAGGCTTCACGTGCCTGCTCGGTCTCAAGCTGTGACTGTTTATTCGGCGTGGGAGTTCTGTCCCAGAAGGTCTCTGGGGCAAAAAAGTATATTAGCAGAAAGTCAAAGGCCAGTACTATTGCGAGGATATAGAAAAGCCAGTATCTGTCGAGATTCTGGAACACCATAGCTGCAGCCAAAGGAATCAGATTTTTTCCTCCCAACAACAGCATTGTGTAAAGGCCCAGCCTATATGCTCTCTCGTGAGCAAAATAAATCTCAGCAACGGTTGCAGAAGGTAGAGACTCGACAACGCTGAATGCCAAACCCATCAGGACACGAGCGCCTACTAATGAGCCAAAACTATAGGCATTTGCGGCCCAGATGGCACCCACAAAGGATATCAAGACTCCAACTAAATAAACTATTCTCTTTCCGTAGAGTATAGCACAAGGAGACGCAATCAAAGATCCAAAACCAAATGCTAACATGAAAGCACCGACAAGGTAAGCAACTTGCCCATTAGAAATTTGGAACTCTTCGGCCATTTGTGTCAGTCCTGCTGCCAAAATGGTAGTCTGGCCTCCTCCCACGAAACAGTGCCATCCAACAGCCACTAGGGCCAGGTCCCTGCGCCATAAAGGCCAATTTAATGGATCGTTTGGGTCATCGTGGGGTTGAGGGAGTAATATCACACCGTTTTTTGTTGTTTTCAAGGTAGTAACAGATCGTTCATCATGATAACTATGGCCGTCTGTAACCTTATTACCATCATTTATGGTTGTAGCTAATGTAGACTGTTCATGCGCAAGGGGGTCTACACGCATAATCACCGTACCGGTGACGTCATCAAATTCGCCCTTAGGCTCTCTAATCCCTAAACCCATGTTGGTGGTCAGAACTGACTGGAAACCTAGGGGTTCAGTGGCTGACAAGGAGAGAAAGAACAGCACATTTCCAATTTCTCTTCTCCCTCGAAACTTACAGGGCCTTTTTCCATCGATTTTCTGCCCTGCAGAATGCGCAATTTTTCTGATGTTTTAGATAAAAAGGCTGTTGGCGCAGGCAGGGTCAAGTCATAAACGGCGTACAGTACCAAAAGAAACGCATAACAATATGGTTTTGTTCATTACGTATTAGTATAAATTAGTGCAACAATATTGGCATTCGTAGACGACGTAAATTAGTTTCATGATACCGTTGAAGGAAAAATGTCATATGAAGGCGCAACGCTTGCCAGTGAAACTCAATGGCCCCGAACAACTTCACATGATGCCCTTACCTCAAGTAGAATTAAATAGTTCCTCAACGATCTGATCAAACACATGCTCATCCTCATTCCTTAGCCAATCACCTAAGTCTATTCCATCATCAAACGAAATCTTCGTATCCTCTAGGAATGTAGGCGGGAAAGCTGTTGCACCAGAACCGTTACCCTCGATACCCGGTGCCTCATCATCAACATCACTTTCATCACTAGCAGTAATATCTTCAGCTGCGTGCTGCAGATCTTCTGCATCAGGATTACCAACCTCTTTTGTCATGCGAGCTATAAAGACCTTTGACTGCGCAACCGCTCTAGCGATATTAGCTGGCTCTCTTAGCTCCATGACAAAATCGTGACGATTCTTCGAACTGGCCATTATTCTAAATATAAAGCAGACCTGAATCATGGCTCTCTGCACCATGAACAATCCATAGGACCTCTTGGACAACTCAGAAGTGTTGTATACTTGGGAGATAGCCTCTGATGCAAACCCAAACAGCGACTTGGAAGAGTATCGGTGGCTCACAATGGCAGCCTCCATCTTCAAAGCTGCATTAGGCGCAGGTCTAAACTTGCTGTATAATGTGTATTCTAGGTCTAAACCAATGTCTTTGAGGTGAAGCCCAGCCTTTCGCTGGTTAGAAGACGCTTGTGCTTCAGCTGATGCCCGTTTCCTTTGAAAGACTAGGTAAAAAAATAAGGCAAAAAAGGATACGGATTGGCTACTGAAGGGAAGAAGATAAAGCACATAGATAGGATTTTGGGCCAGAGATGTGTCCTTTGCAAACAGTCGTTCAGTTAAACGACTGATGTACACAAGTATTTTTAACATCTCTTTGTCATAATGATCTACCAAGTTGTTCAAGATCTCATTTTCCTCATCGGTCAGTTTCACTTTTCTTTCTGCCGTAATAGCTCCCTTGTTTTCGCAGACCACTCTTATAAGAAAAGACATTGACATTGCGAAGTTTAGCATTATCAATTTGTCACTTAAAATCAAGCATATTTCAACCTGTCTTGTTCTGTTGTATCTAGTGTTTCTAAACAGTTCCTCAAATGGCTCGGTTTCGTCACACAAATATTTCAGTATCTTGTCCAGCATGGAGATCACATCAGTGACACTGATAGGCTTCATGTCAGCAACAAACATTTGACCTGCTTCTTTAAAGATCTTAGTCAATTTACTCCAACGATTCAGTTGAGGACTCATTAAGAAGTACTCACAGTGTTGCTCATTTGAAATCACAGATGGTATTCCCAACCTAAGAGCATAAATAGCATCAGTGTAGCATATAAAATGCCAGGTGTATCTCCAAGCGTCTTTAGAGATTGGTAATGCAACTTTGTTTTCCTCTTTGTATTGGAAGTAGGTTATGCCATCAGGATCTTTATGTAAACCCAGGTGAAAGGCTGTTCCCACAGCCAGCTGAAAATACAAATAGGAGGAAGACTTCTCACTGGCGTCAGGCTGCCTTGGGTCAAAATAATACATGGCGTGTACTGTCAAAAGAGCCTGAAGCGACTGGAACGTTTGCTTACGTGTGAAGTTGGCCAAGTTTAAAGCCATAACAGTAAGATTGCTTATAACGTCGCAATCGTCCTCGACATTGTACGTGAAATTTGTGACTAGATCCTCGTGCTTTGTCTTTGAAAAAATTGTGGACATCTTTACTATACCGAGGATCAAAGACACCTTGCTATATCCATATGCCCGTTTAGGCTCATTGAACACCAAATCGCCGTTGTCGTTTCTAGTGAATAGCCCGTTGAAAAATGGCCACACATAATCCATTTCTATCCATGGAAACAAAGGGCTCAAGTACCTCTGAAAAAACACTAGTCGTTCACTAATCATTTCATACTTCGGCAGCGTTTTGTACAGCAAGTCTTTGAAAGGAGCCGAAACCATCACACTGTAGGGTAGAACGTTAGCAAAACTAGTAAGGAAACTGTTTGGAACCTTATTTGAAGGCCGGGTCAGCCTTTTCCACTGTCTTCTCTCTTCCTCAAGACTTTTCAAAATTATTGGAAACACGTTATTGAAAGACCCGTACATAGCCACTAGTGTTCTTAGTCCGAGCGGACCAGAGTACGCAGTCTTAGTGGTCTTCTGAAGTATAGAGTCCTGCTTGAAGAGTTTGAGTTTCTCTTCTAAAATATCAAACTTTTTAACAGGAACATCTTGCCCGAACATATCTTGTAGCTGACTTAGTAAGTCTCTAATCCCATGTAATTCTTGGTACGGTAGAGAAGATATGTGTGCATCAGTATAAGTCGCCTGCGGCTGCTGACCATGAGGTAAAGTTGAAGGTACAAGAAACATATTCGTTCTTGTAGACGATCTCGCTCTATCTAGGGTATTAACAAAATGCGGAGATAGCTCATAGTCATTGTCATATATGCATTTTTCACTGACATTAGCCTTTAAGCATGCCGTGCACACAGGCCTGAGATTATCGCATTTTACTTTACGTCGCCGGCATTCCCTACAAGAGTACGACTTGCGAGCTCGCTTAACCTTTGGCTTTAAATCAGCGGGATCAGCCATTCTCTAATGTATTAATTCACACTTGTCTGCTAAAAAGACAGCTATATGCTGATTTTTAAGATAAGATCTGGTAGCTATATCCTCGGAAATATTTTCGGGTGAGAACGGCTTTAAACGGATTTATTTATAGAGCAATGTCTGATTTGAAATTTTCTGCAGTAAAACAGTTGCGATACATCCGCAGAAAATTCTGGGTTGAAGGTCATCTTGTTGAGTCTAAACTCAAAAATTTCCTATTTCTTTCCATCTCTTAGTGTATAGAATGCCAATACTTCAACGTGGTTCCAGCCGTTGGCTACCTTATATTCGTGGGTTATATTTGTAAATTCTCGAAAATGATGTCTTCAATATAGTTGCCCAAGTAGGGAATTGTGAAGAGTGCGATCTCAGTATTTTTTACTTGCGGAAGTGTAACCATGTTGATGCTGGACACACTGTGCGCTTGCATGATGGAGTAATATCGGAAACTCATCTTCTGTGTTCACCAATGCCATATATGGGAAATTGTCAACACCGTCTCGAGCGATCATTACACTCTGATCAACCACTTCATCGCTGTCTTTTTTAGTGAGTTCTGTCTGCAAGTCATCAGCCACTTGACTTTTCTGTTTGTACTCCACAGAAAGACGACGGTCGCCTAAAAAGAATAATCTACGAAGTTGTTGAGCATTTCATCAAATTGGAGTACGGTCATTAACTATTGCAATCAGCTTACTTTTTAAGCATGAGGCAGGAGAGTACCATGACATCTTAGGTTCACGTTTCGCGTAATTAATGTCGTTATTTTTGGACTGAGTCCTTTAAGCAGGCTTTAAAATATAGATTAGTAAAGAGAACCCAACATTTCTACAAAGTGGGAGAGACTTTCACGTAAACTGGCCGACCGTATTGATGGATTTGCTTTTTTTGCTTAGCCAAGTATTCAAGGGGCCATTCATAGCCATTTGCATATACTTACTTAAAATTTCAAAAAACCTTGCGGTCGGTAACGGGGTAACCGTAGTTGCTCCAGTCGTCTTACAGAATAATTCCCGCCAAGCTCAGGATAAAGCCAGGCTACTGACACAATACATATTTACGGCTAACTTATCAAAGCAAGATTCAAATCTTCTATCTCCGACGTACGACTAAAAATGGCTTTTTAGAAGAGCCCCCAAAACATTGGAAAAATTAACATCACAATTGTGCCAGTTTTGGTTGCGTCAAGATCCCCTAGTCTGATTCAGAGAGCAACCTATACATGACTTCTATGCCTTGAAGTTTTCTCCCAAAATACAGTCAAATATATAAGAAATAGTAACGCCCAAAAATCATTGATCATCAAAAGTTGGAACATTCCTAAAGTGAACGCTCACAAGTTATCCGCAGTCTCTGTCCTGAGCTCTCGTACTACCAGCCACGTAAAGCGCTTCAGACGACCCCGGACTATTTGCTTATCTTCTTTTTTTCCCTCGCGCGCGCTGACTACAAATTTAACCGCGTCAGAGATTAGATAATTTTCACCCAGTACGCATAGTTTTCCAGATCTATATCTTAATATATCTAAATCTGACACCACCTATTTTACTCATCATACGCACAGATGAACAAAAACGAGCAAGGCGCAAAAAAGCCGGACCCTTTCAAATCGTTCGTAGCGGGGGGAGTGGCCGGTGCCGTCGAAGGTGTGGTGACCTACCCGTTTGAGTTTGCAAAAACGAGACTCCAGCTGGTTGATAAGTCTTCGAAGATGTCTCGCAATCCACTCAAGTTGATATACACTGTGGCCAGGACTCAGGGAGTATCATCGTTATACGTTGGATGTCCTGCTTTTGTTGTCGGCAACACTGCAAAAGCGTCTGTGAGATTCTTAGGATTCGACGCTATCAAGCGTATACTCACAGATAAAGATGGAAAGCTTTCTGGACCAAGAGGAGTGATCGCCGGGCTGGGAGCTGGTCTGCTTGAGTCTGTGGTAGCAGTAACCCCAGCAGAGGCTATAAAGACGGCCATGATCGACGACAAGCAATCTGCAAAATCCAAGTACCAAAATGGCATGGGCTCCACATTTAGACTGGTCAAAGATTTAGGTGTAAGAGGCCTGTACGCAGGCTTACTTCCAGTTGCTCTTAGACAGGGTGCGAACTCTGCGGTGAGACTAGGCTCATATAATTCAATTAAGACCTTCTTGCAGCAGGCTTCAGGAGGAAAACCAGGCGAGCCCTTAAGCTCACAGCTGACCTTCATGGTTGGCGCGTTTGCTGGTGTTGTTACGGTGTACAGTACTATGCCGATCGACACAGTAAAGACTAGAATGCAAGCCCTGGGCGCCGACAAGATGTACTCCTCGACGGTAAACTGTTTTGTCAAAATCTTTAGAGAGGAGGGACTCATGACGTTCTGGAAAGGTGCTACGCCTCGTCTGGGAAGACTGATCCTCAGTGGAGGTATAGTTTTTACGATTTACGAGAAGATGCTTGTGATATTAGGGTAAATCTATGAGTGCATACATGTATAATGAGCAACAGAGCAAAACGATACTAATAGCGTAAAAGTATTCCACCAAATAATGTACGTAACAGTTGCGTCTAATAATATGTACCATCTTGTCGAATTGAAACTAAGAGATTGGGGGCAAGGGTGGGAGCAAACAGGTAACATGTGCAGTATGTCGATGTGCAAACTATTAGTTTCACGATTTGAACTGACTTTTTTCTTGTGCTTATCGCCTTGCACGTTCTTCCTCATTCTCCAATCGGTAACATTAATAAATATACATTTTCAATGCTTGTATTACATGACCCATTTCTTCAGTAACAAGTATCATAGTGTGATATACCAAAAAGTGGGTCTTACAATAAGAGAGTCACGAGCTATAAACACAAGACTCTGATCATCTGTAGGTATTGATCTCATTATCTAAACTTCACCGGGGCTCACATCTACTCCTGCAAGAATTTGGCGCTCTTTCCTTCTCGCATGGTAGTAATCTACAAAAGCCTTGACTATAAGAAACAAGCCAAGAGCAATGGCAATATAAGCGAACAAGGGACTGTTCGAAATGTCTGCAGTCTCCTGAGTATCCGACTGGACGCCGTTCAATTTGCTCGTATAGTCATCCAACGAACCTTCAAGCTTGTTTTTGGAAGTAACGTCTTCGTAAGCGTTCGGGTCAAACGGCTTAAACTTTTCCTCATTGTTTGTGTCCCTGGTTCCATAGTTGGCTGGCAACATCATTACGCCGAAATTTATCAGCGTCACACCCAGGCCAGCACGCGAACCCTGCTTTGCAGCATGTGAAGTGTGCAAAAGGTAAGTTATCACAAAGCCAATAAACTCAAACGAGGCTGACACGGCTATATTCCATAGTAAATTTACAATGTTCCCCACAGGCAACCCGTCCACAAAAATCTCATCCTCAAATCCAGCCATCATGGGCACCTCATAGTAAGGAGGAGTAGGATCTGCCATCGCATTCTCATATGTGGGCAGTGCAGTGTTAGCCTCAGCATCTGTCGCTACACTTGGCTTTGCGGCCAAGTTACTGAACACTCCGTCGTTATTAGCACCAACGAGCCTGTGAGACCGGATCGGCCTATTTGCACCTCCCGAGCTTTCTGCCGGTTCGGTGCCCGCAAGACGGTGGTAACTGTGATTCAGATACCGCAGCATTGGGGCATTCTGTGCAGTGTAGTTAACGTGGCGAGTGATAAAACCGCGTATTCTGTCTTTGAGGCTTTCGTTGTCGTGATTGGCTATGTCATTATCGTTACTTGAATCATTTGAGGTAGTTGGCGCATCCAAACTATGCTGTGACCCAGAACCTATCGTTGATTCGGGTATTTCTCCTGATTCTGCTGTCTCCTGGAGTGTCTCACTGTGGTTGGCTTCTTCTTCACTGTGTTGTATGCTGTCCATCTCTAAATCGACGGAAATCCGATCATCTGTGTTGAGCTACGTAAAAATGTTAGTATTGAACAGAAAAAAGGTCCGTGTTGTGGACTTTCTGATGTGGCAACATCATCCGTGCAACCCGTGCGTAACCCCGTACAAGTTGTACGAGGCTGAGCACAAACGGGAAACTTGAGCATTGGAGTCTTTCAGTTAAATGGACTTACCCTATCGTAGTTGCGCATCTTGCAAAATGTGTGTACAGACTATGCAAAGAAAGCTATAGTGCGCTCGTAAGGTGGGTAGTAGAGAGTGATACAATGCTCGTATAGTAACAACCACGCCTTCTTGAAAGGCAGACAGTGCGCGCACGGAAACCGGAGCAAAAGCAGCATATAACATCCGTGCACCGTTTGAGATCATATAGTCATAGGCATGGAGATACAGTACAACTGAGAGCATGAATCTGTTGGTGAGTTGCAGCAGATCCACTGCAGAGTCACAAGGTAGCAATGCAGTAGCTCCATGACTTGTATAGCTGAAGTCTGGCAAACTTTACAATCAATTTAGAGTTTTATTATCAAACAGTAATATACATAAGCAAGGACTCCTCGGATCAGATTCAAACTATGTCGTCAGCTGTGTCTTGGTTCACATAACTAGTTTCTGTACCTAATGCTCACACTGAACACACCGGGAGCATTTCGCATAATCCTGATCCTGTTGTTGTTGAACCCAAAGTTATTGCCACCCGCAAGATACGACCCGTCAGCAGAAATCGCAGTTTGTGGAGAATCGTTCTTCTTACCAAACTGCTGGTCCCAGAGTTGTTGCTGTTGCCGTTGCTGCTGTTGTTCCTGCAACTGCTTTGCCTCGGCCTGTTTTTGTGCGACCAATGCACGCTCGTTTTCCTTTGCTTCCTCGTAAGCCCTAATTTGCTCATCGGGCACCTCAATAGACATCAGCTGCTCAACGTAGCCATCCGCTGGTGTGTCAATGTTAGTGCCGCCAGCTAAGACAGCCGAAGGAATAGGCGTCCTAAAAGTCTTCGGAGCGTCTGTAAGGTCAGGAAGCACAGCATTATTACGTCTGCCACCGCGAGACTGACCTCTTCTTTTACGCCTAGCCTCTCTCTCACGTTCCTTGTCCAGCCTGCCTGCCTCACTGACATTCACTTCAACAACAGATGTAGAAAATTCTGCCAGTAAATACCTTGGCCTGATTATGCTGCTTGAATCAAAAGGAGGTCCAATGAAACGGCGTACTTCGTCACCATCTACGGGAGAGCCATCAAACTTGTAACCAATCAGGTACAAAGCTCGCACAAACGTCTGCACCTGCTCTCTAATTGAATGTGAGATTGCCGAAGTGAATTCGCCCGGCAGCGACATTTCTTCACACAGTACGAGAGCAAACTCCTCCGGATCGTTCTCCGGGTTGACTACATCCCAATCAAAGCGGTCTGTCAGCCTGTTATTGCCTATAGTGATGTCTAATTTAATGGGAATGCGGATATCAGTGGCCTTACCGACCCCGGGCTTTGGGAAAATCATTGGATGATACTCGTTAAGCTGCTCTTTTATGCTCGAAAGCAAAGCTTGATACTGAGAGTCACTGTTGAACTTAAAATCATTGGCTATCGAGGCTACCAACTCCTCCACAGAAATGGTAGACTCATTCAAATTCCATAAAAAGGTGTCAGTCAGCCTGAATCTGTCCTTCTCCAAGTCAAATTCAAGCCTGATAGGCACGAGTTCTTCTGGTTTTTCAGCCTGCTTTTGCGCTTCTTCCAAGCTTACAAACTTTTCAGCTAGTTTTGAAGCCCTCTTTGTCTGATGCGGCAATATTAGCTGGCGCTTTGGCAAGTCAGTGAACCCATTTCCATACCCCTGGTAGCCCTCTCCCCATATACTCTCTGCCGGCTTTCCTGCCTCTTTTGCCTGTATAGTCTTGAACCGAGAGTCTCTTACGATTGAGTAGTAGCGTGCATCTCGTAAAAGGCGGGTCATGAGATCAAATTGAAAGTCATCAGATTGCCTTGCATCTTCTTGACTTTGTTGAGGAGGCTGCCCTGGGTGAGACTGCCTCGAATCCATTGAGATAGACTTGTGGAAAACACGAGCTTCCTTCACAAGCTGCTCTTTTGCCGATTTGTCCCTATCAATAAATTGCTCATACAACAGTACGTCAGTAGGAGCTGGCTTCTCTTCCTTGGCAAAAAATCCTGACCAAAACCGTTGGCCTTTAATTGGCTCAGCTGGCGGAATTTGCGGTGCGTAATTTACCCTGCTTGGCTGACCTGCCGGAGCACTTTGAGAAGCTTGACCGTTCTGCGCTGGAGTGGCCGGTGTTATTAGCCCTCCATTTGGACCATTGGGGCCATTGGTTGATCCCGGTGTCGCTGCACGAAGATTCATTTGGCCTGGAGTGTGTATTTGCGCCGCCATAGGCATCGTATTGGGCACTTCATTGGCATTAGGGACGTTGATATTTGGCATACCTGGTCCAACAGGTGGATAGCCAGGTATCGAATTTGGCATGTTGCCGGCAGCAGCACTTGCCGCAGTCGGCTTTCTTGCTCGATTGCTTTTCGTCTTGATATGCTGAGCTGTTGGATCTTTTGGTTTTCTTCCCCTAGTAGAAGCTGTTCGCTTAACTGGCTGCTGTTGCTGGTATTGCCTAGGCACACCTTGGGCCATGCCCTGAGGGGTCTGAGACATTTGTTGTGGTATCTGATTCATCTGCGACATATGGTTCATTTGGTTCATGTGATTCATTTGGTTCATCTGCATCTGGCCCATCTGAGGCATTTGGGACATTTGGTCCATTGGCCCGCCTCCTGGCATGCCATTGATCGTTGGCATTGATGAGTTTATTGTGTTGGCTTGACCGGGTTGAGGTGGATGGGGTGGTTGACCCTGCTGTGTTGGCTGGCCTTGGCCCTGGCCCATGAAACCTCCAGGAGGCATCATTCCACTCATGTTCTGACCCTGCTGAGCTTGATTATGAGGCTGCTGTGGTAGTGGGGTCTGACTCTGTTGCTGCTGCTGTGGTAATTGTGGCATTTGCTGTTGCATCTGCTGTGGTTGCTGCGGCTGTTGCATCTGTTGTGATTGATGTTGTCTCCCACCAGCTTGCTGTTGTTGTTGTTGTTGTTGCTGCTGATGCTGATACTGCATCTGCGCCTGTCGCTGTCTCCTTTGCTGTTCATACTGTTGCAATATTATTTGTAGCTGTGGGTAGCGTGTCAGATATTGCTGTCTCTGCTGGGCATCCATTGCCATGAGCTGCTGGATAACAGCCTGAATACTCACTTGAGACTGGTGAGGTTGCGACTGATCACCAGAACGCTCGTTTCCCTGATTACCCTGGCCATTCTGTCCAGCATTCTGGCCGTTTTGATTATTCTGTCCAGCATGTGCTCTCATAGCAGAATTTCCCTGTCGATTAGCACCTGAGGGCAGGCCCCCAGTTGTGCTGTCCATAGGCTGCCCGTTAAACATGAAAGTAATTGATGCTATTCAATGGACAACTAACTATACGGACGTGTTCAATGTGGGTAGACGTCGGTTAACTAGTACTGACTCGTCGTGACAAATGTCATGTATGTAAACTTGCATGCAGTTATGGCTGGTTCAAAATTCCCCCAATTTTCAAAACTCTTGTTTTTATCTCGCGTGGTGCAGAGATGCAAACTCACAAGAGTAATCATTATGTAGGCGGTATGGAATGGTTTCCCCAAAGACATAGAGATTACTGTGAGTTGCAGTGACCCATAGGTTAGTCGCCAGATTGAGTTACATTTGCACTGTATATTGCTTCCATACTTCAATTACATAATTTTTGATTCTTTCTCTGCACCAATAACCTGAAAATAGAGCTCACGATCTATAATCACCATTGATTTTGACATAATCATAGGACAAATCACACGTCCAGAATTCACAAGATTCCGTACCACCGGTACCCAAATCAATGACAAATTTCAAGTCTTCGTTGGCTAAAATTTCAGCAGCACGCTTCTCATCAAGTGCCTCCGGCTCACCTTTTTCCAGCAATTTAAGGGGTGCTGAACCGTCCAACGGTACCAGTGCCACGGAAATGTTTTCAGGGATAAGGTCGACACCAGAGTAGCCAGTAGCACACAATATGCGTCCCCAATTTGCATCTTCACCGTACATAGCAGTCTTGAACAGCGCTGAATTAGAAACGCTGTTGGCTACAGTCCTGGCATCCTTCTCTGTTTGGGCACCATCCACCTGAAGAGTAATGAACTTAGTAGCACCTTCACCATCTCTGACGACCAACTGAGCTAACTTCTTCGCAAACTCGGTAAATTCATGCTGAATCCTGCCAAAACTAGCGGACTTCTCGTTTATCATACTGCCACCAGCAGCTCCATTAGCAAGTGTTACAATTGTATCATTCGTTGACATATCACCGTCCACGGAAATACAGTTGAAAGATTTGTCCACAGCTGCCTGCAACATCTTTTGCAACAGGGCCGACTCAATGGGTGCGTCTATAATTAAAAACCCAATCAGAGTCGCCATATTTGGGCAGATCATACCTGCACCTTTACACATGCCAGCCATGGTATATTCTACACCGTCTACGGTGAAGCTCTTTGAGATTAGCTTGGGGAACGTGTCCGTAGTACAAATACCTTTAGCACACTCTATCCAGTGCTCATGACTGTCGCCAAGCTTCTGCTGCGTTATAATTGGGATGCCGTTCAGTATTTTATCGATTGGCAGTCTCTGGCCTATCACACCAGTCGACATTACTAGCGAAGAAGGAGAGGTGTTGCCCAAACTCTTGTCTAAAGTCTCCAACATTGATTGAGCATCCTTGACACCGCCTTCCCCGGTCACAGCATTGGCATTGCCTGAATTTATCACGATAGCCTTAATGCCTTCACCGCCGGTCTCTTTCATCACCTTTTGGGATATCAGAACTGGGGCAGCTTTGACTTTATTTGTAGTGAATACAGCTGCGCCATTCGCAGGCAAGTCTGACTTGATTACTGACAGATCGAGCGCTCCATTTTTCTTGACACCGCTAGCCAGGGCACCTACCTGAAAGCCCTTGGGATAGGTGCCACTAGTTGGCACATATCTAGATTTGTCGCTGATTTTTGCCGACGTGCTCAATAGCCTTCTGAACATGTCTGAGGAGAGATACCGCGGACTGTCTTTATAGGTCGGGTCTGTGGCGATAGACGTTGTAATGGAAATTGTTTCAGGAGAAGTAAGCAAATCTTTATGTATTCTTCAATTCTCAAGTGACTCACTGAAAATCTGAAAAACTCGATAAACTTTACTTCAGAGATGCTTATCAAGCGCGCATACGAATTACCATTTTTGGACACTCCACTGTGGTACTGGAGTCCAACGGTAGTGACAGAGACGAGGAAACGTGATGGACGAGCCAAAAGCACTTTGAGGAGAATCTCTAATTTGTGAGGATTGGCCCTAGCGACAGAGTGGGCACGGCGCAATTTGTCTGCAGGTCCAGTGTAAGCTCGCCTTTAATATATTCCGCTGAAATGTCTGTGGCAACATCGAGGATCGTACCATACATCATCCAACAGGTTTGCCTATAGTAGAGTGTTAATCGATACAAAGAATTGGTCAAAAAGATGCCGGCAGTTGTCTGACGATCAAAAATACGAGTAAGCCTTATATTGCATAATAAATGCCAGTCAGGGACAGACTACTCATGATTACAGGAAAGGCGGCCATTTTGGTAGCAAAAAATTGTAGGACAATGATCAATAGTAGCTGGTATTAACTTCACAGCAAAGCTACGGCTACTGCACTAACTTAGCCTATCCAACACGCCAACCACGACAATTATTTTCCAAAAATGTCGCACCACGATTCACAATTCACTGCGCGAAAAAATTTCAACTTTCTCTCAGCGTTTGCGTCTCTGCCACACAGGCACATTTTTAGTGCTTATACATGCACCATTCTTGCTCCCATACGGCAGTTACCAATCATCAATTAAACAACAATGTCCACCGAAAAAGGTAAGTAAGACACTCAAATGGCGGGGATAGCTGACACTGAAGGTATGCACCGCAATTTGTGCGAATCCGCCTTCACTATTCCCATCTTCTAGCTTCCATTGCGTACTAACACCATTAAGTCGACACATCCCTCAACAACTCTGACGTCGTCCAGAAGTACAAGCAGGCAGGAGAAATTGCTGCTGCTGCACTCCAGGCCGTTAAAGATGCTGCCAAGCCAGGCGCAAAGGTGTTCGACCTTTGTAAACTAGGTGACTCTGTCCTAGAAGACAAGCTCTCTGAGATATACAACAACAGGAAGACCAGTAAGATCCCCAAGGGTATTGCTTTCCCAACCACTGTGTCTCCCAACAACATTGCTGCTCACTTATCGCCTATCAACGCTGAGGAGCCTTACAACTTAGAATTGAAGGACGGTGATTTGGTTAAGATTCAGCTTGGTGCCCATGTTGACGGCTATGCCTCTATCGTGGCTGACACCATCTACGTTGGCGAGGGCAAACCCACAGGAAAGACTGCTGACTTGCTTGCTGCTGTGCACTACGCCTCTGAGGCCGCCATCAGAACTTTGGCCCCAGGTAACAGAAACTGGGATGTGACCTCTATAGTCGACAAGGTTGCTAAGGCCTACGGCGTCACCGCCTTAGAAGGCATGCTCTCGCACAACCAGGAGCAGAACGTGCTTACTGGCCCTAAAGAGATCATTTTGAACCCTAACGACAACCACCGTTCCAGCGTTGAGTCGTTCAAGTTTGAGGCTGGCCAGGTGTACGGATTAGACATCTTGGTGTCCACTTCCAAGGACGGTAAGGTGAAGTTGTCTGACGCTAGAACAACTGTGTACAAGCTCACTGGTGAGGGTTACGCCTTGAAGCTGAAGGCATCTCGTTCTGTGCTTAACGAGGCCAAGGAGAAGGCTCCTACTTTCCCCTTCACCATTAGAGACTTTAACGAGCCCACCAAGAAAATTGGATTCTCTGAGTGCGTCAACCACAACGTAATGAACTCCTATGATGTGTACCAGGAGAAGGAGGGAGAGCAGATTGCTCAGGTGTTTACCACCGTTGCCATCACCAAAAATGGTAACGTGAAGTTTACCACTTCCACCATCAACGTGGATTCTATCGATACCGACAAGAAGGTTGAGGACGAAACTGTCTTACAGGCTCTTGCCGTTCCTCTCAAGGCTGCCAACAAGAAGAAGGCCCCCAAGAAGAAGGTTGAGGCTTAAGTGTGAGAGCAAGAAAAAAAAGCTTATTACTGCCCTGCCAGTTGTATTGCTTACCAGGTTCTTTTAACATGATATCTGCTCCTGGCTACTGATGGCCAGGACCCTGCTGCTCTCATAAGTAATCAGCTTGACTTGATTAGATTGCGTTTGCGTTTGCGTTGTCTTTATGTATGTACCTAATGAAAACCTGTTGCATCCGTCCTATTTAATTATACGTTACATTTATTTACCTCCGTCAGCATAGTGTACTGCAGTCCGCTATAAGCCACATCTTCCAGACTGTTCAAGCTGACTCCCACCTGCACCATCTTGCTCTGGCCTGCGTCCGCCTGCACGCTTGCACACACTTGCACACGTCCGACTCGATCGTCACGCCCACTTTTTCACTGCATAAAATTCATACTTTTTTATACTTGGATTTCTGCCACCAATCAACACTGCGCTTTTCCTCTTAACTATCGCCCAAAACTACCTGCAACGAACTGTTTGTGGGTACGTTCGATAGCTCAAGAACACTAGTGCGCGGTATGGAACTGTCACAGTCTTGGCGGGAACAGATCCCTTTTGTCGCCGACAACAGGGTGGATCAGATAGCCCAAGCTAATTCTCGCTCATACAATGCAAAGAATGAGAAAGATAAAGTTGAGCGAAGCAAAGGAAATATGGCGGTTATCAAGTCTGAAGAGAGTATGGGTGACGGTGAGAGAGCAGCGATGAGGCTTGTTGAGCAGATGGGCTCATCTGGTACCTCCAGACTTTTGAAACCGATTAAGGAGACGCGCAAACAGTCTCCCAAAGCTGCCAGCGAACTTGCTTCTTCGAAGCCTCGGCCGAAAAGGTCAGTGGCGGCTCCTGTAAATTACTACAAGCGTCCGAAGATGTACGTTCAGGCAAACGACGCTCAGAAAGACAGTGTTGTTGTGATACCGCGTGACGATAAGAAGGCCAACACGCGTAACGGGAAGGTGACAATAAAACTGGGTAATAAAAGGCAAGTGGTAGAAGGCAATAGTCAAAGCCCTGCGGGTAGCGCCACCGTAGCGGAGGACTTGGATAGGGCTAGAGGTGCTTCACCGCCATCTTTTAGTATTGCTGATACTTCCAACGATTGGGTGGAGCCCCCACCAGCAGAGCCCACCATTAGCGTGACGGGGCTGCCGTTGGAAATGCCACCCTCAGCTAAGTTGCGTAAAGAAACAAAGCTTCTCAACAAAATTAGCAATAACGTTGTATACAGCAGCGGAAGCAGCGCTAATAGCAATAGTCCGCATGGATCGAGCAGCACAACACCAGAGTCGAAGAGTACGCGCACATCCCGGTCGCAATCGCCTATAATTGCTAAGACAGCTAAAGAGGCCAGGGAAGCAAAACAACTAAAAGAGACTCAAGAGGCACAAGCACGTGAAAGGAAGTACAGAGAACAACTACACACCACCCGATCAGAGAAGATTACAAAGCCAAGCGAGATTCGAAGCTCAGCAAAGCGTATAAATGCCGTCGCTAAGCCTGGCTCAGAGACACTGCGCATCAAGCTAAGAAGACCAGATACTCCCAAAACGCCTGAAAAGAAGCGGATGTCGATACCACCAGAGGTAAATGGAACTAAAGCAAACAAACAGCAGCATGCGCGCACGAAGAAGATCAAGCAGTCACTGCAGAAAAAGGACAATGGGTTTATGCAGTCGACTATTGGCTCGCCCGCAGTCGACTTGGAGGCCAACAGGGACAACGAAGCAATCAACAACGACGATTTCTGCTCAGCATGTGGCAATGCAGGTATATTTCTATGCTGCGAAGGGTGTCCCAAATCGTTCCACTTTTTATGTTTGGATCCCCCTATTGACGAGAACAACCTGCCGGAGGGAGCATGGTACTGCAGGGAATGCTTGGGAAAGATGAACAAGACGAAAAAGTACGACGTGGGAATATTCTCCAAGCTGCTGAACCAAGCCGAGCTGCGGAACCCTCGTTCCTTCCAGCTGCCAAAGAAGATTAGAGATGCATTTGAATCTGTCTCGACTGGTCCCCATGGGGAATACCAAGATGACTCACTCAAGGTGATCAAAAGCTCAACCTTTAAGCCTGTGAACCCTGATGATCCAGATACTGCATATGACAAAGACGGTAACCCATTTTTTTGCTACAAGTGCCACGACTCCGCTCTTGATAACAGGGCCATTGCCAGTTGCGACTATTGCTCGCTTTCATGGCATATAGACTGTCTTGATCCACCGCTCACTGGAGTGAAAACTATTGGAAACAAATGGAAATGTCCCAACCATGCAGATACGGTGATGAAGCCAAGAAGGAAGCTGAAGAACCAGCCTGTGGTGGATGTGGATATGCCACGCGGTTTCGTCGCAGAATATGAAGACAACGTTGAGATCATTCCCGATGACAAGGAAAAACAGGATCCGTCAGTGGACTCTGATGCGTCCACCACGTCAATAGAATCGTTTGCTGTACAGCTACCAGAGCCGTCTTATCTATCTGGTTGGAAGAATACATCTGGTGCTATTTCCTACCCCATGGGCAACGAAATGTCGAAGATAAAGAAAACGAAATTTGTCACCTATAGGGTAAAAGAGAAAAGCGTCGTACTCGACTTTCTTGAGCGCGCCAGGCTGAAGAAAGAGGCCGAGGTCAAGCAGATTGAGGACTCAAACGTCCAGCTGATCACGAATGGCAGTGAGGATATGCGCTCTTACATAGAGGGCCTTTGTGCTTTAGGTAACCGAGACTTGGTCACTGCCGACCGGAAGGTTGCCAATTTGAGTGAGTTGCTTAGCATTGTGTCTGACGAGATCAAGGTTGAGTCTGAAAAGCTGTCGAAAGATGAACTCAGCGAATTGTTAATGATCAAGCGGCTCATGCTACGCAAGGGCAAGGACTCACTGATGAGATTCCTGAGTGCTTGAGATGTGCAAATTAATACTGCGAGCATACATCTTATTCAATAAAAGCATTATATTACCTATATAATCATCATATAGCATCAAGCAATATGCTCATAACTGCGTCTGACTACCAGTGTTCCTTCTGGTTACCCTGAGAGTCTTCCTGAGACTGAATTAAGAACCTCAAGATTATGCCAACTCATACTGGAAGCGTCAGGATGCAGTCACAAGTCGTTCTCCTCTATCTCACGGTAGTTCACCCTCTTTCTCTTCAAATGACTACGTCTTGTGGGCTTCCCAGAAGCCGCCCCTGACATGGAAGATGGAGGCGACGAAACGTTCTCTTTGTCAGTTTCATCGACGCCTCCTTCTGACTCTGATGTTTCGTTTTCAAATTCGACGGCCTTCTTAGACACAGCTCTCCCGTTTCTCTTCTTCCCCGTCTTCTTTGGTCTCTCAGTAGCTCTCGACGGCCTCGAACTCCTAGAGTCTACAACCTGCTTATCCACGGTGATTTGAGGCAGAAGAGCAGAGTCCTTTTTTTTACTATCGCCAACAACCCCATGCACGCTTTTGAGCTGGTCTTTAGCATTGTCAGTTACGTCTTTCAGAATTTCATTTGGAATAAAGGATTTAGTGGTTACTTCTTTCAGCTCTTCAGCATCTTTAATGCGAATGAACAAATCGCCACTCAATGCCAACTTCCCAGGCCAAGTAGCAATATTCCAGCCTTTTGATATGCTTAGATTTTGCATGGCAATTTGTGCAACGTCAGAAATGAAATACAAGTTTTGCGACTGCTCAGGCTCAAAAGCGTCGTGATATTGCTTCAGTTTGGTAGCAAAGTAAAAAAGGAGTGAAATGTTGTCGGACGTCGCTATTAGATCCAAAGCAAAAGTCACGTAGGTTAAAGCAAATATTGCGACATCCAATACCGCTTTATCCTTATCTGCCGCTGCAGAAACGTCTTCTTTTAAGTCTAAGAACTCTTGGTGATGAGCAAGCATGTAAAGAAACCTGACAAATGATTTCTCAGCTCTAATGGCGTCATTCGAGTGATGCTGGCTTCTATGGAAAAAAGCACGGAACCAAGTTTTGCTCTCCTCTTTGAATCGAATATGGGGCTCATGAGCAAGAAAAAAGAACAGCGGTAAAAATCTCTCAGAGATCAGACCCAAAGTGGAGTATTTCTTTAATTTCTTGGTAAACATTTGTCTGACATTTGCGTTCTCATCCTGAATCAGAAACACCAGTCGATTGATCATCGGTTGATTGATCATTGTGTTGTAAGCAGCGCATCTGGCTATTTTTAACATCTTCAATCCAGCCTCTAGTCGTAACCTTGCTTGGCATGCCAGGGGGGTTGGATAAGTGGGTGAATCAGGCGAAACGAGCTCGCCACCATTTCCAATCAATGAATTTAGAAGCTTGAAGACAGGCTCCGCAATTTTTTTGTGACTGTCTCTATCTTTGACAGCTATCAGCCAGTTGATGAATATCTTTAAAGCAAGCAATTTTGTGTTACAGTCGTACTCTTTTTGATCCAAGTCCTGCTCTTGTATCCAGTCGTATTGTGGCTCGCTATCTTGAACATTTGAAGTCTCTTTCTCATTCCTATGGCCCCCTACAGTCTTATTCTTCAGTAAAATTTCAGCTGCTAGGAAACTGCTCAGCGGTTTCGACAGATCCTCTAAGGCCTCGCTATCAATTGTAAAGATCTCAGCAATTACCGATAGATGTGTGTTCAATTTGTCGTTTGTCAGCGACAAAGGCCATATCTGTGAGACTAGGTCTTCTATTATAGAAGCCTTGTTCTTTAATGTTCCGATAATTTTAATAGCATATTTGCCTTCCCTAAAGGTTCCTTTGAGGGCAAAATCTTTTAGTCTTGTCACGAAGTGTTCATCGATATGTACCGCGTCTGAATGTTGAAAGCGGCTTATAAAATGGAAGAGGGTCTTTAGATTGGATATCTGTAAATCACTACCCTCGGCAGATATGAGATCCATCAAGCTCTGTATGTTTGCCTTTAAGACGCTTGGAGAAACCATTGCAACGTCATCTAGTAGCGCTGTTGCTGTGCTGTGCAAAGGATTGTTGACGTTTTGGTTTATTTTTAGGATTTCCTTAACGTTGTCCTCATTGTGGAGTATATTTGAAGCTCTGAACAAAACCAACTTGAGGGTATTAACCATCTCAGAACTGGTGACGTTATTGCTCTCTCCCTCAAGTTTAATATTCTTTGAATCACCTAGCTTTGAGAAAAGCTCGTTGTTCGAATTCACGATGGTTTTATAAGGCGAGTTGGTTGCCACAGACAAGCTGAGCAGTCTGAAGTACCGCTTGTTATTCAATTTCATAAAGCGACACAAACACTTCTGGCTGTTGTAATTGTCGGGAATTCCGTTCGACAACCAGGCGATTACCTTCTCAATCCTCGCCCATTCTACGTCTTTGCCCTGCGAGTTGCTTCCGTGGTACTGTTCCGCCAACTGTAAAAGTTGCATTACGGCACTAGAAAATGCTGGTTGTCTTCTTGTGATAGCACAAAACGCTTTGACGCCTTTGTCTGAGAGCTTTGACAGAATAAAGAGCAAGCGGTATACTCTTCTCTCAGAGGACAGCTCAATTGGAAAAAGTTTTTGAAACATAATAAAATCCAGCGAGGCATTGATTGACTTGTCGTTGATATAGATAAGTTTAAGAATGTTATCCGGAACATAACTCACCCACCGGTTCAGTTGCGTATCCCCTTGCTCTATCTGTGCAAACAAAGTATCGTACATCGTTCCCATAAATTCAAGACATGAATTTCTGATCTCCACATGTTTTTCCCTAATCAGTTCGTTCAGTGTCGTCATGATTGTCTCATTCGCCAGCTTGTCGATGAACAACTGAGGAGGCAACCTCAACAGCTCTTTGCATGTAACGAGTCTAGTGCGTTCATCTGCATCCACAAGGGTCTTAGTCAACCCTCCAGCTAAGTCGGAAACAATGTCCGATCGGGCTCTGATGATTTTCGAGGTTGTCTTTACCCAAGCGATCCTCACGAAGGGCGACTTGTCTAAGAACTTCTTGATCCAACGTGAGTAAGTCTGATGATGTTTAACAACGAAGTTCAGCTTGGCCGGCTGTATAGAAAGAATCTCGCCGACAGTTTCCGTAGCAAGGATTCGGATGCGCTCGTCGTCTGCCTCTAGTTCATTATCATTGAGGCCCATAACTATGTTTAAAACTTCAGCTTCGTACTTCCACAGCTCAATCATCAGCACGTGCAACTTCTTTAGTTGATCCAGGGTCTGCTGGTTCACAGTGGAGTCCTGCTCTGGAGCATCATCACCGGTGTTACTGCCAGCACGAACTCCCACGCGTGACTCCTCCTCGTGAATGAGCTCTGAAAACAGATGAGCAATGAGGCGTGCCATCTGATCGGGCGCCTTTTTGCATATGCCAACACTGATATCAAAACCCGGAACAGTGGTCGTGTTCCCTGAGCTCTTCAGAACTTTTGTGTTGGCTAGAAATTTGTTCAATACAATCTTCAACGTGTCTAAAGGGAAGTCGTCTGAGATAGTCACTACAATACTCAGTATGTCAATAATCAGTGGCTTTAAGTTGGCATTGAGCTCCCCGGAAGTAGTAAGGTCGTACGAAGTCTGGAACAGCTGGTTGATGTACGTTTCGGACTGTGGCAGGTGGGGTATCAACGCCGTGATATTGGCTTCTGCTAACCTTGTTAGTAGATACGTTGCTAGCTGATAGTATGGGTTATCTGGCTTATTCAACAGCCGCAATTGGTGGAAGAACAATTTGAATATAGAGCCCAATTGTGAAGCATTATAGGGGGCATCCGGAGCATAAATTTCTAGCAGATCAGCAATGCAGCAGGCAACATATATCTGGACATGGGGGTTATTATGTGTTAGGCACTTCTTGTCTACCAATTGCTTCTTTACTGTCTCCAGTGACGATAAATCGACCTTTTCAAAGTCAAGCGTCCTTAATTCCTGGTGCAATTTTGCCAATCGAGCCACTATATCTTTCGAAGCGAGTGGATTCGCCACAGTCGAGATGAGGTTCTCCTTGAATCGAACCCTCGTAAGGTTCTTAGCTACGGCCATTATGGGACGAAAGAGCTATTGTGGCAATAGTATTAAGTTATTATCCGCTCAAGGGGTAATCAACGAGCAATTATAGACGTCGCTTAATCAGCTTCTCCCTACCTCTGGCACGCCAAAGTATATCCAAGAAGGTATCTTGTTGGGTGAGGGTGCCAGATAACAAACGCGTGGGGACGCGTCTGGCATATGCGCGCTATATCAAATATAACAGCCGTACACCACGGCTATATTCTCGTTTTCCAGCACTTTGAGAGAACTACTGAGGCTCTCTGTTTTCGTTACTAGTAGTTTACCCCTCCCACCTCAGTACTAGAGCTGTCAAAAATCTTGAATATAACGATTCGGTCAGCCGATGAGCTCTGAACAGGTATAGAGTCAGGCTTGGTTACGCTGTGAAATCCCATCAGGTTAGTGCGGCAACGCAAGTTGAGTGAGTGATATATCTGCGCTATTGATTGATACTATCCAAGTTTGCAACGCTCGGCAAGTGGTATACTAAGCGATCCGAATTTGCGTGTGTATTTAGTGCATTTACCTATCGCTTACCATTTCCTACTTGCTACTCGCTACCACTCACTGCTTGTATTACTTCTTTCTAAGCTATTTTCAGCAGCTTCCTTTTGACTATTTTTATTTCACAACACTTTTTAGTTTGCTCAACAAGGCTATCTTACTTTTTGCTACAGTTAAAAGACCATCAAGGCTAACTTACACCACACACGATATTTTACTCAGCTCAAAATAGGCACATACTACTTCATCACCGCATTACACAGCATTCAATTTATTACTGGTCATGGCTGGTTTTGGCAGGCTCCTAAATAACATTTCTGGGGCATTCAGCTCAGAGACAACCGTGCCTAGTGCAACCACAAAGAAAAGCCAGTCATCTCACCTCAATAGCAAACAACCATCATATGACGACTACCACACAAACAGGTTGAACAAAGTGATACCTAATTGTCCAATAAAGGTGTCGATGAAAATCGAATCGCCTCCATTGGTGCTTTACGGCCCCCCTGATCAATGTACTGGTGCTCTTTTTAGCGGTCTCTTATTTCTGGAGATAAAGCCCAAAGCTGACAGGGCTGAGAGGCCAGACTTGCGCTCTCCTGGCCCGTTATCAGCGAACTTTGAGACGCGAGGGCAAACAGAAGATGAAGTACATCAATTAGGCAGCAAAATGGATAGCCAGCTCAACATTCAAGAACGTCATTCCTTAGAATCATTAACCACCGATTCAGCTAGAGCAAACGTATTCACAGAATCAGAACCCTCGCATTATTTTGCCGACAGGCCAAGTTTGAGCCCAATCCAGTCGGTCACTCAACTTTCTACACAGCAATTAGTTGAAGACTATGTGGAACTCAGGTCGGTGACCCTTGCCTTAATTCAGGTAGTGCGATATGGTAAACCGTTTATTCCCACATCGACTACAATGCAGACATGCCCCGACTGCCGCACCAAAATTACGGAGCTTGCTCGTTGGGATGTGCTAAATTGCCCCACCGCGTTCGCCAAAGGGTCCTCTCATGGGTACCCATTTTCGCACCTAATTCCAGGTTCACTACCTCAGACGACCAACCTATCAAATGCAGCCACGTCTATCCGGTACGAGCTTGTTTGCAGAGCCATTTACGTTCAAAAGCGCAGCAAGTATTCGCCCAGTTCAATTCACTCTACTCAACCTAAGCAGGAGCTCATCAACTTGTCCTTTCCTGTGATTATCCGTAGGTCGATTGTGCGAGGACAAGATAAGAACTCATTGAGAATATTTCCACCCACGGAGGTCACAGCCTCGGCCATCATTCCTAACGTCACCTACCCGAAATCATCTTTGACAGTCGAGATCAGAATGAACAACGTAAGTAGTCCGGACAGGCGCTGGCGCATGCGTAAGCTCAACTGGCGTCTCGAAGAGAGCGTTAGGGTCAAGGCACACCACTGTGATAGGCACAAGGCGAAGTTTGAGTCAATAGTTGAAACGTCGAAGAAGCTGAATAAGGGGAAAAAGCCTCATAAGAACAGTGGCGGTGTCAACTTTCCTATGATCAACTACTTCTATGAACCACCAGCTAGACGTCATCCTGTTGTGGTGCCCCCGAATGGCTCAGCCGAGGGAGAGCAGCTTGGCGAGAATGGAGAGGCTGGCCAAAACATTACGTCCAGCTCGACAAACTTAGCCGAGTTGGCCTTATCAGGTGGCGCCGGATTGCAGGCTGATCCCACACCTAGTCTATCACCGTTTGCTTCTAATTGGTCTACGTCCATAGACGTTGTTCGCTCTTCAAGTCATCAAAATCTCGATTTAGCAATGACCCAATCAGACTCATTGCTCTCGAATAGTCAGACCCAAGAGTCTAGTGCCATTTTATCCGTTTTCGCCGCGTTCGACCCTTCAGCTGCTAATGAGATGCCGCTTCCCAAAGAGCCACAACTATATATCGAAGAGATCAAGACACTCTGTTCGGGCGAGCTCAAATCCGGCTGGAAATCTGATTTCTCGAACACCGGCCGGATTGAAATGATGGCGGAGATATCAACTATGGGCTTGCTCAGCTGCGGTTACAACACTACTCTCAATAACTTATCCCTAATTGACTCAGAGACATGCGACTCCGCCATTTTCAACCAACTAGACTTTACGGAAGCCAACGTCAGCTGCGATATCGAAGATCACGAGCTGGGGATTTTCGTGCATCACAATCTCGTAGTGGAGATTGTAGTAGCCGAGGAACTGATGAAGCACTTAGGAAATGTGCCTCCGAAGCATGGAAACAGGTCGCATTCAGGTGTAAATCTTGCGGCAACAGCTGCTGCGACGGGAGTTGTGCGCCAAGGAAACCACCAGAGTGCAACTGCGAGTAGTTCTCAAACCACCCATCCTAATATGCCCTCCGATAGACCACTGGCTGGACTGGGGACGGGTCCTGATTACGTTAACGGCAACCAGCGCGATCCCATCAATCAAACGAGTGGGGTGCCTACTGGTGTAGCCCGTGTTCTGAGAATGCAGTTTAAACTGCCTATGACGGAAAGATCGGGCTTGGGTGTTTCTTGGGACGACGAGGTTCCTCCTATCTACCCAGCAATCAGTGCATTAAGCCCTCCTACTTACGATGAAGCGACTACGGCGTCCAACACTCCCTCGTTTCTGCCTACTATAAGCGCGACTGTGGTGCCTCTGTCGCCGGCAGGAACGCCAGTGACACCAATAACGCCTAACGGCTCGTACTATTCAAATGGACGTAGCACTCCTTCGGAACTTGAGCAGGTAGTGCTATCTCCGCCATAATCGACTAGGTTGTATGCAAATGGGGCTCTCAACTCTTCTCAATCCGTCTATACGTCATAGAGCAGTACCAGTTAGATACAGTTGTGAGGCCGTTTCTCTATATTGCTGCATCTATTAGAGTTCGCTACATGCCTTGCAATGACCCAAAAGGTGATTGCATCACATATCTAGTTTTAGTCATTAGCGTTTCTAGAGGCGCTACATAATTGCATATAGATCTATACATTGACAATATCAACGACTTGTCGGCGGCACCAATGCCTAGTAAAGGCAATAGTTCATTAGCTAATATTATCCCCCGGAGACATCAGTACCGCAAACTAACACCTGCATGCACCTGCATTGGCAGTACTGCATTGTCTGTTGCACGTCGCGCAATCTGGCGTTTTTTTGTTTGCGTTTGCATTTGCGCTTTGCTGTATCTCGGAACGCACCATAATTCGCAGAGAGTTTCTGTTAGGCCCAGCGGCAGGAATAAGTCTATTACTCAATTGCCCTCTTCTTCTTTATTCTATTGTATTGAGTAGGCCAGCTATCAATTCATTGATTAAGTACCGTTTGATTCAGTTCAATTGCTTTAACAGCTTTCCCACATAGTCTCATTCCAAAAATGTCACTCTCACGCGGAGGATCCTGGAAGTTACAGTCACCCAAACTTGCGCCTACTGGCGGGAGCGTAGCTCCCACCGATAACCTTTCTCTCTCCAATGCCAATGCAACGTCTGGCTCCAATGGCAGCCCTCTGATTGATGATTCGCAGCCTGACTCCAGTGAGCTTCTGGCTCGGAGATACGACAAGTACATCACTTTTATTAAAAACTTGGAGAGGTTTACAGAAAACTATTTGACTGTGGTGCAAACAACCGTGAAGGCACAAGAGAAGGTCAAGAAAAGCCTATACAGTGATGTATCGCCACAGTTTGAGTCTAATCCCAACAGTGACGTACCTGTTAGTGGGTCTGTGGCGGCATACAACAACACGGCGGCTAGTGATGATGACAACACAGGAATCAATGAGTTTCTCGACTTTTTACGTTTGAAGGTGGAGACAAACTCTTCTGACTCTTCGCAGGTTGAGACCACCATCAAAAACCAGATTCTCCCCGAGTTTAAGAAGTTGGAGAGTGAGGTCCTGGGTAGAAAGAAGGACTTTGTCTCGCTTGCTAGTAAGGAGCAAAAAGAACTCAAGGCTTTACACGCCAAGACTAGCAAGGAGCTCCAGAAACTTACCACGGCCGTTTCACACTACGATGCTAGTAAGGAGGACACAAGAACAGAGTATCACTCGGACCCTTACTATTTGAAAAGAGCGGTTCTATATCACGGAGAGAATCAGATCAAGAAGGAGAATGCCTACTTTGACTTCTTAGAGAGCAACGAGCTGACGCTCAAGATTTTGGAAACACAAATTCTTGAGATTATCAAAAAGATTTTCAACTCCCTGTGCAACGTGCTGTCCAACTTTTACGGGCTCAAGGTGAACGACTTCAACCAGTTGAACGAGAAACTGAGCTCCATTCCCAATGACCTGGAGTGGAAGAAGTTTAGTGAAAAGAACAAGGATACTTTGGTGTCTGCAGGTTTGCAAGAAGCCCAAGCTGATGTCTCGACTTCTCTAGACAAGCTGTCGTTAGACACTCTTGCGAAGCCCACATACGCTCCTTCCTCTAACATCCACAAGCGCTCAATTGACGACGTCGTCTTTAGCTTCAAAGACCACCAGTCAACCATACCTATCCTGGAAGGCGTTCTGCTGAAGAGAGAAGGAACCCTCTCAAAGAAGTATAACTCGTATTATTATGTCATTACCAGGACAAGGTATTTGCTGGAGTTTGCCAGCAGGTCCGTCAAGGACAGCCACAACCCTTCTTTAATCCTTTATTTACCAGGCTGCTTGCTGGGTAAGCCATCAGGGCCCAACGACGGAAAGTGCAAGTTCACCATTGAAGGCAAAGACGGCTCTAATCTGATCAAGACAAAGAAGCGCTATTCCTTTAGGGCATCTAATTACGAGGAGATGATGCTGTGGTATAATGTGCTAAGCGAGGTGAGTGGCTTAATGTCCTCGAACGAGGAATTGAAGCAAGCTTCTTTGATTAAGAGTGATGATGAGTCGGATGACTCTGATGTCATAAATCCAGGCACTACCGAGCATGCTGCTCCTTAAGTAATCGGTAACGAAAGACATAAGGCCGCAGCGCTGGTTAGTTAGCACTATTAGTGCACTGGTTCGTTGAAATTTTATGTATGCCTACGTTTGTTAAACAACCTGATTTGAGTTATATATATGTTGCCTTTCATGTATGATTACAGCAAAAACTGTACCATCTGAAGTGAGGTGCAATTTAATGACAGCTAGCTACGTCTAAGTCTGGCCCAAAGCACGTTTAATTGATAGTTGGTGCAAAGATGTATTAACGTGATTTCGAAGCGCGAAACATGCGTTGCGTTTGTTTATGCTAACGATACTAGCTAACTAATCTGCAAGAGAAGATCTCATTGAAGTAGGCTTGTGTCACTAGATACTCGGCAGCTGACCTATTAATATGCTGTCAGAGTCGAACCGAAGTATGGACAGGACGAGTGAGCGATCTATGAACAGCAAGCGAGGCCTCAGACGCGGAACACGTCACGTGACTGAGAGCGATAAGGAAAACTCAAGTGTTCTAGTCAGTGCCAGTGAAGATGCCGAAGAATCCCAAGATTATGATGATAGTGACTCCGATACTAGCATGGTAGATGCCAATGAGGGAAGTCTAATACGATATCAAGATGGACAAGAGCAAGCTGATAGTAATGCAGAAGAGGAAACTAATGAAGATAGCGAAGCAGACCTATCGGATGCCTCAGATTCAAACGACAAGTTTGTTGACACTGTTATGGAGGGTAGTTTCGTCGATGAGAGGCCGAAGGGCGGAAAGATGGTCACTGAAAAAGCCGAAATTAGCACTCCTAGTTCTACAGATGGTGTAGCCGGGTCGACAAGTCCTGAAACTGCTGTTGACTCTGTAGATGCTGCTATCGACTCTGATAAAAATGAAACACCTCTCGATGTCAAGCCACGACTGAACCTTGCCGTTAAATTTGCTGGCATTAACGAGGAAGTCTCGAAACCACTTAGCTCCGCTGATCACGTCCGCCAAGACAATTCGGCGGAGACCGATGAGCCATCAAGGCCAAAGAGAGAACCCCGGATGGTAATAGAGCGATTAGTTCTCACGAACTTCAAGTCGTATGCTGGCAAGCAACTGGTGGGACCATTTAATTCGTCTTTCAGCGCTGTTGTCGGCCCCAATGGTAGCGGGAAGTCTAACGTTATCGACGCCCTGTTGTTTGTATTCGGTTTCAGAGCCACAAAGATGAGACAGTCAAAGCTCAGCGAGCTCATCCACAACTCGGAGAGTTTTCCCTCTCTGGATTTTTGCCAGGTAGACATAATTTTCAAGATGGTACTGGACAACGAGGACGATGATGACTTTGAAAATGGTACAACAGAAATTCCCGATTCCACGTTGGTGGTGACACGTAAGGCATATCGCAACAACGGATCAGATTATCTCATTAATTACAAAAGGAGCAGCTACAGCGAAGTCCAGACGCTTCTCAAGGGTAAAGGTGTGGACCTTGATCATAAGCGGTTTTTAATCTTGCAAGGTGAAGTGGAAAGCATTGCACAGATGAAGCCAAAAGCAGAGAAGGCGGGTGACGATGGCCTACTGGAGTATCTTGAGGACATCATTGGCACTTCCAAGTATCAACGCTCCATAGAGGAAAAATTGAGCCAGATTGAGGAAATGAATGATGTCTGTGTAGACAAAGAAACGCGATTTGAAATCGTAGAAAAGGCGACTAACGAGTTAGCAGCACAAAAGGACACTGCCCTTGAGTTCTTGAGTAAAGAGAAGGCATTGGTTGATGTGAAGTCGAAATATTTGCAACTGATGCTTAGGCAGGACAAACAGGCCTACGAAGAGTATAGTGCCAAGGCTGCCGATCTTGAGAAGAAACTGAAAGACGAAGCTGAGGAAACAAAAGCATTTAGAGTTGAGGTTGACGAGCTGAAACGGCGCTGCGATACCAAACAGACGGAAATGGCCAAGCTCAATGAGCGACTTACGCAGCTTAAGAACGCTTACAAGAAGCTGGAACGCGAGAAGGTAGCAATGGACGAGAAGAGTCGCCATGCCGAGACGAAGCGCAAAAAAGTTGAAAAGTCGCTTGGGACGCACAAGCACAGCTTTGCACAGAACGAAAATGAAGTCGGATTGCTTGCCGCAAACTTGAAAAAGTATGAGGAGCAGGTGGAGCAACTTAATGTTCAATTGGCAGAGGAGAAGAAAGCACTACATGAGATCCAAATGCAACTAGCGGACAAGACAAAGGACTTCTCGAAAGAAATCGATCAGTTGCAAGGCCAGTTACAGCCCTGGAAAGATAAGATTGGAGTGAAGGACGGTGAAATCGAGATTCTCAATTCCACTATGGGAAACCTTACAGCTAAACTATCTGGTTTAGAGGCAGATATGAAGGCTGCAACTCAAAAGATTGCGGAAGTCAGTAAACTGATTGAGACGAAGGAAAAGCAGATTACATTTTTGAAGAAAGAGTCCGAACACGTTAAGACCCAAATATCTTTAGGTGAGATGGAGATTGGCGAAGCGTCTAAAAAACTTAACCATATGAAGAACGAGGTGGCCAATTCTAGGTCGAAGGCCAGCGAGGCCCGAGCAAGTATGACTAGTCATCACAACGAAGGTAAAGTGTTGTCTGCCCTTATGAGGCTGAAACAGTCCGGCAGGTTGCAAGGATTCCATGGAAAACTGGGCGACCTAGGTGTGATAGACGACAAGTATGACACCGCTGCATCGACGGCAAATAGTTTTGATGAGATGGTAGTTGATACCGTTGAAATAGCACAACAATGTCTTGACTATATCAGGAAGAATAATCTGGGGTTTGGCCGATTTCTAGTTCTTGAAAAGATTCAACACTTGGATGCTAGGCGTATACAGACACCCGGAAACGTCCCTAGGCTTGTGGACCTGATAACTCCAGTGGATCCCAAGTTTGTACCGGCTTTTTATAGTGCCGTGCGAAATACGCTGGTGGCTAGTAATCTTCAAGAGGCTAACAAGATTGCCTTCGGCAGTAACCAACGTTGGAGAGTTGTTACTCTGGACGGTAAACTCATAGAGGCCACGGGTACGCTGAGTGGAGGTGGCAACCGTACGTTCAAAGGTGCTATTCGATTGAAGTCTGCAGGCGCGGCCTCTATGGGCTCTGAATACACCGAGCAAGAGGTAGAGGCGTTGTTGAAAGATGCTCAAAGGAAGGAAGATGGACTGCGAGAAGCACAAACTGCATTCAACGAGATGACTGCGGCATTGCAGGCGTTTAGAGACCGGCAACCAGAAATTGAGGTGGAAATCTCGAAGCTGGAGATGGAGATCTCTTCGCTTAAAGGCGATATGGATGTAGCCAAACGCACTGCAAAGGACGCGTCTCGCATTCACAAAGAAGCGGATGTGATAAAGAATGAGATAAGCGAAACGGAAAAGCGGATAGAAACTCTTCAGCTAGAGAGAGATGCTCTGAAGAACGAGTCACAAGGTCTAGAGACGAAGATTGCGGAATTGCAAGAGAAGATCATGGCTGTTGGTGGAGTGAAACTGAAAATGCAGAACTCAAAAGTTGATTCTGTACAACAGAAGTTGGAGATTGTAATTGGGCAGAAGGAGAAAGATAGTGTTGCTTTGTCCAAATTGCAGAACCAGCTAAAGAGACTGACGAAGCAAATTGAAAGCTGTGAGGAGGAGCTGCTTCATAGTGACAAAGAAGTGGCCAGCATCAAGGAGAACTACGATGCTCAGCTTGCTCGGTATCAAGAGGCGCAAGGAGAAGTTGAGAGATGTAGTGATAAGCTGGACGAAGAAACTCAGATAGCAGACACGCAGAAGGAGGAGCTAGACGAGAAAATGCAGAAGATAAACGAGTTGCGAGCTGAGGAAATAGAGATGATGAACAAGTTTGAGAAGTACAAGCAGAAAGCGTCCGAGTTTGCACAGAGAATAGACCAAGTGAAAGGCTCTTTCGGCACAATTCAGCTGAGGGATACAGACGATTTACTGAGCTGGCTCGAGGAGGATGATGAACTGAGAGTTGAGCTGAGGCAAGAGAATTTGCTTGCAGACCTTAGTAGTGAAGAGCTGGAATCCCTCGATGCTGACGCCTTGAGTACAGAGATAGAAGAGCTGGAAGCATATATGGCCGATGTGCGAGTGGACCTGGATATCCTGCATGAATATGCTAAGCGGTTCCGAGAATACAAAGAGCGCAAGAACGAGCTGAACAGCGCTGTAGAGAATAGAGATGCTTTAAAGCAGGCATGTGAGGACCTTAAAAAGGCTCGGTACGATGAATTCATGGTGGGATTTCACAAGATCTCATCTACATTGAAGGAGATGTATCAGATGATAACGATGGGAGGTAATGCAGAACTTGAGCTCGTAGATTCGTTGGACCCCTTTAGTGAGGGTATCTTGTTCAGTGTAATGCCTCCTAAGAAATCTTGGAGAAACATTTCCAACCTTTCTGGAGGAGAAAAGACTTTAAGTTCATTGGCTCTTGTATTTGCCTTGCACCAGTACAAGCCAACACCCTTATATGTCATGGACGAGATAGACGCTGCGCTGGATTTCAGAAACGTGAGCATCGTCGCTAACTACATAAAGGAACGAACAAAGAATGCACAGTTCATTGTCATCTCCCTGAGAAATAACATGTTCGAGTTGGCTAAGCAGCTGGTGGGTATTTACAAGGTCAACAACATGACACGTTCAATCACTTTGCAAAACAAGGATCTCTTACATTAGTTGGGCTTGTTTGCTAAATGATTTGTAACTTTCGATTAATAATTGTGATATTAACTTGTAGTGCAGCTCGTCATAATTTTTGACCAAGGCTTGACCCAGCTTTACGTTAACTCATATTGCATTAAGGATTCTATATATACAGGTGAATATATGTTTATATCAGAACGTGTGGACCATGAGATGTCTTTGACACAACTAGGTATCTCGGTGATTGTATCATACAATCGTAATACAACAGGCTCGTGACAGGTAAAATGTAGTTTCAAGAATACGAGGAAAAGGGAGTGAATTCTAATGTAAATCTCACTTCTTAGCGATGGTCAATCACGAAGAGCGGAAGCTTAAGTATTTCTTCAACTGAATAGAAGCGTGTGTATTTCCATTTTTACTATCGACCCCTTTGAGCAAACTTTACTTCTCTATACTCCCCTCGGGTTTCACTTGTTTCTTGTCAAAACAGAGTTGGTCAGAAACTCCAAGGCAGACCTTGCATCGCTTTCTGGCAGCACACGCACATTTGCAAGAGCCTCAACACAGTACCTTTGGGCTAGCTCTCGGGTCTTTTCAACACCATCCGAGCGATCTACCGCAAGCTTTGCAGTCTCAACATCACCAGGCTCCGAGAACTTGCGCGCAATCAAGGGTCCTAGACTTGGGTTTTGCTCCCAAGCGTATAGAATGGGTGCGGTTGCAAGGCCCAGCTTCAAGTCAGCACCAGCCGGCTTTCCAAGGGCTTCGGCGGTCGTGGTGTAATCGAGCATATCATCCACCAATTGAAAACAAAGCCCCAGATTGCGCCCAAACTGGTACGAGCTTTCTATCACGTGCTCGTTGCACCCGGCAAGAATAGCAGCCGAGCGTGCGGACTTTGACATGAGAGATGCAGTTTTAAGGTAGGTCTTATGAAGATAATACTCAAAGGCAGCATGGACATTGGCAGCATGCGAAACCTGTGAGTGATGCAACGAATGGGTACCATGAGCAGAAACGGTGTGAGCACTAGCATCTGCTGAGGCAGTGCTATTTGATGCAATGAAGTGGGTGCTAGAATGGATACCTGGAGTATCAATAGATTGAATGGCGTGCTCCGCAAGCTCGGCCTGTTGATTTGCCAAGACTGAAAACTCATGCACCTGAACGGGTACTTTACCTGTGGGCACAGGAATGCGCTTCTGAACACCATCGTTTTCCACGTTCCTCATGTCTGGCTGAAACACAGTGTTTTTCAGCTGCATGAATTCACCCTCTACTAGGTTGGCTATCGCAGTCGACATCAGTTCGACCACCTCAGCATTGCGCAATCTCCCCAGCGCTACCGAGGCCCTACCCAGCAAGAAATCGCCAGCCAGGACAGCCATCTTATTGGTGAAAGCTACGTTGCCAGAAGGTCTGCCTCTGCGTTCGTCGGAAAAGTCAATCACGTCATCGTGGAGAAGAGAGGCAGTGTGAATCATTTCAGTGATCTCCGAAAGCCGACGCTGCTTGGGTAGAATACCGTTTTTAAGGTCAGTAGCTCGGTAAGAAGAACCGTCACTCATTGGTTTGGAGAGAGGGTTCAAGATGATGTTGGGATTGATGCCATGAAGGATGCGTAAGGGTGAAATCGAATCTAAAGGAGGCTTTCCAGCAAAAGAAAAGGCACGTGGTGTTCCCTTAAACTCAGGCTGGTCGTTAACGTCATACTCGTCGATGTGGATACGGCTTCTCTCTTCTTTGGGAATATGGGAGAGCGCTTTCGATAAGAGTAACACTATAAGTGGCCTTACATTCTTACCATCGGCCTCAAAGTAGTAGGACGACACTCTGTTCAAAGTAGGATGGCCTGATCCAATCAAGTTAGCTATGTTTTTGGCTAGCACCTGCATCTCGGCCGAAACCAGGGAGAGAGGGTCTAGTTGGTTGGACTGGCTGGGCTGGACAAGGCTTTCAGCAGTTTTGATGGCTGTTGCAAAGGAAGAATTGGAACGGGAGCCTCTTTGGCGTGAGCCAGGCAGCTGCAAACATAGAAATTGACTGAGTTTGCTGTGAGTGCCCAATGCATTTGAAGCTCGCTTACACGCTGCTATGCAGAAATTATTTCTTCGTAACATTAGTGAGTGAATGGAACAAATATGAAAAGCTAAATATTGTAGGATAACTGTCTAAGCTGTGGTGGCTGTGAACATTAATTGACAACTCTGTATGGGTCTCACTGTCAGGACTGGAGAAAAGCAACTGGTCTTGTCTCTTTTTGTCTCAGGTTTCACTTTTCCGCTTTTGCATCTCTCTTTTTTTTTCCGCTGCTCGTTGCTCGCTGTGACAGCTGCTCGCGAGTTCCCCAATTGGCCAGCGCAAAAAATGGCAGAGGTTGAGCCAACTTCGTCTGTGTGCGCTACGTGTTTTCTGCGATCGGCCGGCACAAGAGAGGGCACAGTTAGCACAAGTCAGCATACGAGAGTGTGAATTAGCGGCTTCAGCAGGCAACAATATTTTCATTCTATTGGCTTTGTATTTGCCAGGGAGTTTGTGCCGCAGATCAGGAAGGCAACTGGACCTAGCCGTCACATATTTTTCAGCTGGTTTCTTAATCACTTGCATAATCACATAGCCATTCCACTACGCCCGTAGCGCCTTCCTCGTCACAAAATGTCTGCAGAATGGATAACCACATTTCCCCTTACGAAACAGATCATTGGTTTCTCAAAAGACCAGCTGTGCAATGTGATAGCCACTGGTCCTGTACCGCAGCACATTGGCTTCATCATGGACGGTAACAGACGTTTTGCCAAGCAACGAAATATGGAGCTAAAAGAGGGCCACAACGCCGGATTTGAGTCCATGTCGAGATTGCTGGAGATATGCTACAAATGTGGAGTGAAAGCCACTACAGTTTTTGCCTTTAGCATAGAGAACTTCCACCGTTCTAGTTACGAGATTGACTGGCTCATGAAGCTCGCTAAAAATAAGTTCAAGATGATTATCGAGAGAGGAGAAATGTGCGAGCAGTACGGAGTCAAGATCCGTATTTTAGGCAACACACAATTGCTGCCCAAAGATGTGCGCAAGGTACTGCTCGAGGCACAAGAAATTACTAAAAATAATGAGCGAGCTGTCCTCAACGTGTGTATACCATATACGGCTCGAGATGACATCACTCATGCTATTCAGAGCATAGTAAAGGAACAACTGGATCCCCAAAACATCACAGAAGATACTTTGTCGAGCCATTTGTACACAGGCGATGTGCCGAAACTGGAGCTGTTAATCAGAACTTCAGGTGTATACCGGTTGAGCGACTTTATGCTGTGGGAATGCACAGATCTTGACTGCGATATAGAAATTCTTGACGTGCTGTGGCCCGAGTTCGGCATTGTGCAGATGATTTGGATTTTGCTCAAATGGGGGTTCAACAGGACGTACTACGGCAACCGCATGCGCAAACTTTTGAACCTGGAGACGAAGAAGAATGTGTAGATGACACCAATGACGGTTTTGGGATCTTAAGCTACGGCACACAGAACAATTCACTACGTCTTATGGTGGCATAGGCTGTAGTTCTAATGTCGCAGCCAGGACTACTCTGGCCATCAAAAAACTCCACATAAAGCTAGTAAGTCAAGGGCGATCCCACTATAACTCAATTAGTGTCAAATTAAAACATAGGCCCGTCTCATCGACCCGTTTGGCAGTCACATGCTCAGCCCAAACTCGAGAATGCTCGGGAACTGGTTACGTAAACTGTGTTCCCATAGTGAGCTTGAAGGACATACAAAACCTAAAAACTTATACATAGACGTGTAATTAATGCATCGAAATGATTCCGACATATCAAAACACCAACTGATCAAGTATAATAGCATTGAGCGTATGAGCTACGCCACCACTGACAATGCGATCATTATTATTATGTACTCTATGATTACGTACAGTGGGTCACCCAGCGACGCAACACATCACCACCCTTGTCTCATTTGTTCAGAGTCTGGGCCTTCTCGAATTCGCTCTTGAAGTTGTCGGCATTCTCCTTGTTACCAAACCTGATGGCCAAAGTCTGTGCCTCGGGCTCGCCCTCAGAGATATCAGCAGTCACGCTGTATACCCAGGATCTATCAGAGCCGACGTTTGGCTTTAACACGTAGTCTGGAGATATGATGTGGTTCGCACACACCTTGAAAGTCTTGTCTCTTCTCATTAATAATCTGACCTTCTTAGTGTCCTTGTGCTGCAGGAACTTCACGTCACCGGTTCCTCTCTCTTTCCACTCGCTGGTGTCAGCGTGGAACTTGAATAATTTGGCTCTGATCTTGAATAAAACCTCCTCGTTCTCCTCGTTGGTCTTGACTTCCACTTTCTCTAGCTTGACAAGTGGCTCAAAGTGAATATCGTCAGATTCAGGCACCTCATCTTCCTCATTGTCGTCTTTCTTGGTCTCTTTTTCGGAAGCCTCCTTCTTTTCCTCTTTGGTGTCCTTGTCCTCGGCGTCTTCCTTTTTCTCAGTCTTCTTAGCTCCTCCAAACATGGCAAAGACGTTGGCAGTAGGTGGCTTTGGAAGCGACGACTCAGTGGTAGAAGATGTCGCCTTAGTCTCGGTAGTTGGCTTCTCGTCAGACATGGTGAAGTAGGGGGCAGTAATGTTTTTTTGCTGTTTACTGTATGCTACAGATCAATGTGAACAACGCTAGCTAGTATGGTGGCACTGTTTTTCGCATCAAAGGCAAGGGCGAAGGTGCGAGAACAAAAAAATTTTCTTGTGCAGGGATGATATTGTAGCCAGCAAGGGTAGGCCTAAAGTATGTGGTAGGTCGTTGAAGCAGGTGTATTATATTGGGGTAATAAAGTATTGAGCAAGGCATAGTCAAGTACAATAGGCAAACAATAACTTTCACTTTGTCATCCTCTTCGTTTATAGCGGATGGGTAATGAAGAATTCAAGCCAATTGAATCTCAATGAAATAAAGAGACCAGTCGGTTTCTTTAAGACCAGCAGATTGGCAACAATTCCACTCTCTACTGCTGGTCTGAGTACTTCGTAGAAGTATTGCTGGAACTCGGGTCAGTTTAGTCTGTCTATAGGTAATCTCGATCACTTGGACAACGAAAGTTACGTAGATGCCTATTGCGGCCGCCACCAAGTTCCAGCAACAATCCGGTAGAGCTATTCTTGTTTGAAGTCCAACGCATTCATTAGTTCCCCTTCTTAATACTTCTTACGTGGCTTACATCGCCGCAGCCAGTCAGCCAATATTCGATGTATGCCAACCTTTGTCGTAGGCTCTTGAAGTTTCTGCACACTTGCATAATCATGCATAAACGATAAGACTGTGCATGTAAGTCTAAGTGCACACGAGTTAAGCTTGAGAGAAAGAAGAGTGGAGGGAGGCCATTAGGATCTGTTAGGAATGGGCTACAACAAAACATAAGGAAACCCCAAAACATAGGACAATGAGATGCCAAATGGCCTCAAAAAGTGATGGTAAACAAAAATCAGATTTTGTCATTAAAGCGTCTCTGATACATCGTCAACAGTTGAAGCAACAAATCTTACGCCTTTAGTTGAATAAACTCATACTCGACTAGTCAAAATTTATGCCAAACACAATAAGAGCGGCGTGCTGTCAGACGAACAGATCTCCCGGGAGAATACCCATAACTAAGTGATAGATGATGGATCTGATAGTAATACCATAAAGCATATTTATATTTTAAATGTACTCAACCAATCTCAACTGCCAGGACGATTCACTTCCCCCGCAGGTGGTGTTATATTTGTGTAGTGATAGATACTCCAACAGAATGTAGCCAACATCCAATCCAGCCCCCGCACCTCCATCCCAACACCACCTAGTCAACTCGCTCAATGAGGCAACTTCGCGAGAAAGCCGTTACGTCAATCAGTCAATATACCAAAAATAATTCCGCTTTGTTCTATCAGGTTTATCTTTTTCTCCGACATATTGCCACCACTTATATTGTGAAGACTAGAGCTTATATTTATTAGTTGACTGCCTTATTTTAATCCAAATTTGCACTGATCAAGACAGTTTACCCACCGCAGTCGATAATTTGGCTCTAGAATCCAGTATGCCATCGTCTCACGTCAGAAGAAAGTCCTCTATGGATGACATTAACCCACTAGAGGATGCTGAAGTTTACTATGGACCGAAGACTGATCCTTCCAGAATTAAACCCAATTTGGGGAGCACTACGGGCAGAACAAGAACAATGAGTGCCATGCTTCCCAATAGGTACTGGCAAGGTCCTAGCAGGTCCAATACGCCCAATCCTTTGTTTGATTTGAGCGACTCCTCTCGCAAGGATTACTCCCTTTCGGTTTCGCCCACCTCTTCGCCCGAGAACTCGGGGTACAATACCCCAGTGTTTAGGAACTTGAACGACCTCAACGGTAGCCATAATAACAACAGCAACGTATCGTTCAGCATGGGTTCCAAAAGCTTGGCGAGTGAGATGAAGAAAAACCTATCGTCGCCCAGTCCCTTTGATAGCAGCGATGAAAGTGACGAGGACGAGAGTGGCACTGATACAAAGGCCACTGAAACCTCTACCGCTGTTAACAATGCTAACTTATCTAAAGTTGATGGTCGTCCAACTAGAATGGCGCCTTCGCAGTCGAGATCCTCCGAAAATGACACCAGCTACGGGTCGTCTCCCAGTCCCGACCGTAACTCAGCTTTTCATGCTGCCCACTCGAGACCACACCGTCAACATGATCATCTTGCTGCCACAGCTATGAATAAGACTCTTTCGTCACGTCTCAGGAACATGGATCTGGCTTTTAGCGAAGAGTGCAGTGATGACAGTGAGACAAGTGATTATGCGGAGGCCTATAACAGTGGCAATAATGCATTTAGCTCAGATGGTATTGATGGAAAGTTATCGAAACACGAGGCAACACTTCACAATGATGAAGCACTCAATGCTATATCTCCCTCGGCTTCAACCTCATCGCTGAACTCGAAAAGCATCAATGCCACCGAATTACAGGATTCGTTCAAACCACTTCCCCTTATGCGCGCGCACACAGACTTCGAGACCAGCAATATCATTAAGCGCAGACTTTCTGTGGAGAACACCACTAGTTTAAAGCCTAAGCGGTTCTTCATAAAGAACATAAGTGATACGCTTACAGAGCTGCTGGAGAATGAGGACACCGACAAAAACTGCCAGATTACGATTGAAGATACAGGGCCAAAGGTACTTAAGCTGGGCACTGCAAACTCGAATGGATTCAATCAATACGCTATTAGAGGTACCTATATGTTGTCCAACTTGCTTCAGGAGTTGACAATAGCATTGAGAATGGGGAGAAACCAAATGATCCTCGATGAAGCTAGGTTGAATGAGAACCCTGTTTCGAGACTAACAAGGCTGATCAAAACGCAGTTTTGGAAGAACCTTACTAGGCAAGTCACGAAAGAGTCAATCCTCACTATGGCGACGGACACAAAGATCCATTCGCAAGAAGCCCGTTTTCCCAGAGTTTACGTACCATACAATGAGCCACATCAATATGCCTACTACAAAAGGCTCTCAGAACAGGCTCCGGAGTATAACTTGCGTGTTGAGTGTCTACCCAAAGACATAACGCCCGATTACGTCAAGTCGATCAACGACAAGCCTGGACTGCTTGCCTTGGCTATGCGTCAAAAGAAAGATAGTGAAGAAGAAAACGATCTTGAAGGGTTTCCCTATGTTGTTCCTGGTGGCCGTTTCAATGAGCAGTATGGTTGGGACTCTTACATGGAGACTTTGGGCCTCTTGCTATGTGACAAACTGGAGCTCTGTATCGGTATGTGTGAGAACTTCATTTTTGAGATTGAGCACTATGGAAAGATCCTCAATGCGAACAGGACGTATTACCTGTGTAGATCGCAGCCCCCTTTCCTCACTGACATGGCTTTGAAATGCTATGACTATATGGAGAAACATCCATTTTCTTTTTCATCACAGGATACAGATCCAAATGATTTCTTGAGAAGGTGCTTTGTGGCTGCCATTAAGGAGTATAACCAGGTATGGATGAGCTGCCCTCGCTATGACGAGAGTACAGGTCTTTCCTGCTATCACCCAGATGGCAAGGGTATTCCTCCTGAAACAGAAGCTACCCATTTCTGCTCTGTTTTACAGCCTTACTGCGAAAAGCATCACCTGTCGTTTGAAGAATTTCAGAAGAAATACAACGATGGTGACATCCACGAGCCTGAATTGGATGACTATTTCCTACACGACAGAGCAGTGAGAGAGTCTGGTCATGATACCTCTTACCGTTTAGAAGGTAAGTGTGCCAACTTAGCCACCATAGACCTTAACTCTCTGCTGTACAAATACGAAGTGGATATTGGTGAATTTATCAGGGACCATCACGACAATAAGCTTGAGGTAGATGGAAAGGTCTACGACAGTGAATACTGGTTTGAACAAGCGAGAAAGCGCAGAGCGAATGTCGATAAGTACCTTTGGAATGAAGAGAAGGGTCTATATTTTGACTATGACATTAAAAAACAGCAGCAAACCACCTATGAAGGTGTCACTACGTTTTGGCCTATGTGGTCTCGTATGTCTAGTAAAGAGCAGGCGGCAAAGATAATGGATAACCTTCCAAAATTCGAGAAGTTTGGTGGCTTAGTGACCGGTACGCTAGAGAGCAGAGGAGACATCAATTTGCATAGGCCTTCCAGACAGTGGGATTATCCTTACGGCTGGGCTCCTCACCAGATTTTGGCTTGGCAGGCTTTGGAAAATTACGACTACATTGCAGATATGCGTAGGCTGAGTTACAGGTGGCTGTATCTGATGACGTTAGCGTTCGTGGACTACAACGGTATTGTAGTGGAGAAGTATGATGTCACATCGAAGGTGAACCCACACAAAGTTGATGCAGAGTATGGCAACCAGGGTGCTGGTTTCAAGGGAGTTGCTCTTGAAGGGTTTGGCTGGGTGAACGCGAGCTACATCATTGGCCAAAAGAATCTGGACACTTTGGGTATGCGTGCACTGGGCATGATCACTTCACCAGGAATATTTTTCAGGAAAATGTCGAGCAAGGGAAAGCTCAATTACGGAATCACTGATGAAGTGCTGAAGATTGATTAAGAGGACCAAAGTGGAATGAAAGATAGCACCGCATACAAGGAATTAGAATATCAAACTTGGAAGACTTTTGTCACTGGACTAGCGACACTGTGAAATCCTAGCTATTATCAAGGCAGGTAGTATGAATGTATGTTATTAGATGAATGTGAGTTTGCCTTGCGTCTGCTTTATTTGGACTTAAGGCATGTGACTTCTCATCACTGTGATTGTTGATTGCCTCCAGGTTTGAGGTTTTAAGAGCGAATAGCATGTGAGGGTTATATATTCCTGCAAGCACCCGGTAACACATGCGTGTGGAATTTACGTCAATGGCCTCATTCAGCCATATATACCTATATAAGATCTATGGCTCGTCTAGACTCGGGAAATAGCATGGAATGCATTATTTCTAATTCCCCTAGTCCGTCCGATTATAGATATTGTTAATGGTAGATCTCCGGGCAGAAATATTTTTGTTGTCCCGGGGAATTAGTAGTGATTAAAAGTGCTGAAGTTGAGGCTTGTCGAGCACTATATTGAACCTAGCATGTCTAATTCCATTGGTACCGAATGTCTGTATACTCTTTTCCACTCGCAGCTGAATACCCCCACTTAGCATAATCGCACCCCCAATAAAGCCACTACGCGTGTCCTGCGGCACCCCTAAGAATTGCTCAAACATATAATCCCTGCACCAAGATGTTGGCAAAAAAGCGGAAGCCGGGAGAATTAGAGGAACTGCACTAATTAGGCAAACTGCAGCAAATGCCAGTGGCATGCATATTGTTTTTCCACCTTTTCTTTCCCCTCTACCAGTAGCAGCCCGCAGATGACACATGAAACAAGGTTTATAGGCTAAAGAGAGGGGGCCGGGAGGGGTATCGAAATAGTATAAATTGACTAGGTTTTTCCTGATATATTTCGGAATTTACGTAGGCTTCATCCTGTGTATTATTAGAGCGACTGTACTCAACTAAGATAGAGTTGCAATTGCCCTTTGAAATCTTATCATTGCACTGCCTTATTACAATTACCGCTTCTGTCATCTAGTGACGCAGTGAATGAATGACCTTTTGCTCTGTTGTATAAATAGTGCATAATTTTTAAAGATCTCCTAGAACCGCGTTAGAAACACCAAGGTAAACCCAAGACTAGAACGGACTAGGTTTTGTTGGCTATTACAAGAGACAACACTTTTGACATTTTGAACTAGTCACTTACAACTGACTTACTACCTATAACTTCAAATCTACTTGCATACACGAGATGGTTAAAGTGACTGTATGTGGAGCAGCAGGCGGTATTGGCCAGCCTTTATCGCTGATGTTGAAGCTGAACCCTTTTATTGATGTGCTTTCCCTCTACGATGTTGTGAACGTCAACGGAGTCGGTAAAGATTTGTCACACATAGATACAGACACTAAAGTGTCGTACCACTTAAAGTCCGATGAGGATGGACTCAAGAAAGCTCTTGTTGACAGTGATATTGTGATCATTCCAGCTGGTGTGCCTAGAAAGCCTGGCATGACCAGGGACGATTTGTTCAAGATAAATGCGTCGATTGTTTCCGATCTAGCAACTGGCATTTCTGAGTTTTGCCCAAATGCGTTCACCCTTGTGATCTCTAACCCTGTCAACTCGACAGTACCAATTTTTGCTGAGATTTTCAAGAAACAAGGTACCTTCAATGCTAACAAGTTATTTGGTGTCACAACACTGGACTCGGTCAGGGCTAACACCTTTATTTCTGAGATTTCTGGTAATACAGGCGAAGCAGTCGATGTTAAGCCCACCAGCTACAATATCAGAGTTGTCGGTGGCCACTCTGGCGAGACCATTGTCCCGCTATACTCTGTCTGTGCTCCTCACATCTACGCTTTGACCAAGGATGACCAGATGGATGCACTCATTCACAGAGTTCAGTACGGTGGAGATGAGGTCGTTGAGGCAAAAAGCGGAGCTGGTTCTGCTACGCTATCGATGGCTTACGCTGGCTACAAGTTCTTGCATTCAATCCTAGCGGCCATGAACGACTCAACTGGTATTATTGAGTGCGCTTATGTGAACCTAACAGATGATTCTATAAAGGGTGCTAAGGAGGCCAGAGAGCTGGTTAGCACATTTAACAATGGCAAGCCATTAGAGTACTTTTCCCTGCCTATTCTTTTTGAGAAAGAAGGTATCAAGGAGATCAAGTATGATATTCTCAACAAGATCAACTCGAAAGAAAAGGCGATGATTGAGACTTGCTGCCAGCAGCTGGATGGTAATATTGATAAGGGTTTGAGCTTTGTTAAGGGATGAGGAATAGGTTACCATTGGCGACAGCTTCTCCAGTGTCAGTCGGCTAACGGACTTCATCAACGGATGGGGCTCTTGGAGAACTTAACACCGGTTTTTACGTTTATATTCTACTATATATATTCTTCTTTCTCAACATTTATGACATTCAGTATGATAGTTACGACATTTACGACAGCTAAGATAGTTACAACGATAATAACTCTTGCTCGTATTCGAGCACTTGCTCTGCTAGTAAACCAATGAGCTATTGGTGAAATTGTTGTACCCAAATGACTGTTGACATTAGTATATATCATTATTTAGATGTAGCCGATCTGGTTGGCAATGTCCAAAGCATCGTGGTCGGCAGTCAGTCTAACGTAAGCCTTCTTGGTACCGTTGGGTCTGACAAGGGTGTTAACCTTCAGGACGTCAACGTTGTAAAGCTCCTTAACAGCCTGCTTGATCTGGTACTTGTTGGACTTCAGGTCGACAAGGAAAACCAAGGTGTTTCCGTCCTCAACCTTCTTCATAGCGGTCTCAGAGGTGATTGGCTGGATGATAACCTTGTAGGCATCGGATCTTGGGTAGTGAGGCACAGACTTGGTGTACTTTGGAGATCTCGACAACTTCAGGGTCTTTGGCAGTCTGAAGGTGGTCGAAGTTCTCACCTTCAGGGACTTGGAGGAGTTAGTACCCTTGACGACGGCTTTCTTAGCAGCTTGAGCTTTAGTGGCGGCCATTTTTGCTGTGTTATTAAGATGAAGGTAGGAGAGAGAGAAAAGGTAACCTAGTGTTGATTAGAATGCTAACAAAATTTTTCACCCTATAATTTCGCGGTTGATGGCACTTTAGGCTCACGGTGGGAATGAGGAAGAGGGGCAGCCAGAGAAAAAAATAAAAGATGCGGCGCCGGGCAGTGCAAAAAATTCGCTATCACGACATATTTCGTGTCGCGCAACCCTGTGTCATAATCACGTGATTAACCCTTAACTATATACATATTTCATATCTACAGAGCCACAGACCTCATAAACGACGGGGTCTTGGAGACCTTACACCACCAAACTTGATAGGGGTCATATCACTCATCCTAGTGATATACTCTCTAATCCCCAGGCCTTCTTTACCTCCCAATGCATCGAAAAATCCTCTACGGCCCTTGCCAAACCCTCTGATGACCAGCTCGAGGTTCATGTTGGAGCCAATGAGCCGCTTGTCCTTGATATATTTGAAAAGAGTGGTGGCCACTTGGTATCCTGCTTCAATTTCTCCTCTCTGTGACTTTCTAAAACCGACGTTTCCGGTTGACAAAGTGATGAGTTTCTTCTGCGGAAGCGTTATGTAGTATATCACCTTGTCGTTGAAGCTCAGCTCAGGGTTGTTTTGTTCGTAGTTCTGGTCAACTTCAACTTTGCAAAGAGTCAGAAAGGTGTTGTTCTTGGTGAAGTTCGTATTGAGTACATACTTTAGCACCTTCATGTTGGGCTTGGCCAGCTGCTTGTCCTGATTTAGCTTGTTTGATTTGCTTAGCTTGTCCTCGCTGAGAACTTCGCCCAGGGTGGCCCTTGTCGAGCTCAGCCTCGTCGGCGTAAGCGTGGAGCAAATAGTTTTGCTCCAAGTAGGCGTAACAAGTGATCTAAAGCCTTGTCTAAGCATGTGGGTAGCTTTGGGTGCTTGAATAATAGGAGGCTCTCACGATATATGGAGCTTGAAAGGGTGTCTGATGTCTCGCTTCTAGGTGCATACGAAAAATGGAAAACTCTAAGAGCGGGTAACCCTTGTTTTTTGAGAGTTTTGTAGGTAAAGGAGAAGGGAGTAAAAGATGGTAGCAGGAGCGAGGGCTCTGGAGGATGTATTCCAAACATGCTAGAAGTAGTGAGCGGGGGCGGTCGTTGAAAGAAGTACCTGTTCATCCCTTATAATTACTATTTTCTTTTTGAAGCGTTTTAAGTTTAATTTACATCGCTAAAATTTAATTTATGAACTAGATGAATAATATCCCACACCACGATGGAACTAAACAGATACAAAAAGCAAGCACTAAATGCATACAGTAGTATAACACAAATTCATTGTACGACACGCCTCCGGTCGAGATTTTTCAACAGCTGAAGATATGCCTTCACCTCACATATACAACATTGAGTTTGTTGCGTGCTAAATTTAACACATACACAAACTTGAGCAATAAGCTTTGCATCTGTCTAGGTCTAGCTAGGTTCTTGGGAACTACCTGCTAGCAGTCAACATGAATCAACTTGGGATAGACAATGGGCATCAATTTCCAGCTATTGGATACTCTAACATACTGGAAGTGCGGATATATAAAAATAACTAAAGTTCCAATGTCCCTCGTAGAAACTGATGGCTGGATCAATACTCAGCTCCAGTATAACAAAAAGGTGCGGCATCTGACCGCTCATCGTCATATGCTTTCACTTCATCACACCCACTACCAGCTCATCTCCTGTGACACACTCTGCACATAGTATCACTACATCCTTACACCACACATATTTACGCATCTTTGTTTAGCAACCTGCCACTGCGATGCATCAAACGGTTACATCACTGTCATCTCCCGATCCAGCCTAGTTCTTCCCTGCTATCGACCCAAATCTGTCAATCAGAAAGCTATCAACATGTCCTCCGATTTTGTAGTCAGTGAGGTCACCAATAACGTCACGGATGAGACCACTCCGATGATAGTAAGAGAAATCCGTCAAATAGGAGAGGGCGCCTTTGGTACAGTGATTGAAGCGTATCTGAGACCCAATGATGCAGAGTCCGCATGGCTAGGCCCTTTTGCAATCAAAAAAGTGCCTGCTCAGACCGAATATAAGTCAAGAGAGCTTGAAATATTGAGAGTGACAAACCATCCAAACGTGGTGGCTCTGAAGTATTTCTTCGACTATCCAAACAAAAAGGACCACAACAAGATATACCAGTACCTAGTGATGGAATCGTTGCCGTGCACCCTGCAAGCGGAGATCAAGAAGTACAATAAAATGAAGATGTCGCTGTCCGAGTCAGTAATCAAGATATACACGTTCCAATTGGCCCGTTCGTTCAATTACTTACAGAGCTTTGCCATCTGCCATAGAGACATCAAACCGTCAAATATCCTAATTGAGCCTAAAACCCGCCAGTTAAAGATCTGCGATTTTGGCTCTGCTAAGAAATTGACGCAAAACCACACGTCCATAGCATATATCTGCTCACGCTACTACCGCGCGCCGGAACTTATTGTAGGGTGCACCCAGTATACAACACAGATTGACGTGTGGGGCTTGGGCTGTGTTCTAGGAGAGATGTACATGGGAAACGCTGTATTCCAAGGTGAGGAACCATTATATCAGCTGCGTGAGATCTCAAAGCTTTTGGGTCCTCCTCCCCGCTCATTCCTGATGGATTCTAACCCACATTACAACGGCCCTACATTCAATTCCAATAAGATAACTCAAGCTCTCACAAGACAGGATATTGCTAAGCGGTTCACGCGTGTGTTTACCAACGCTTCCGATGAGGGGCTTGATTTGCTGTTGAAAATTTTGGTATATAAGCCGCAGGAGCGTCTATATCCTGCACAGATCATGGCCCATCCTTTCTTCAATGAGCTGAAGACTCTCGAGCTGAAAGTCGGAGAGGAAACCGTGCCGGTAAAGGATTTTTTATACAATTTCAGTGACTACGAGTTGAGAATATTAGGTGAAGAGGTGGAAAAGATTTTAGGGTGAGACGAATGTGAGAGCGTGTTGGATGAAAAAGCCGATTTGACATCTATTGAGCTGGCTTTGAATGCTGCAAATTAGTTGCGACGGAATGGTCGACTGTGTTACGGATGCAAGGCATTTTTTCCCCAAAGACTGTCTGTGCAACTCAATTGATCAGGTGAAGGCCGCTGCATTTTGAAGTCTTAGTCAAAAAACTATATCTAGCCTCCCTGTGTTTACCAGACCTACATTCTTACTCTGCATTCGAATAGCACAGCTTGACGCTCGCAATCTGTACCCTCGCACTTTGCTGTCCACTAATTCCCCTCGCGGTGCCCGCCATATAGATCACTTAATGAATAATAATAATACGTAACGACTACCAAGCCAAATGCTGAATAACTGAGCGATAGCGCTGAATGCCCAAAACCTCGCAAGTGCTAGACAACTACAGCATACCCAAATCCCATTAACATACCGCTCTACAAAGCAAGAGAGTAGTTGTAGTCGTCCTCTGTGTTTTGAACGACCCACAGCACTATACAACTCAGCATCACAGATCCATTTGCTAGCACATTCTCCATGCCCATACCAACAGTGGGCATCGTGGTGAAGTCCTTAATAAGGTATTTCAAAATAAGCACCAAAAAGCTACCAGAAATGCCTATTGCCAACAAAGAAAAACCTATAAACAGAACCACCCTGGCCTGCCATTGGGTAGAGGTGATCCCTGAGCCAGAGAAGCCGTCATTTTGAAACAAAGACGTCTTCTCTATCGAGTTGACTATGATCATTCCGAGGGTGGAACAAATAAAGGGGATCCAGTCTGTCACTGTCACGTGCACAACAGAAGCATTGACCGTCTTGGAGTAAATGGCCGAGTCCATCAAGGCCCAGAAGCCAATCGCATATAGTGCCCCTGACACATAGATGGCTATGCTTTTAATGGTCTGAGTGTGCGGGATTCTAAACACGGGAAATCTAAAAAGTCTCTCTTGTGTCTCCATTATGAAGGGTAACAGGTGAACTGATAAAGTTAGTGAGAATGTGGATAGAGTAATGGGATAGCTAATAGAGTTCATCGGCCTTGAGTCCTCAGCCGAGGATGTCTATTTTGCTGAGGGTGTGGCAAGAGGTACGCAACATCCATGCACCACAATTTATCTCACTTATCGCTACAAACTCAAGCTGCATGCTTACATAATACATATGCTATATATCTTCTACACGTCTAATAGGCCCTGCTTATCCACTACATCCTCTCTATTTGCTCGTCTACCACGTTGATGACAAGATCTTTCCTCGCTTTATGATCCTTTGTTAACCAGTTGGGCAGCCATTGCCAGCTCGCGGCATCAATCACACCGTTGAATACCAGCGTACCGAATAGGAGTATACCAAAACCAACGAGTTGCAGCAGCTTGAAAGACTCCCAGCCAATGGCAAGCGATACAACCCACACCAACAAAGTCCTGGAGCAGTCAATAGTTGAACGGGCAGTAGCACTGAGAGTCTCAGTCAGTGTAATACCAAAAAAGTTGAACGAGGAGATGCTCAACATGATCAACAAAGAAGTGACCCAGATATTAGGATCGGCGAAACATTCTCTAAGAGTGGTTCCAATGTTGAAGATGCTGTCATGATGGTATCTCCCATACACCCCATGTGCTATGACCATAAATAGGAACGTTAAAACAGAGCCATAAAACCCTTCGAATCCAACAAGCTTGACGGGAGACACTGTGGTTTGGCCAATTATGTGCTCTTCTACGACAAACTGGGAGGCCGAGAACAGCATAGCACTAAAAATAATAATTATACCAATAAGGGATTTAGTGGACGATTCGTTACCGTAAAGGCTCACTGAACTGCCGACATCGACCCCATTATCACCAACAACACTACTGAGTCCCACCACAAACACGCCCAAGACAACGACAAACAACGCACTCCACTCGATCCTGGATACATGGCTACGCAGAAACATCACGGAGAATAACCCAACAAACAAAATGAGACTGCCTCTGGTCATCTGATAGACGCTCACAGGTGTAAGCATGAGGCCTATGTTCTGTAAGGTTGTGCCAGTGAGGTCACAGATGGCGGGAATAGACAACGGCAGTGACTCCGTCAGCGACTTGATCTCTTTACGAGGCAGAATTGCCTCTGTGCCCAAAAGTCTTTCGGTTTCTGTGGAAACGATCCTGGCAGTCGCACGCCGCAGACGCTCTCTCCTTCTCTCGAGTAGATGCCCAATCAACACAGGAATCCAGCAAAGACTCTCACCGAGGAACATCTGCAAGGACTGCAACACCGGCTGATTGAACTCTCTGCGCAAGGCAGGATCATCACAATTGCCGACACACTGCAGGTCCTGGAACTTTGTGAGCACAGAATTCAAGCATCCTGAGACGACTGTGCCAAGAACGATAAGCAATAGCTACCCGAGTTAGTATTAGATTCAGTGGCCCATTAAAACAATTGCAGAAGGCCCATTCAGTTTTACAATTTCATTTCTGAGGAAGTCAGAGAGATATTCTCGCAATAGCGCATCTACTCACCCGAGTGTTCACCTTTGCCATGACTTAGCAGTAGTGTTTAGATTGTGAGGAGAAGAGAAAGCTGAGACAAATATAAACTTTAAGTCAGTTATCTGCTCGCGAAATCATCTTGCATGCGCTTTCTGCTTACATACATAAAGCACTCGCGAGCCGCACACCTTTCATAATTATGAGGGTTGTACTTGCATTATAAGGGGTTCTTCTTGTTACTTCCTCCACACTCACATACCATGGGGCTAAAGCCACCTGTTTTTGGAGGCCAACATGAGTCACCGCGCCAAACTTCGCCATGCAGAGACGTTTTACCACATCAATCATTGCACATTCCTAAGCAGCGTAGACGGTCTTCTCTCTCCACTGTAGAGACTCTACACGATATTCTGCGGTTATCACAACCTAAGGACGATGTTGCCCCATTAAAGCTGCAAAATAGTTTGATTGGCACCGAAACAGAGAACATGTGCTACCGTTGCAGCAAGCTACTGCAAAAAGAAGATCATTACGTCCACTCAAGACGACGTTCGCAGGTACTGATCGGCTCATTTGAAGAGTCATTGCTAGCAACCAGATCACGTGCTTCAACCTCCCAAAAAATGCCCTTTTCGATCAAGATTGGAGCTTCGAGTCGTCATCGCAACTCATTTCAGCAGATATCTCTATCATTTGAGTCGAGCTTTGATGATCAAGGCGACTTGGGCCCAGAGACCTGTCCGTATGTGGGTATAGTCGACTTGGATGCTTACTATATAAAGAGGGAGCAAAAACTGGATGAGAAGCGTGAGGCTAAGAGCGATGAACGCATAAGGAAAAACACACAAGCTGGAACAGACAAGAACATCCTTTCTATCCAGAGCCTCTCGTTGTCGCTCCATAGTAACCTATCGCTACCTTCCACAGCCACCCCTCGCACGTGTCTACATCCTCAAGTCCCCCGCAAACGCAAGTTCCCCGGATTTCGCATCTCACGACAAGGCCAGCTTCAGTTTATTATCCACAATAGCAAGAAGATGATATGTAGTGTTCTTGTCTGTGCTTATGACCTGGGCGATCTACCTGCTAATCACAAAAAGGTGCTAAGACAGACATGCCACTCTATAGCGAATTACGATCTTGGCGATAACGGTGACCCTCTGATCGCACGACAACTCGTATCCGCTGTTGAATTCAAGGTCGTTAACTACAAGGATAAGCATTATTATCTTTATGGGGATGTTAAGTTGGTTTTCCACAACCGTATAATTGATCATGACCTACCCATCAACCGAAAGTTGTTGGATAAATCGCTGCCTGCAGTGAGCTGTGCGAGCACTCTGAGCCCGAAGATTACTAAAAAGACTGAACTCACACAGACGGAACCAGCGAGAGTGGATTTGAAGCACTACATCGAGCGCTGTGACAGTTGTTTCCAGGGCGAATTTCCGCTGGTCTTTGAAGACGGCGAGTAAACTTACGAATGAATTGATATGAGGGATGATACTATGTAAGATATACGATATACCCATACCCATACCCATACCCAAATACCCATACAACAATATCCTAATATAGCAGACTATCAATTGCAAATACACCAAGTTGGACATTTTGATTAGTCATACATGGTATCAGTACACTAAATCGTACACATCTCATACAGATCATATAAACAACTGGCGGAAAAACGACTTGGTAAACTTGCGTCCGCATCCCGGTACTACGCAACATGAAGGAGCCTCCTGTAGGTCACCCGCACCCAAGACGTCAGTTTCCTTTTCACCCTGTTCCACTTCAGCGCCTTTTCTCTTCTTCTTTTTCCTCTTTCCGAGTCCACGCACAATATTATTCACACACCGACCGCAGTAAACGTGTCCGCAAGCGCCAAAGAAAACCTTTTTTGAAAGCTCATAATCGGCATCAGTGAAGTAAGGAACAAGTTGCCACGGTGCTGCGAATTGCTCTACCACAGTTAACCTGTGTATCTCCTCCGTACTTAGTTCCTTGAACTTGTAATCCTTTGGTATACCTTCAGCCAATACCGTGCCACACAGAGCACATAGAGAGTCGTCGACATCAGAAACACGATTAGTAAACATCGAACTCTGCTCCTTGGGAATCTCCATCTTTTCAACTATAGCCTGGCGATGAACCTCGGCTCGCAATGTCCTTCTCTGAACTCTTCTATCCTCGTCAGCTCTCTCCATCATGTTGATATGGTTGAACACAGCCTCCGGGATCTCATCTAGCCCTGTATTAGTGTAAGCAGTGCCGCTTTCCATGCGGCTACGGTACAGGGCCGATAGGACGTCAGCTAAGGTGGCAGCTGCAGAGTCAGCCGTTACAGCCCCGTTGGCGAAATAGTTCTGATTCCGCCTTGGGCGCAGGTTGCGTCGGCTTTGTCCAGTTAGTATTTGTTCGCCAGTCTCTACGACGTCTGCGGCCTCTCTCACATCCCTTGAACGGAGCCGTCGGGGGTCGCGCGGCAATCTACGGGTCTCATTCAAATCTCTACGAATACCTGTAATGCGGAAGTCTGGAGATTCAATGTAAAGCTCTCCACTGGGCATGTACAATCTGTATCCGTTCGGCGTGAGGGTTCCGCTACCAGCATTACTGCTGTGGTTACTCCCATGAGCGGCACCATGATTGCTCCTCAGACCCCTAGTATCATAAGCACGGTCGAGCTCAACTATGTCGTCGTCATTAAGATACGCCGTCACACCTCGTCTACTTTCAGAAAGACCAGGATTAACCACCACAGAATGAAGAACTCTGATGTCGTCTTCTGATTCTCGTCTATCACGCGCGTGTGAATTACGAGACCCACGTTCAGCTGTTCCATCACTCTCCTCTTCCAACCGAGCTACTGCCACCGCAGTATCGCCTAGGTTGCGTCGCACGTGAGTCCTAGAGGGTCTTGCTGTCTCACGAGTGTTGGTTCTCTGGCTATTTCTTGTTGTACCCTGCTCGCTGTTATCTCGGAGATCATTATCTGTGAAACTGGTATTTGCGACATCGATAGCCTCTATGTTGGAGTGGTCATCATACAAATCGTTCTCTATCCATCGTTCTCCATCATTATGTGTTTGCCTCCTGACCTGTCCCCCAGATCGTCTATTTTGCCCCCGTCTTTGTCTCTCTGCACTTCCTCTCATTTCACTAGGCGTTGCTCTAGAACTATGAGTAACCTTGGTGATTTGTAGATCATCGTCATCGTCAATAGCACCACCATCAACAGACTGAGCCTCACTGGCTATACTGCTCTTTATTCGCTCCCCAGGTTGCCTGTCTGTTGTGTGTTGTGCACTCTCTGCTTCTTGCCTCTGCTCTACCTCCTCATCAGAGTCAATAGATATAACATCCGCAGGTGCATTCGGTACAGGGCCGTGAACATCAAAATGGTCACGTCGTGGAACCCCGCCCACACTTTCCATTCTGGTACTGTCCATTGACGCCTTCAGTGTGCTGCCCTCTGCTGTTGCACTTGCTGAAGAGTAGCTGATTAATGATAGATAGGGCAAGTAGAAAACCAAAAGACAGAATACATCCGTGCACTGCAGCGATATCTACTGTCGGGATAATAATTCGCTACCAGGGGAATGGTGGACTCCCGTGCACCAGTCTCCTGACTCACTCTAGCTATTATCCTTGTTGTCCTATTGTCATAGGTAATGTAAATTGACTCCCCTATATAGTGAAAGACGCATTGGAGTAGTTTGTCCTGATGTAATGCTTACTAGTACAATAAACATAAATACTCTACCATATATAATGTAGAGGACGATCAGAGATCGTCCCCCTTGTAAGAACTATTTGTTAATTCTTAACAAGGGCCTCGCTGCCGTCTTTTATATCGCGCTGGTACAGAGGTACAGATGTTTGGACGTGCACACCTGACACCTGGCTATAAAGCCGAGGGTCTGACATCTACAAGAAGTTTAACATCCGTGCACCTGGATATATAGCCGTTTTCCATCGCACTTACCCACTATCACCTATATTATCGATGTGTTATTATCTATCTAGCTGTACACAAATGCATATGCGGGCAGCAACAAGGGCTACGACAGCGAGCGTGGCTATCACAGCCAGCACAACGTTGACCATCATCCGATTGTATCTTGCCAATTACCCTCTGAACATCTTGCATTCTTTTTTCATTTTTCACTTCAT
>PPKS02000004.1:600000-841044 GCA_003706235.2 Wenyingozyma naganishii | reverse complement strand
GGGGGGGGGGGGGGGGGGGGGGGGGGGGGGGGGGGGTGGGGGGTAGCTGGAGTAACTGTAGCTGGTACTACAATCTGAAGAGATCACACTAACAAACAGGAGTAACCTAAAATAAAATAAGTACATGCCACATAGTAAATCGGAGCGCGAAACCAAGCCAAGCGATATCACATAATCTCTCACCCATTTAGGGTTTGCTACATAGTTTATTAAGAGCTATGTACATTCACTCCACGTCTTCCACTGTAGCTCTATGCGGTTTGCGAGGTACTGCTGATGAACTGGTCAAAGGTTGAGCAGATGTAGATGTGGCGGTAGTACCGTTTGGTGTCTTTGTTTCGCCATTGCTTTCGCTTTTGGCCTTCTTGCTTCCTTTCTTTCCCTTACTTTTACCCTTCTTCTCTACCTTTTCCTCCCAGCCATACAGGGGCTGGAAACTTTCAAAGAAGCCACAGTCCTCAAAGAGATTGGGGAACAGCCAGAACTGACGGGGAAGTGCCAGCAAAGTCACAACTGCTATCACCAAACGCACAATCGCTATGCCAAAGAACACTGCAATCAGCCCCAAGAGGCCTACACTCAAATACCACACGCCCTTGCGCATCCAGAAGGGCCATAGGGGAAACAGGATGATACCGAAGATGGCAACCAGGCCTAGAACGGAGTATAATGCCATGTATGGGTTAGTGGTGTTGAAGTTCCAGATGTAGTATGCGTCTGGCTGCAACACTGCCTTTGTTATAGGTTCGACATACGGCGTGTCTTTCTTGATCTTCAGACCCTTGGCCTTGGCCTCTGCTGATCTCAGCTTGTTGATGGGGAGCACTAACTGGTTCTGGATCATCATAACAAACACCTTCTGTGCTGCTTCCTGCGTATCCACAGCGGGCAAGGGTATCTTAGACTTGTGGCAGAACTTGACGTACTCGGGGCTCAGGAGAGCACGCACAAGTCTTTTGTACCTAAAGAAGTCGACATTGGCGCTGCTTGCTATGTTGAGCCCCTGTCTTTGTTTCAAGGTCTTGTTGTTGCGGAGAAAGGTGCCAATGGCAACAGCCACGGGATCCTTTTGTGGTGCCTGGGGCACCGGTGATCCTGTGTTCATGAGTGGGGAGGGCGACAGTAAAATGCGGAGGCGATTAGAAGGTCGATAAGTGTGTTTGTGAGGTGGACGTGAGAAACATGTGTTCATTCAGCGCGCGAGGAAATTCCCAGCAACACCGCGCGCGCGTAGCAAAACTTCAACCGCGCGGAAAAACTGAAGCCAAAAAAAATTTACCACTTCGCATTTCAATTTCGGTTCGATTACTTGAAGCTCTCACGCCATAGCCTTGTCTCGCCAATCAATTTGTATATAGTCATGCCTCCAGTGCAACAAGTTCAATATGGGCAACAAGAGCCCTCTAACTTCCAAAAATTCAAGATGGGTCTTATGATGGGTGTAAGTATGATGTATTGGTGAGCTGAGAGGACTGTGGCGAGTCCCTTGATAAAGGATGCATAGCTTGAGTAGGGTGGTCCCTTGCTCATGCTGAGGCCATGGACTTGTCGGCTGTGAGAGCTGCCAGTGGTACGCATACCCGTAGTTCCATGGCACTGTTATGCTACACAACGTACTCCTATGAGACAAGTTGACAGCGGCGTAGATCTGGTCCTTCACCTCCTCTCTGCTGCTCACTCACACGTTGTCCCAGCTCCACTCTGCAACCACATAAACGCATACTAACTCTACAGACCACCGTCGGTGTTGTTACCGGTCTCCTCTTCGGAGGTCTTGCCATCCTCAGAGGTGGTGCCCCCAATGGAGTGATGAACACTCTTGGTCAGTACATTGCTGGTTCAGCAGGTACATTCGGGCTGTTCATGTCCATCGGTTCAGTGATTAGATCTGACTCAATTACGGACGGACAAATGATGTACCCTTCAAACTCCATGGCCGAGCTGAGAGCCCAGATGTTAGCCAGACACATGGTCAACATGGAAAGACTGAGAGAGAAAAAGCTTTAGGTAAATTGGACACAAAAAAGGAGTTTTTCAAGTAAAATGGCTTGCTTCTTTACTTCTTCGGGAGCGGCCAAGGTTGTGGACACAGTCCTAAGAGCCTGCTACTGCTCCTCCCAACCCTTCTGTAATTACCTAGCTATGTACATCCGTACACCGAATATTCCCTCCGCAATTCCACCGATAGCGAGTATGCTGCAGGAGATATGGCTCCTATGCGTCATTTAAGTCCATCATTAAAGTCCATCATCTCTTCTCAATCACCCTGTCCCCTTATTGACAGCCCCTATAATATTGCACATTGAGGCTTGTCATGAGCATCCAATCCCTTTCGTTCAACCAGGATTTTTCCTGCCTCGCCGTAGGGTACTCCGACGGATACCGAGTCTTCAACTGCGACCCATTTGGCGGGTGCTTTGAGAAGTTAGATGATGGAGGCGCCCTTATAGTGGAGATGTTGTTTGCCACGTCATTGATAGCGGTGGTGAACATCAATGCTAAGAAGAAGCTGAAAATCCTTAACACCAAGAAGAAGATCATTATATGTGAGCTTACGTTCCCAAGCCCTATCTTGTCTATCAAGCTCAATAGAAAGAGGCTGGTAGTCGTTCTTTATGACCAGATTTACATTTATGACGTCTCGAATATGAAGCTCTTACACACCCTTGAGGTGACTACACATATAAATGGTAATACCATTGTCGAATTGAGTTCGGGGAACGAGTCTATTTTAGTCTACGCCAGCAATTCTGCGTCAGCTGGCGACGTCATGGTGTTTGATACCATTAACCTTCAACCCATCACCATTATATCTGCACACAAGTCGAGCTTGCAAAGGATTAGCGTGTCTAAAGATGGTTCTTTGTTGGCCACTGCCAGTGTCAAGGGGACGATTATACGGTGCTTTGACGTTGGTATTGGGAAAAAAGTGTACGAGTTTAGAAGGGGTTCCTATAATGCTTCCATATGCTCACTGGCATTCAATACGGCTACTACAATGCTGAGCTGCTCGTCAAACACAGGTACTGTCCATTTATTTTTGTTAGGAGATAAGACTGGAAGAGGAAGAGGGGCGCAGTATGGATTGCAGAAGTATGCAAAAAGAGCTGTGCCGAAGGTGGAAAATGGTTCCAACGGTAACGAGTCTGGCACTCCCGACTCTTCTTTTGTTGCTGACTCTTCTAATACTGATGTCGGTGAATCTGCACCCTCTGAATTGCCGCAGGAGACAGAACTGTCGCCGGAGGAAAGCGAAGAGCTCAACAGACTGCTTCACAAATCTGTTTCTGCCCCGGCAAAGCAAAGCTACATATCTGCATATCTCTGGAACTCCACCTCAGCTATAACAGGCAAGGTCAAAGTGAAGGTTGGCAACTATCTGCCGAACACGGTGACGTCAATCATTGAGCCAAAGAGAGATTTTGCCTATGTGAAGCTTCCAATGGCATCCACTGATTCCTCTCCGTCCACCAATGCTGCTGATTTGTCTACTGGCAGCCCGAGTTACCCTCAGTCCCAGTCCACACAAGTGGCTGCTCCAGTGCAATCACAGAATCAGTCGCAAAATAGCGTATATTCTGTCGCGTCAATAAACACAGAAAACTCTACAGTGGTTGTCGCTACCAAGCAGGGAGGCTTTTACGTGTATAACCTTCCCTCGCCCGAGAAGGGCGGAGAATGTGTGCTGATGAAGCAGTACAGTTTATTTCCATAGAGTGCCTTAGCTATTGGCTATTGGTTCCTTTAGTTGTATTTATTGTGGTTCTACCTTTACCCTTACATCGTCATTGGGCTTGAGTCGTCAGTTGTTGCTTCATCAGTATATAGCTTTCATTCCAATGAAAAATTGATCTACCAGGAAATTTGTAGATATTTCTTTAATTATCACAGTAGCCCGGTAATTTGGCTGGTCTAGTTGCACTCTTCAGATAACAGAATACTCTAATCTTATTTTTTCCCAAATCATATCCTTGACCAGGAGCAGAGAGACTCTACAGCCTTCTTACCTACAATTACATATATTAATAACCTTGGTAGCAAATTTTTAGCTCGTCCCTATCAAACTGCTGTGGCCATTATGATCTCATCCCATGTCACCCATGAATAACCAGGCCCATTAGCCCATTACCAGCGTTAAAGACGCCGATACTTAAATGACTCTACTCAAAATTTTCCATTTCTCACTGCTCTACCTCCATTCTCTTTGGATTATCTACTTCTATAATTTCTTCTTCTCAATCTTCCTTTCACAATGTTCAGGTTCACCCCCTCTGTCATTTCCATCTATCCCTCTCACTGCAATGGCTCGTGCACGCAGGGTCCTGCTTCACCTGACCTCGCGGCATTTCCAGCCAGTCCTTGCTGCAGCCCGTGCATTGCAGAAAAAAACATAGAATTTGACACTTTTTATCTCTCCTGTAAGTCGCCAGCTTCGACAGCTTCATCAGCCCACCATAGCAAATATAACAAACCTGCTTACCTTACACTTTGACTTGCATCTTTCCTTGTTGGCTTCATCCCTCTATTCTTCAGCTGAATCAACGCCGCTATGTTTCAGTTTGGCTCAAAGAGCACGCACTCTATGGCACCCACGCTGTACGACGTCCGTGTCCAGAGCCAGTTCAAGAATATGATCATCGTCAAAGGCACAGCCCAGGACTCGCCGTCCTTTGTCATTTCAGGGCATGTTGTTTTCTCACTTCCTTGTGAATTATCCGTTCGCAAGATCAGCTTGAACCTCACCGGCTTCTACAAACTCGACTTTTTAGAAACTTACAGAGAAAACTCTCGTTCGCTTGCTGTAAACCCGGTCAAGGCTGAGAGCATCATCGTCAAATGTTGCTGGGACAACTTGCTGACCAGCAGTGAAGGTATAATGATGAAAGGCAATTACGGACAAAGGCTGGACAGGTATGACGTCGGGAGCATCGCCAGTGCTCTAGATGAACTGCAACGTCAGCAAAACGAGCAAATAGGTCAGAGAGACTACGAGACACACAAAAAGAAGACTAATCACAACACTGCCGATTTGCGAGTGTTAGTGTTTGACGATTCTATTCCAACTGGAGAGACTCCTTTTGAAGGAACCCTGCCCGGTGCTACTTTTAAGCTGCCCAAGGGTAATTACTCGCTCCCCTTTCGCGTTGTTCTGCCAGGAAGCATCCCGGAGACAGTCGAAGGTTTACAGTGCGGAGCCATTCTCTATAGATTTGAGTCAAAGATGGAAACTACGAAGCATAGCAAGTCGTGTCCATCTTTCTCGAAATACCTGCGCATCTTCCGGGTCCCTTCGCCCCAAGACATGTACCTTTTCCAGGACTGCTCTATAGAGAACTTATGGCCTGGAAAGATCCAATACGAGATCAGATTACCCCGCAAGGCTGTGCCAATTGGCGGTAAGACAAGAATCCATATTCTGATCATTCCCTTGCAAAAGAACCTGTCGCTGGGCAAAATGGTTGCTTCGATCCACCAGTACTTTTACCTTAAGGGTCCAAAAGGAGAAGAGTTTGAAGACGAGAAGGTCGTTTATAAATGTGAGCTTCCTTCTGTTTCAATGGAAGACCTGAGTCCCGATAGATGGTCTTTGGAGGCGAAGATTACGATGCCGAAAAAGCTGAAGCAGTGCTATCAGGATGTGACGCTACGTGATGACCTGATCAAGATCAGACACAAATTGGTGCTCAACATCAACCTGATCAATCCCGATGGACACACCAGTCAGGTGAAGTCTAAGCTTCCTATCACTCTGTATATTTCCACCAAAGATCCCATCATAGCGAGAAACGCATATGTGGACATTAACGGCAAAGTAAGATTCAAGGTTGGCCACACTGTGCTGTTCGGATCCGACAAAGACGAGAGCTCAAGTGACAGCAATGGCGCTTCTTCTCCCACTTCGGGATTGGATTCGCATGCACAGTCACATCCGCCTTCTCATTCGCATGGATCTCATGCTTCACCGCATGGACACTTGCAGCCCACTTCACCTGAAGCGTCATCTTCCAGTAGACACAGTCACCGTATAGATCTCCACGTTGACCCCAACTATGATTTCGGCGCGCCAGTTGACTCCGAGGACTCCGATGCGGAGAACGGCACCAACGAGTTCCTTCCCTCATATAAGGATAGCGAGCGTGACTTGCTATTTACTCCAGACATGCTCACGCCTTCTGGATATATATCGCCCGGGTTGGCTGGAGGACCTGGAGTAATAGGAGGATATTTTTCACCGGGACTCACTTCCGCGTTGGCCTCTGGGGCAGGTTCTGCTGCAGCATCAGGTGTACCTTCAGGTGTACCATCAGGAGCTCAAACACCTTCCTATTTTGATGGGGGTGTGACCTCTAGTAGTAATTCCGCATATGGAGCGCCTTACACTGCTGGCTCTGGAGCTTTTGGTGCACCTTCAGGGATGTCTTCACCCGCATTCCAGTTTCTATCTCGCGTAAATTCGAATTCCAATTTTACGTCGCCGCCTATTTTAGATTCTGCTAAGCTGTCTGAAGTACCGGCATATAATAGTGTCTATGACGATGAGGTAGTAGACAGCGATGAGCCTGCACCCCTATACTCTGAGAGTGAGGTTGCTTCCATGTCTGCTCCTGCCTCCGGTATGCCATCTAATGTTCCTTCGGCATTTCATTCTGTATCTCCAAGTGCCATGAACGTCAACTCTTTACCCACCAACTTGAACCATCCTGAAAACAAGGCTATCGCAGATTATTTGATGAACAAAATTTTGCATTCGCAGGCTGCTGCCTCAGAGGAGAACTACAACTCTTGTACGAGGTCGAGGGAGGCGAACACTCCTCCCCAGGAACGGTCTGGAACTACATCGGAAGCTTCTAGTCCCACTGCTATTCATCGCCGTGACGGCGGTAGCTCTTCTAGCGGAGTTGGCGCGTTCGGCATGTCGCAGTCGCCTCTGAACTCATCCACTTCACTGCCGTCGGCTTCTTTTACTCTCGGAAGACATGCAAATAGCAGTCTACGCAATGTTTCTACTGCTGCAAACCCTAGGCCTACTTCCTCTCGCTCAAAATCATCAAGTCTATTTCGCTTGGCTAGCAGAAATAACTCCTCTTCCAATGTGAGCGAAACAGGCTCTGCTAACAATCACTCTCATAGCCATAAGCGTACCACGTCTGCTATAGGTTCTTCCTTTGGGTTTAAGAGCCATAAGTAAAAGGAGCACGTAATGTGATGAAGACGATAGATGAGGTCACTAAAGCATTGTGGCTTGCATAATCTACTACAAGGAGCGAATAAAATCTCAAATTGACTGAAATGTAAGCTCAGTCAAATGAAAAAGAGTCCCAGCACATTCTTTCGTACAATATACCTCTGGCTGCTACGATAGCTACCCAGGAAACTGAGTGGCTCTCCTGCGTTCAAATACTAACCAGTCCATGCGCTTGTAATTTTCATTCTACATAGATATCCTAGTGCTGACACCGCTCGGAATATATATAATATCTGTCTTAATACACTACGAATCGCCATATATCCGAGCCGCCATAGTACGAAGCAGTTGTAGCGTATACTTCCTGCGGCCATTAATCAGAGCAATCACTCAAGTCATTGGACCTCTCCCAATTCTCTTTCGCCTGTTGCACATTGCGGCTGCTCACATTTCCATGCATAATCCTGCTGTAACTTGCATACGGACGCTCCTGTCCAGGCAAGCCGCCTTGCAGTAACACGCGTCAACGGAAAAACTCGAATGCTTATTTTCCATAACACGTTCCCGCTTTGTTGTACAAATAGACCTAAAGCTCTCCTTGATTCAGTGCAAACGTCGGAGTAAGAGAGCTTCATCAGTTTGTTGCTTGAGTTTTTTTACCCTAATTTCAAGTTTTTCACTCACTGCTAAATGTCTGACAAACTCTTCCGTGTCCTTGGAGGTAAGCGCATTCTGTTATGAAATTTAAACATTCTGCTGGGGCATACTCCAATCATCCTCACTGTGGTTCAGCCCACGCTGTTTCAAAACTACCATAATTCTTAATGCACCGACATACTAACACCAGAAGGATACCAAAACTATGACTGGGGAAAGCTGGGTTCCAGCTCAGCCGTCGCTCAGTTCGCCAAGGCTTCTGATCCATCTATGACCATAGACGAGAAGAAGCCTTACGCTGAGCTGTGGATGGGAACACATGCCTCCTGTCCCGCTAAGACCGCCGATACACACAAAGACTTGCGTGACATTTTGGCATCTAATCCATCTGAATACCTTGGGCACCACATCGTCCATAAGTTCGGTTCTTCTAATCAGCTGCCTTTCCTTTTCAAGGTCCTCTCCATTCGTAAAGTCTTGTCTATCCAAGCTCACCCTGACAAAAAGCTAGGAGCCCAGCTGCACAAGTCAGACCCTAAACATTATCCTGATGACAACCACAAGCCAGAGATGGCCATTGCTGTCACAGACTTTGAGGCATTCTGCGGGTTTAAGCCACTGGACCAGATTGACTCGTTGTTGCAGACAATTCCTGAGTTCACCGAGATGGTATCTCCCGAAGTTGCTGCAGAGTTTCACTCAGGCATTCACAAGTATGATGCCACCAACAGAAGGCTCCTCCAGAAAGTATTTGGGAAGGTGATGAACACCCCAGATGAGAAGGTTGGGCAACTAGCTGCTAGCTTGGTCCAGAGAACTAAGACTCAGCCCGAACTATTCGGCCCTGTGCTGGCAGATTTGATTCAGAGACTGGACGAGCAGTTTCCAAATGACATTGGCTTGTTCTGTGGCTGTCTGATGCTGAACCACTGTAACCTGAAGGCCGGTGAGGCCATGTTTCTCCAGGCTAAAGACCCTCACGCATATATCTCTGGCGACATTATTGAGTGCATGGCTGCCTCCGACAACGTCATCAGAGCAGGGTTTACTCCCAAATTTAAGGACGTAGACGTGCTTGTGTCATGTCTTTTGTACAACTACAACGATGTGGAGGAACAGAAGCTGAAGCCCGCTAACTTTCCTAGAGCTAGGGGTGATGCCAACTTCAAGCTGTACGATCCTCCTATTGACGAATTTTCTGTCCTGGAGACAAATTTTGATGGTATTGCCGGAAAGGGTGAGGTTGACGGCCTGAAGGGACCTTCCATCGTCATTGTCACTGAGGGTGAAGGTACTATTGGTGTAAAGGGCGATGATGGCACCACACTCGACGCTTTTGCCGGTGCTGTCTACTTCATCGCTCCTGGCGTGGACGTTGAGCTGAGCAGTGCAAAGAAAGACGTGCCGTTTACAAGTTATAGAGCTTACGTTGAGGCATAGCTGTAGACGCAGACGGAGCATAAGGACTCTCTTACCTTTTGCAATTTTTACATATTCTATACCAGTTTATATATAATTTGAATCAACCCAACTCAGGCGGTGATTTCGTATGTCAAAATTTTCGTCTCTATCATATTAAGTTGCACTATTATGTATTATTTGATGCTGTATTAGTTATTGCTCAGCTATACAAGCTGTGCTCTCTGTCGTTGCGCTCTCTGTTGAAGCAATAGATGATAGTCCTGATCTTCATCATTGTCATCCTCAAGCCAGCCTGAGATGTCTCTGAATATCTTAGCGCTGATCTCCATATCGAGCTCAAATTCTGCCCTCTTCAGTCTCTTTTCAATAACCTCGCAAGTCTCTATCAAGACAACGATTTTGCGCCTAAATTGTCTCTTCTTGAACTGCACCAAAGGCTTCAGGTCCTTTAGCCTGGTGAGGCCATTGATCTCCAGGACAGAGAGACTCTTGAAATGGTCATCTTTCAGTGCATAGCACAGTCCTCTATCGTCAAGTTTAGAACAATTGTTGATACTCAGTCTTTGGAGAACTCGTCCCTTATGGAAAGCAAGATCCCAGATCGTCTGGTTTGTAATGCCACAGCCAGCCACACCTAATGTGCTGATAGCTGTATATCTCACTATGGAACACACACCTATGTCAGATATTAGGTCTCCTCTGGTGTGTCTCCCGCAGTTCAAAGCGTTCAGATTGGGACAGCCACGAGCTATGAAGTAAAGCCCAGCGTCTGTGACAAGTTCACATGCTCTGATGTCCAAAGTCTTGAGCTCTGGGCATTGAGAAGAAACTGTCCTAAGGAAATTGTCATTCACGGATTTAGAGCCAGGCAGTATAAGCTTTTCCAGTCTCTCAGTAAGCAGCGAGGGGGTGGGTAGAACTCGGGGGCATATATACATTTCTACCCACGACAAGTCTACTGGGTTAATTGTTGCGGCAACGGTGTCGACGTGGTGCTGGTTAACAGAAGACTTGATCAGCTTGTGCAGCACAAATGAGTTGGTTCTCGAGAGGGACTTGGGAGAACTGGGTGCGCTGTTGCTGGCATCTAGCAACTTCTTTCTGTAGTTGAAGTAGCTGAGAAACTTGGCATCGTTACTGAAGTACGTGTGATGCTCTAGCACACTAAGTGTGGTATGGTACCATAGTCTGTTGACTAGCAGGCAGTTGTAGAGATTACGTTCCTGGCTGGGTTTGGTCCGTACAGTCAAGTTGGGGCGTTTTGACACGCTCGCTCTTCTGATTGGGGGGATCTCTGTGGGGATTCTGTCCCGATCGTCGTAGCCAACGTGGTGGAGAATGAGGTTCAAGATTTCTGGGATCTGGAACACCTCAGACGCGGCAGCAGGAACATCGTTGGATGTCAATGTTAACTTGGAGACACCTTCTTCGCAGTTGGTGAGTTCAGCTAGTAAGTTCTTACGCTTGCATGTCAATGGCTTGATGAACAGAGCGTCGGACTCTTCGTCTCCCACGGGAGACACAGGAGTCATCAGTCGATCATCATTGTGGTTTGAGAAAAGGGACGTCGTAGAATCCGGAGATGTGTCTATATAGAACATCTTGCTCTCAGATGTAGGTGTATTGGGAGTGGAATATGAGGACAGTCTAGAGGTCGAGTCTTCGTGAAATATGCTGAACTTTGACCTGAGACGCTGGGCCAATTTGCTCGACTTTCTTTGAGCAGAAGAAGAGGCTCTTGAAGAACGGGTGGTAGGAGGGGCTGATGATAGATGCGACGACCTAGGATTAGTCTCGTGACTGGAGCTAACTCTATACGTCATAGACGATGCTCTCTTTAAAGGTCTCGAGTCTATATCCACAGAGTATCTCCTGGTACGTGTAAATGAAGGAGATTGTGATGTCTCGGTGTCTCTAGTTCTAGTTTTGGGGTTATTAAGCGGGGTCCCATCGTTGAATATAGATACCATAATGATGTGAAGCGTGCAATAAATCTAATGAGTTAAAAGAATGACTGGAGTTAGTTTTGCAGAACTGAAATGAGCTGGCTTATCTATGGTGATGTGAGTAAAAATGAAGTGCAACAGCAGCTGGACATATAGGCAACGGGTAGGCAGACAATGAAGAGGTGGCGGCTTATAATGTTGTGACGTCCTTCCTAGCCAGAAGGGAAAAGTAAGAAAGGTGCAGCTTTTGACTTGCAAAAACCTTGCAGCTAACAAAAAATTCCTGGTCAACTAGTGCAAAGGGACCCTGTGTATATATAAGATAGCCAATTTTTAGAAAAGTGGCAGGAGTAAAGCAGCAGTAAGCCAGATCTACATAGGAGGTTGGCTGCTCCAGACTAGTTTGAAACTTTATGTGCGCCATTAGGCTGAATTTGGAAATTTTTGGAGTGGATGCACTGTCGCGACTTCCAAGTATCGAAATAAATCAACCAGCCATTTTAATTTTCACCGAAACCTGCTTACAAAGTATTATGTGTAATTATTGTCTGTATGTGCAGGGTACCTTTGACTACTTAGCGGACGAAACCCTAGTAACCTGAAACCAGCATTCTCTCTTTGCTGCTTCTTAACAATTACGAGTTTTTTTGACGCTGGCCCCTGAAATGTGCTCGCTTATATAACTGGCTCGCGTAGCAAAAAACTTCTATGCATTCTCGCTGTTTAAGGACACATGCGCACAGCCTTGCGTTTTATATGTAAGGTTAACGTTTCAGATCTATGTTTCTATATTCTGTATATGCTCAACTCTGAGTAATGCATTAAGATTCTTCGTCAGCTACGGTTCCCAAATCAACCTCCTCTTGAATCCTGTTTGCCACGAGGGAATTGCGTTTCAGCGTGGGAGAGCTCTGGTGCTCGTTCAGCGTGCTGCTTCGCGATCTAACTCTCTCTACGGAGAAAGACCTGCTATGTCCCAATAGAGGAGGTGGTGGTGTAGCGGCCCCGAACTTTGGCGAATTTGCTATCTGAGGCGAAAACATGCTATGAGATACTGTAGCTGCCGTAGTAGCGCCGGTTTTTGTAAATGCCATTGGCGAGAACAGCGAAGACTCAGAGAGCGTGCTGGATCTAGAATGTGGCAGGCTCTCCGCTGTTCGTAATGTTGCAAGAGGAATTGCACTGGGTGAGCTGGCTTCTTCGTTTCTTGCAAGGTCTAATCGCTTGTAGTGGAAAAACTGATAAGTAATTACAAGGTTTAGCGACATCTGGAAAAAAGCGGCAATTATGAAAATGAGTGAGATGTCGTCTGTGCCGTAAAAGAGGTAACTGATCTTGGTGAAATCTCCTCCGAGCCAAGATAGCAGCAAAATGGTCTTGAAGTTTTCAACAGTTTTCAGTCTATTGAACATCAGGATTTGAGGAAGAGGCAGCGAGCTCTCGACAAGAAAAGAAGCCGACCCAAGAAGTATGCCTATGTACTCTGTGTTGTTGAAAATATACTGTAGCAGCGACACAATGAGAGTAAAACAACCGAGAAACTTCCAGTAAGTCTTTTCGGAGCGCCACTGCCAAAACTTGAACGGCCTTATGTAGTGTGCATCAAACATGCTGACTATCTGCATGCCTAGTTCGAATATGACAACCCCCAGCAAAATTGCGTTGCGTTTCACCAGGTTGATCACTATCATTATTACACCTTTGACTACCTCATCAAAGGGCGCGTCTATCAGGGCTTCTACGTCGTCTATCACTTGCTGTTTGTTGATATATACAAAGTCTTCTTTGAGCTCTGTCCAGTTCGACTCGTACTTCTCCAGATTTTCTAGGCCGTAATCATCTGGCCGGTACTTAAGAGCGACCCTCAGCAGCACAATCTGTATGAAGATCATCACGAAGCATTGTCGCAACAACGATATTTCAAAGGGGTCATTGAAGTAGTAGAATATGCGTAAAATACTTGATATCAGCATAGTGGCACAGATATCTATTGAAAACCCAAGTGAAGATTTGTGTTTCCTTATGCTCAGTACTGTAGTTCCGTATGACAATAGAGGTGCGAATGACATGAAGTAATTAAAAGCCAAGGTCAGCTCGGGCACAAAGTCCGGCGGAAGCGTGAGGTACGACATTTTTGGGCCTTGAAATGTTGTGTTGGGCTACTTTTGGGCTGGCTGGGGGTGGTTTGTTAGGTAATGGCGCTTGTGAATCCCTTCGGCTGCTGTTGTTCAGATCAACAGAGTGGCTCTTGATCTTTTTTCTGTAGTGATTCCGAGCCGAGAATCTAAAACCAAAATAGCGAGAAAGAAAAAAACAAGCCTAGGATTTATGGCTCCTTGCGGTGCATCAGCGCGTTGACATATTTTGGGGGAGCGCAGTTGGTAGGGCAATTGAATGGAATTTGCTCATGGCAAGCACCACATCGCAAAAGCGCTGGTAGCTTATTTGGTTGGTCCAACCATGCAATGCTTTGTAGTATCATTGCAGAAAACGCAGAGTTCGTATAAATTTGGGAAATTCACAGCTCTATGAAAGTTAAGTGCACAAGCAATGTGTTGCGACTCAGTTTGATGTAGATAAAGCTAATGCTATTAGATGCTGATATTCATTTCGTTCCTTTCCCGTCCAGTAACTCTGTCTTGAACGTCCTTTTATCTCGTAACAATTTCGAAATCTAGAGACAATATACCCGACAAGAATAGGCGTTCAGGTTCAATAGTCATATGCTTCTCCCACACAGGAAGACAACCAACACCTTAAATGCTGTGAAAAAGCTGCCACTTCCCTATAGCCTGAGCTTCCATTTCAATTGAGCCCAAGTCTTCGTCATACTCTATCTACTTTCCAACCCGTGCACCACTTCTTCTCCTTGCATTTGTGGTGCAAAGATGCTTCTTTTTCTTTCGCGCGTTTTTCCTCGACCAAATGTAACACTTCAAACATGACAACTGAGTCTATGAAGACAAGTACCTTGAGTATTCGTCTAATCCACTGAATCAACCCCGGCTTACAATAGGATAGCCTCAAATCAAGTTGAAAATTTGACTCTGAGTTTCTTCCACAGTTGATCTCATCTTTCTCAGCTTCACTTGAATATAATACTTGACCACTGAGCTCGCTACACTAGCCAGACCCAACCGACGCGAGTACATTTGCTGGCTCAGATTGTCTATCTACCTCTGAATAGATTGACTCGCTAGTTAAAGTCAATCAGCCAAGAGCACATCAACTTATCACGACTAAGCTCTCTATCTAACCATGACGTCCAGATACAAATTAAATAAGCTCAAGGCTCAGCAAGCCCAGCAGGCTCAACAGCAACATAATCCAGGTGCCAACGGCCAGTACATCCGTACTGGTGCCAACGTCAACATGACAGGTCCGGGCCACAACGTGCCTAATGGAGTCAATGGAGGGAATGTGCCTATGCCACTTAATGGCCCCAATGGGCCTCTCCCACCTCAAGATCCACACAACCCAAACGGCATCACTAACTTTAGTTTCACCCCCACAGATATCGCCATTTCTGATTCCATTCGCCAGCTGTACCCGGAGACAGTGGATTTGTACGACCAATTAAAGGCAAGAGAGCGCAAGCTTGACCTCCTGATCAATCGTAAACTGCTGGATCTACAGGACTTACAAGCCAGTCAGGCGAACCAGCTCGTTAGCGACGGCTCTGACAGTGAGATCCTACGCATCTTTATCTACAATACAGCAGAAAACCAACCTTGGCAAAGGCAGCAGAACGAAGAAGGGTCCGTGGCACAGCCTTACTGGACATTCAAAGTGGAAGGTAAACTGCTCAACAGCAGCGAGGAGTACGCTAACATCAAGTTCAGCTCCTTTTTGTCAAGTATTTCAGTGGAATTTTCCTCTAAGGATGGCAACGATGATTCGCTGCAACTCGCCTCAGTGAATGGAGGACCCAGTACTCGTATTGTGGAATGGCACGAAAATTTACAGGTGGCTAAGAACGAGGCAGAGCGTGAGCAGCAGCAGTTTGATGGATTGGATATTAAACGTGGTGGCTCTTCTGTGCCCTCGCACCTGGTGCCAGAGGGTTATCAGCTAGACCCTAGTGAAAAAGAAGTGAAGGTGGACATTTTGATCCAGCCAAAGGTGTTCCCCATCAGACTGCAGGTGACAAAAGACGCGTTGGTTGAGCTCTTAGGTGCGCACGAAGTGACACAGCATGAATGTTTTACCAAGATTTTCCAGTATATCAAAGCGAACAATCTTTTCGAGGTGGGTCAAGGCCAACAGGGCCAGAACCAAGGCCAACAGGGTCAGCAGAATCAAGCCCAGCCTCAATCACACCCTGATTCCTCTCAAATAACGCTCAAGACTGATGATCTCCTTTACCGGATCTTTGAAACTGATAGACTCACGGTCATTAATATGATGGAGATAATTTCCACTAAATTGCTCAAACCCTTACAGCCTATCCGCATTCAGACCAGTGTTAACACTTTGACGAACACTACGCTCGGTGACATAATTGTCGATTTGAAGGTGAACCCCAAGCTCGTGAGCTCAAAGTTCCTGCCCGGAAACAGCTCTCTGATTGAGGTGAACAAGATCCTGACAAGTTTTGTCACGGACCAGAGCCTGCAAGCAAATACTCACAAGCTAACAGAGAATATCCATTTGAATCTGCAACTGCTAAATTACAATAAGTTGAAGTACGATCTATACAAGGCTATAAGTGAGGACCCAGTGGGCGAACTCAAGAAGATACTAGACAAAAACAGCGAGTATCTGAAAATATTGTCATCAGACTCCATTTCGCAGGATGAGAGCATTATAGACGAAGAGGCGATAAGGAAGAGTGGGTATTTCTCCGAGGAATTTGTGTCGGAGCACATTAATTTGCTGTTGAATGCCGGAAGACTGTAATATGCTAGCTATAGAGCAACAAACGAAGCGAGTGAGGGTCAAATTCCTTGCAAACTTGATATGGTCACTCAAGATCATTCCCTGTCTCACTCTTTCAGCGGTTCATTAAATGATTTGTAGGTCAGTGAGGTAGATGTAAAGTAGTATAAAAATTGTTGTACCATGTTGTATTTGTATGTTCTCCGTCCGTATACTAATTGAATAGCTCTAATAGTGAACTTAATGCGAGTGATCTAGGATTTGGTCCAAGAGCTCCAATAAATGTAGGTACAGCGTACAGGCCAAATAGTCTTCCATTCAAAGACGGCTAACGTCTCAATGGTTCGAGGCATGCACACCATCGCTTGACCACATACTATTCTTCGCTCAGCTCACTCAGGCGGTCAAATAAAGCAGAGCTCCATCGCTGTTGGAAGCCTGGTGAAATGACAGTAGCGAGGCTTTCGAAAGTAGCATGGTACTCCGCGTCGAGAGACTTGGGCTCCCCGGCACAGTCTGCTTCCTTACAACTATCTTTATTTACAACTACATACCAACCCACGTCGCTTACTCGCACCGCAAACTCGGACCCTTCATCTGTATGCACAAAAAGCAATAAACCATTGGCATCTTCTCCTTGCCGAAGCGTTTTGAAATACGAACTGTATTCCTTTACTGTTTGATCGTACTCCAATCGAATGAACTCCTCTCTCATGATTTATGCGAAACTATTGTGTAAATCAAGTTTTGGACGAATGGGTTACTTAAATAGAAGAATATCAATGCACTTGAGATGGTCTTTTCATCAAGCGTAATACTTCCTTCAGTTACTAGTGAAGTAATGATCGCTACCGCGACTAACGACTCACCACTCGCTGCTCTAGCTGATTTTTCACCTGTGCCTGACGCGCGTTAAAATCGCATGCGCGTCTCTATATTTCCTAGCGGCCTAGTACTGTCTAATGAGTACTCCGTTCATCCATTCGGCCACTCCCTCACAGTTCACTTGCACCACCTTCTTCGATGAGTACCATCGATTTTGGCAATCTACCAATGGTAGACTCTGACAACGAAAACGAATCCTCTAAGGCTAACACCAACGAGAACGAGGAACTCACTATAGCAGAAGAGTATAAGCTATGGCGTAAAAACTGTCGATACATGTACGACTTTATATCCGAAACAGCACTCACTTGGCCTTCGCTCTCAATTCAATGGTGTCCTGCTAATACTTTTATCAACAAGTCGGCTGATACTGAAGATTTCAAAGTTAGAAATCTGCTGCTTACTACACACACCTCAGGCGCAGACACAGACTACTTGAAGGTCGCTTCTACTCAGCTGCCGCTCAGCCTTTTTGGCTCTGAAGCCGTACCGCTGGAGCAATTGCAAAAGGCAAACTCCCGTTTGAAAATTGCAAAGAAAGTTGCCCAGCCCAGCGAGATCAATAGGGTCCGCTACATGCCCCAAGACCCTAAGGTGGTTGCGTCGATTGACGCTACAGGAGAAGTAAGGGTATTCCAGTTAGGGTCCAAGCTAAAGGAGCAAGACGACATCACTCTTACCCTGAAACACCATACTGCTAACGGATACGGACTTAGTTGGAACCCCTTGCTAGTTAGTAAGCTGCTTACATCTTCTGACGATCACACTGTGGCACTATGGGATGTCCCAAGTAGATCTGGGCAATCAGAAAACGCAACCTTGTCCCCTACTCAGGTGTTTAGACACCACACGGACGTTGTCAACGACGTGAAATGGCATTTCTTTGATGCCAATACCTTTGGGTCTGTCTCAGATGATTCGCATTTTGCGTATCAGGACATTAGAGAGAAAAAGCCTTCTATTTTTACCAAACTTTCTTCGAAATTAACCTTCAATGCACTTGCCTTTTCGAGCCATTCTCAAAACTTGTTTGCTGTAGCAGGAGAGGATACCAACGTGTACCTATACGATTTGCGCAGGGTGACACAGCCCTTGCACGCCATGGCGGGCCATACAGAATCAGTCACAAACTTAGAGTGGGACCCCCATCACGATAATGTGCTTGCGTCTGGCTCACAGGACCGTAGAATCATTTTGTGGGATATCTCCAAGATAGGAGAGGAACAGCAGCCTGACGAAGCTGAGGACGGCGTTCCCGAGCTCTTGATGATGCATGGTGGCCATACAGCCGCAGTTAATGATTTTCAGTTCAACCCAGAAATTCCATGGTGTCTGGCTTCTTGTAGCGATGACAACATTGTACATTTATGGAAAGTAAGTCAAAAAGTATTGGTCACTGACGAGAGTGTAGATGTGAGCGCCCTGGAATGAAATATTTTTACACAGAGAACCTTTACATAGAGAGCATGAGCTTTACAGATAAGTATTGGGCTTTTACTACTCATCCCCACCACTAGCACGTATCCCAGTAGACGATCATAGAATTCCCTCAAAACTATACAGAAACAAGGCCTCGTCTTGTCGGTGCAAGGGTGTTTGTTTTGGTATACAAAATTTTCAATATTGGCCGGCCAATCATGGAGACTATGACCGTGTCAGCCAGCTATCCAAAGCTTTCTGCGCCGTCCACGATGTTCTCGAGACGATGCACCTTTGCATTGAACCCTCTCGCCCTAGAATCCGCAAAAATTGGCGTGAGGCATTCCGCACAGAGCAAGAAAAAGCGTATTACTGTGCAGCTGCTGAAGGATATCCCAGGCTATGGAGTAAGAGGCCAGCTCTTGAAGGTGAAGAAAAGCATCATGCTCAATAAGTTGCACCCATACAATGGAGCTGCTTATATACTTCCAGGAGAAGAACCCAAAATCTCTGTCGTTGAGCCTGTCAAAGTGAACAAGGCCACCAAAGTGAAGGGTGCGGATGGGTCTAGTGTAGCGTCAGATGCCCTGGAGAGCTCAGAGAGCGCGCAAAAGGCCGTAGCGAACACAAAGAAGGCTGTGAATCCTTTGATGTCCCTGACTGAGCTGTTGTCCCTCGACTTTGAGAAGCTGAAGAACTCGAATTACGCGGAGATTGAAAAAGCTCTGCCTAGTAAATTGAACTTCTACGTGACCAGCGACAGACCCATAACGCTGGATGCCGCTAAGATCAAGAACCATTTGAAGTATGTGTTGGAAAAGCGTACACAGAACCCTGAGAATTTGCCAGTGGGCCAGTTTTTGGACTCTGTCTCTGTGAACATTGCGAATGGAGCAGGTGACTCTGTGGCTGTGATTGAGCAGATGGGTGAGTACCGTATAGCGCTGAGTGGGGGTAAGCGTGGTGAGAGTAATGACGAAGAAATCAAGACAATCAGATGTTCTGTACTAGCAAGGACACAGTAAAGTACGCTAGATTTTGTATATAGGGAAGTAGTCAACGGCTTATAGATTGTATTTGGTGGTGTTGACACTATGACGCCTAGTTGGGGTATGTTGCAAGTGTGGGATATTTGTGGCTGCTGAGGCTCTAATCTGGTTACCGTGCGCTTCAAGAGGCTCCCCGTGACGCTATCTCGTCAGACAATCTCTGATTCTGATTATTTATGACGGGTATAGAATATGGACGCACATTATCATGGAAGGAGTGCAACAAAGGCATGAGATTCAATTCATAGCAAGTACACCATTGCTAAATGCTCTCTTTGTGAACCCCTTACCAATCAGACACTTCCTCACTTTGTTCTTCCCCCACAGTAAACACTTATATACTGTAGTCTGAAAAAATAATTTACTACATTTATCTTTCAGCTTTCTTCCACTATGAATATCACAAACACACGATCTGGGAAGCGAAAGAGCTTCTTAAAGTCTCAACTACAACACACCAATACCAAGCGAGGTAGAGTCAATGCTAAATCATCAAAGGGCCCCTTGTTGCCTTCCCAACAATTGCAATCTGCAGAGTTAGAGCTTGCTCAGCGTCAACGTAAAGAGGTGCGAGATAGCAAGCAGGAAAAGCTGGAGGAACTGGACTATGATGTCAGATTGTACGAGGAACTTGGAGAGTTGGATACTATGGATGATATGGACGACGTTGATGTCGAGGAGTACAACGATGGTAACGCAACCCTCCCTGATGATGATGGTTCTTACGATACCACGGCTTTAACAAACAGACTCGTAGACACCGATCCAAACATGGACCTTATTCTACGCAGTATAAGTGCTTTGATGACCTCTCAATTTGATGAAGCCTTTCCTATACAAAAGGGAGGCGTTACCAAAAAGTTCCGAGCCAAGATTATCATCAATAGAAGAAAGTACCCAAATCTTGTTATCGTGAGCCAACTCTACTCTATCTTTACGAACAACCAGACCTTTGTCGACCGAAAATGCAGCAAGCTTGTGCGTATGGGTATCTACAAGCAACTGCTGCTCAACATAAATGTACATATTGACCACAGATTTCTCATCAAGACGGAGGAGTATCTGACTATGTTGGAGGAGAGCAAAGCGGTTGAATTTAAACGGCTGGTGCTTGAAAATCCCGCTGTCTACGATGTCGGTTCCGAAATGCTGGCTAGATATAACTGTAATGCCTCTACTCTCGTGAAAATGGGCTTTCTCACTTTGTCAAAGGAGGGAAGATATTCGCTAAGCGTGCCGAACATGGGAAATTACCTTAAGCTAGTTAAAGAGTCTTTGGGTTGGATTATAAAGCAGCTAAATACTACAAAGTTCAAAGAAGACCTGGAGCACCGTCTCGCCGAGCGGTATAACCAGGTATCCGTGAAGTGGTACAAATTTTATGGACTCGATTTGAGGTGGTGCCTCAGCATTTGTCTTGGAAATGGGTTCCTTGAAGCGTTTAATACACCAGTGGGCAAAGGCTGGAAGGTTACTGGGAAGCAGTTGAGGATATAGCTGTGTGAGATGAGCGTGGAATGTGCCAATTAAGATCTCGTCTACTCACTGCAAATCAACGGCCAAATCGGCTGCTACTGCCGTTTAACCCCTCACCTGCTGAGACTTCTGCATCCTTCTCTGGCGTCTCTCGGTCTGCTTCTTCTCTAACTTCCTCTGCTCCTCTGGTGACTTCTTCTCCAGCTGTTCTCTCTTCCTCTCCTGTTCCTGCTCTTTCTTCTGCTCCAACAACAACTCGTTGATCTTCTTGAACTCGTTTTCTCTCGTCTTCTTGACCTTTCTAGTCAATTCTGGTCTGAAGGAGGCTTTCGTGACGAGGAAACCAATGTAACCAATGACAAAGTCGACAAAATTGGTAATCGCCTCGATATCCTCAGCAGAAGAAGGAATGTTGAACGATAAAATCACCCTTTTCTTAGGCTCCAAGTCTTGCAAGGACTCTGGCTTATCCTCAGGTTGGTCGGTGACCACAAAAAACTTCAAAATTTTGCCAAGCTTAGGCAAGTGCTCCTTAAACTTCTTGCTGAACAACACCTCGTTCATCTCGCTGACCTCGTTCATAAAAACGAACTCAACAGGCAGTTTGTCGGACTCAGAGGTCTTCGTCAGAGAAAGATAGTAATTTTCAGCCCTATACTGGTTCATACCGTCCTTGTTAACAATGGCCCAGATGAAATTGTCGTAGCTCTCGCTGGCCTCCTTGTCAATGGTGAAAGTGAAGTCGACAGAGTCTTTGGGAGTCACAACACTCTCAAAGAAGAAGGACATAAAGTACTCGGTGGCCCAGAGCATCGCGTTCTGTCTTGGCTTCAACTTGAATCTGATCAACAGGGACTCAATGTTGACTCTGCCGGTGGCATAGGACGAATAGTTCTCGCCGTCGTCCTTGATATACAGCTCTTTCTTGCTGACTCCGACCTGGTAGAATTGCTCGGAAAGCACCTTATCCTTCAGGCTTGTAAGCAGGTTCACGACGTAGCCATCGTTGAATCTCCTACCGATGTAGTAAAGAAACAGAGAAATAGCGATAAAACCAAAGGAAAGCAACTCAGTGTTCCATTCGTAGATCTTCAGTCTGTTGATTATGCCCATCTGGGTGAGCTCTTCAACGGAGTGGTAATAGAACGACCTTTTAGCAGGGACTGCGACAACCTCGTCGGCATTGACAGCGGAGAGCATGCCAATGGCAGCAAGCAACACACTGGTGGCAAGCATTTAGTCAATTGGTAGGGGACAGTGATGGAGAGCAAACAGTGGGGAAGGCGATATTGAATGCGTCGAGTTGATAAGAGAACTGAAAAATTGGATGAGCGTGGGGAGCGAGCGAGGAGAGCGAGAAAGAGCGGACGAAGACGGAAAATGCCCAGGTGCGCGCGCCCCTGCACAATATGTGGCGCGGTGGGGGAAAGTCGACGCCGCGAGAATACGACACTTTTACCGCGATAATGCGTCAATGGCTCTAGGTGCATATATATACTCTGGTGCTTTTGGCTATGGAGGGTTGTGGGTGGACATCTCCAGGCCTGCGGACATCCAGAGACACAAATGTGCCATTGAGCAACTTTACAGACGGGAGTAGCACATGGTTTTACTCTCCTGCTCAACTATTTAGTGCTCAGAGCAGTCCTGTATGCTTGCTCTACATCAATAATTCTTCCGTGCGAGAGAGATGTAAAAATTATATAAAAGATCTCTCTCCTCCGCCAAGTGTCGGTCGCGGATGTAAGATTACACCCGCAAGTCAAAATATTACCAAACTATTAATTATAAGCCAAAAGTAGCATCCCACGAACGGCAGAGAGCTGCTCAACACAACTAAGCAATAAAAGGATCACTACCATATACAAAAAACACCGGCTACGAGCCATTGAGCAAAGACCTCTCCGAACACTTCGTCGTTTCTATGTACAGCTACGTTAGCTACGTCCGTAAAGCGCACCTAATCAGTTATCCTAAAGATCGCCCACATCCAATCTGTTACCTCTAATGTAATAGTGCTTGTTTCTAGGCCTGCGCTTGACCGGTCTTCTCACTATATCTACTTTCACAATGTTGGGGTGGAACACAGGCACGTGGAACTCGACACCTAAACCGTTGATCTTCTTTCTCAGCAGAATGTTCGATGCTATGCCAGTACGCTTCATCGCTATGATCATTCCTGTCAGGGGTTTCTCGTTCTTGTAGTAAACGGTAACTATATCCTCAGTCCTAAGTCCGTCCGGATGGTCTGTTCTAAAGTAGGATCTCTTCAGTCCCGTCGGATCAAACTTCTCGTACTGTGCTTGCTTGATATAGTCGTTCAGCTTTTGACCGTCACGTAACTCGGGCAAGGGCTCGTATACAATCATTTTGCTTTTAGCTTTAGCTGGAAGTGTGTTAGTATTTGTGACTGACGACAATCTTTTAGATTCTTTTGGAGAACGTCTTAATCCACTTACCTGCTTGCACTATCACGCTGTTGTGGAACAATCTGGCACCAGTGACAGGAGCCACCACACATCTGCTCAATCTTGCCAACATAGCTGTTTTGATATTGTGTTGAAGACCGTAGATGACTATGGGTACTCTTCTCTGAGTACGTGAGTGGGCCTTTCGAACCGCTGTTCCCTCGCAGTATAGAAATTTTTGCAATTTTCGCGAAGACCATTTATTAAACCTACAAACCGCGACAAATCTGTACTAAAAAATGTCGCAAAATTTTTCACTTCCTAATATACAATGAATATACGCATATAGATGGCACTCGCTTGCCTCTACATACCTACAGATGCCAATAGCCCCTTAAAATCTCGCCTTTCTCTGTCTTCCCGTAAACTTAGAGTCCTGTGCAACGGTCTTTCCCCGCTTGCGCATCACCTCTTTCTTCCTATTGATGTACTCCTTCTTCGTCTCCAACTTCCTAGCCATCTTCTTGCTAAGCTTCTTTTCCTTCACGGGACGGGTATTCTCCACCTCAATATTGCCCAAGTTCAAAGGTCTATCGGGCGTACCAGCCATAAGTACCAAATAATGCTTCCTGTTCTTCTTCGATTCGGGCTCGTCAACCACCACACCGCATTGGAAACCAGCTACCTTAGCCGCCGAGGTGATTTGTTCAACCTGGCTCTCATTAGCAGGGTAAAACTGTCCTACAAACTTGCCTCCTCTTTTCAAAGAAGCATAAAGAGTAGAAAAAAACGTCGCCAGTCTCTGTTTTGGCTCTGCAGTTGCAGTATCGGCGTTACAAAGCCACTGGATAGCCGAGATCGAGATGCCAGCATCAAAAGTACCTGCTCGAAAGGGAACACCCGTACCTATATCAGCCAGAAATAGATCTCCTTCTAGTTCTCGGTCCAATCCTGTGGCCAGCATGCTCGGAGATATGTCCATACCGCACCAAATATGGCCTTCTTCAGTCAAAATTTCACCACTAAGTCCGGATCCGCAACCCACATCAAGCAGAAAATGAGTTTTTCCGGGTTCTAAATTCAACAACTCCAAGGCTCTGAAGGTCATCTTTGCCTGGATATGCTGGACTCTGGTGGAGCCCGTATACTTTTGAGCTTCCATGTCATTGTAAAAAATCTCCGGTGGAGCAAGTTGTTCTGGCCGGGACATGTTGAATTATGCAGTTTGAATGCAAGCCGTGTGTATGTGTGTGTGGCAAAGGGTATAACGCGGTGCTGAAGCTGAGGATCTTGCAACTCTACTCTATCTTTACCAGTCTAATAAACTTAAATATTGATGTGAAAAATAAAATAAAAATTAAATAGAATAATACTGGAAAACCCAAAAAAATATCTTCCCGCTTGTCAGTATTTCCTTCGCAGTATGCCGCCTCACATCGTACGTCTCGCTCGCAGTAGCTCTCATGCTGCTATCTAGCCGTTGACATCCCACCCGTACACCTTCGGAGAAAAAAATGCCAGGCAGTGTACAGCCAGACGCATGCGCCGAATATCATGGGTGATTAACAAGGCAAACAAGCTCCGCTTATGCCTCCTCCTTTCAATCTTCTGATTCCACAATTATGACATATCCCTCGGACTCACTCAGATCGACGGAATCCAAAACCAGAATTGATGTTCTGCGCAAAAGCGCTGGACAGAGAAAATCTATTTATGAAGATAGTGAATATGAGTATTCGGAGGATACATTGTCTACCGATAATAACGATGAAGGCGCATCTGAGCAGGAGAATCATGAATTGACACAAAAGCTGGCTAATGTGGGCAATATGAGAAAGAAGGACGTGGAAGACGTCATTGTAGACGATAAAAAACACATGCTTTATCTAATAGCCTCCGATAGCGTGAAAAAGCTTCGTTATAAAGCCGACGGAACGCATCGGGCCAAGTTCAGTGATGTCAACTTCATTCCACAGGAGTCAATTTTTGATCAACACATCAAGTTTGGGGCCTCGTTTTATGGATTCTATGTTTGTGCGTGGTTTATCGTTGGGTTTGTGTTATTGAGAGCACTGGTGGAGTATTGGATGACCCACGGAAGCCTGCTAAAGTCTAAGATAATAATGATCCTTGCTAAGGATGTTGTGTATGTGGGCTTGACGGATCTGGTGATGTATCTCTGTCAATATATCTCTGTTTTCATTCAATTGGGCATCAAAAATGGACATTTCACCTGGAAAGTGGGACGCTATCTCCAGAGTTTGTACGAGATTGCCTTTTTCTTCGGGTTTCTCTACTGGGATTTCTCGTTTGGATTTCCATGGGTGGGACGGATATTTTTGTTGCTGCACTCCCTGGTGATGCTGATGAAGATCCATTCCTACGGGTTCTACAATGGCTATTTTTGGGACATCACAGAGGAGCTTGACTTCTCTCGGGGATACCTTAAAAAGAAAGGCGACTCTTTAGACGAAGAGGCCGTTGAGTGCCTGCGCAAGAATATTGATTTTTGTGAGTTTGAACTGGGCCAGAGTTTGAATTCTGACCTCGCGACCGACCCTGTCCCTGGAAGTATTGTTCAGAACGTAGACGACATGAGCCCCGCCAATGTGAACTCTAAAGAGGCGGAGACTATAATGGCTTCATCCAAGGAAACGGCGAAGCTTCCGGCAAAAGTCACTTTCCCAGATAACATTACGTTCTTCAATTACTTTGAGTACTCTATGTTCCCAACAGTCGTTTACGAGATAGAGTACCCACGCACAACAAGGATAAGAAAGGGGTATCTAGCTTCGAAAATTGCAGGCATACTCGGAGTTATTACTTTGATGATTATTATATCACAATCGTATCTTCTTCCGATTGTGTTAAAGTGTCTTGAAATCAAAGAAACGGAGCCGATCATGACGAGGATCAAACTATTTCCTCTCATACTAATAGAAACGATACCGTCTTTTCTGCTTATTTACCTCTTGGTGTTTTACCTCATTTGGGAGCTTATCTGCAATGCGATTGGCGAGATGTCGTACTTTGCCGACCGTGATTTTTACAAGTACTGGTGGAATGACGTTACCTGGGACGAGTATGCTCGTGATTGGAATACCCCAGTGCATTCGTTCCTGCTTAGACATGTCTACCACAGCTCGATCAGTGCCTTTCAAGTGAGCAAACGCTCTGCAACCCTTATCACTTTTGTGCTTAGTTCTATCTTCCACGAGCTTACCATGGCGGTTATATTCTACAAACTGAGGTGCTACCTGTTATTATTGCAGATGTCCCAACTACCTCTCGTGAGCTTAAGCAGATCTAAGTTTCTGCGCAATAGAAAAGTGCTGGGGAATGTTATCTTTTGGTTTGGTATATTGTTTGGGCCCAGTCTGATGTGTATAAGTTATTTGCTGTTTTGAGGTCAGGATACAAAGTTTGACGATATCTCCGTATATATTATGACATTGTCTGAGTAATCACTGGTATATATATAAGTTGCCACTAATGATAGTTGACGTGTGGGAAACCACACTTTGTTCTGAACACTATATACAGTATAAGCATGTAGCCGCCTTAGCTAACGGTAGATCATTTCAAAAGGGCGAGTGTCGTTGAAACAACTGCGGAAAACTTCATCAACAACCATTTTAGCATGTTCTTCGTCCCTACATTTAGGGTGACCAACCACTGACTTGACGGCCAATCTTTTTACGCAATCTTGGTGACCCTTTGCCAGTCTACGCTTTGAGTCGGCTTTGAAGAACTCCTGCATAAGAGCACATTCCCCACTCAAAGAGGCAGCACGGACTTCTGTACATGCGTGATGTCTTAGGTCCATCCAGTCAACCTTGAATCGCGTATCATCGTAGAGATGCACTAACTCGTGTGTAAGATGGAGATCCAGCTGCCACTTATCGGGGATGTAGTTTTGACACAGCTGTACGCCGTACTTGGGATGGTATCCGGCGTACTTGGGCGTTACGCACTCATCGCAGAATATCTTGTCCATAGAAATGGGTTTATTGTCGTTGACCTTTTTGATCTGGTCCAGCATAAATGTCACTGAGGGTGAGTACTGTATCATGAAGTCTTTCCACTCGTTACACTGCTTGCACTGTCTTTCCCGGAGCTGTTCCGCTTGTACTTTCTTTCTTTCAGCAGCCTCTTCTTCAAACTTTTTTGTGTCTTCTGGGGAGATGCCAAGTCCCGTCTTGTAGCTCAGACTCTTCAGCCACCAGGAGAACCCATTCGAAGCGTCTTTGTGGGAGATGGGTTCGTCTGCAAAAGAGACGGTACTTTTCTCTGTCATTGCAGGAGTGGGTGAACTAGGCAGACAGATTTGTCCGAATATGGGAAATCTTTGACTTAGAGAGGATAATAAGGCACGAAGGGCACTGTGGGTATTATTGCACAGTGGTATATGCCATACAATAGGCTGTTCTAGATATTTTTCTGGCTGATTAAATCTCGGTCTCAGTTTTTCACTTCTACAGATACAATATTAGTACATGAAAAATTTCACTTAATATGTAGTGCGATAAGATTTCAACTACAACTCCGACCCCCAGAGCATTACCGGCGACATGTCTAATATCTGGGTGGCAGCTGCTGACAATAATATTGCAGCCGTGAAAAATCTGATAGAATCGGGAGCTTGTAAGCCTGAGACTAAGGACGCTAATGGGTACACTGCCATACATGCAGCTGCTTCATATGGCCACTTAGACCTACTGAAGTATTTGATTTTGGAGTGCAAAGGTGATATAAACGTGCAAGACGCAGACGGAGACACCCCATTACATCATGTTGAAGATGTTAGCGTTGCCAAGGTTTTGGTATCTGAGTTAAGGGCTGACTATAAGATCAAGAATAACGACGGCTTTACGCCTAGGCAGTACCAAGAGGAAGAGCAGGAATTTCCTGAGCTTATTCAGTTCTTTATCGCATTAGAGAATGGAGACGATGGCAAGAGCTCTGAAGTCACTTCTTCCAGCACAACAGATTTGAGTATGGGTGACGACTTGGTTCTCCCCTCGGGTGAGAAGATACGCTACACCTTGGCAAACGACGTGGGAGATGATGAAGAGGCCCGCCAGAGAAGGGCACAACTGGCGGAGATCATGCAAAGTGATAACCCCGATGAGCAACTTCGGGAGTTTGTGATGGACAGCGTGCATAAACACATCGGTGAACTGAGGGGAGATGCCAAAGATGATGACGAGAGAGACAATAAAAGGAGAAGGTGATAGTGTGGCACCATCATTGAGTAGACTCTAGGAATCTAGAAATTGGTTCTAGGGAACTGGAGGAAGTGTTCGTAAAAGCGGCCTAATTTTATTTTGGATATATCTTTGGGGAATATTTAGCTATGGCGCTAGGTGGGCGGCAGTTTCTGATCACACCAGCATGTACAATTCAGCACATTCAAATACACATGTCTGCTTTATACCAAAAATGTTCATCGCTAGAGGCATATCCAGCCACTAAAAATAAATAAACAACCAGAAATAGTCTTTTGTAGCATAATGTATTTAAATTATTAGCTCTTACACTCGAGTGTCTGATGTGATAACGGACCGCTTGAAAAGAATATATATAAACTGTTTCCACAGGCTTTAGTCACTCCATTAACATTTCTCTTATATGTCGCTATTTACCTATGTCCCATTTGAGTCATGATTCCTCACCGTCCCCACTATCTGTTTCCCCCTCGCTTTCGCTCTCAGCAACATACTCCATAAGTATGCTTCCGTTTGGCCACAGCTGAGTGATATCCTTCAGCAACGTCATGTCCGGGCTCAGCTTGTACCTGGGCATGGGGGACACCAGATCAAATTTGAACTCGTGAGAGTAACCATCATCCAAGTCAACCTCTCTTCCCATATATTCGTCCAAGACCTCACTCTCAGAAAGGCCCTTTTCCTTGGCCTCGGTTAGCAGCTTGGTCTTGCACTCGGCATACAGAAACACGTCGTAAGACGTCTTTTCCTTGCTAAACCGATTTACAATACGCATGCCCTCGTGGTTTCTCAGTTGTAAAGTGGTATATTCCCCCTTTACGGTGGGCTTTTCCTCGGTGAAAATGCGCTGAATGCTAGCTACAATGTAGTTTTCTCTCTGTTCTATGAGGCACAGTTTCTGCTTCTCCTCTTGTTCTTTTTTTTCCTGTTGCAGTTTTTCCTGCTCTTGCTGCTGCTTCTTTTCCTCAATGCGCTGTTTGTCACGAAGCAAGGACTCCTGATATGCCTGATCTTGCTCCTCTCTGATAGATCTCGAGTAGTCCATCTCCTGCTTATCGTAACGCTGAGTGATCAGCTGGGGCTCGTACTTCTCCACGACTTTGGCAAACCGTTTCACCGCCTTCTTGACGTAGGCACCATCGTTCATGTAATTCTCAAAATTCTGTACTCTAGTAACGATTGACATCAAGGGCAGGGTCGCGCCCGTAGCCGACACGTTGGCTATCAAGCTCACGTAAGGTAATGCAGAGACTCGGTACACCTTCCCAACTTCGTGAGGTTCGGGGTTTTGCACATCTCCACACCACATGATAATGTTGTGTTCCTTCACAAAGCTTATCACGCTCTCGTTGTTTAAGAAAGACTTGAGAAACTTAACAGATGTCTCCGATTCAGAGTTGGCCAACACTACCATAAGCCAACGGAGTTCTGTCTTACTCTGCTCAAATGCCTCGTTGAACTCCTTATCTGAAACTGGCAGATCACTAGGCTCACCCGTGACGTCGCTGAGCAGCTGCTGGAAATTTCTATTGGTCAGCCTCTTTTCCTCTTCAGGAAGATCTGCATTAGGCAAATATTTGGGTCTCCTGGGAAAGGAAGTGTCTCTCTGAGCCCTGAACAACTGTATCCCAAACAGATTCAGCAACTTGTTAATCCCAACACCGACAACATAAAACAGCTTGGGAAATAACATCAAGATGAATACAATGGGGGTAACAAGAGTGAAGTTCCTGGGCGAGCTGGCATTACCGGTTCTATTATAGGATCTTTTGAGCCCTACTTGGAATTTCCAATTGTTCGGTATTGGTATCGCCTTCGGCAGTTTTGGTAACAAGTCCATGAAAGGATCAATGTGATTGGGATATGAACTTGCCGAACCGGGCCTCGTAGATGCAGGCGTATATGTGGCAAAGGGAGTGACTGGGGGTGAGGCCGTTCGATCTCCTCGTATAGTCTCTATGGTTCGTGAGCCCGGTCCATTTTCTCGGTAGCAGACCTCGCTGCGATCCAAAGATTCAAACCCCGAGCTGAAAGTACCAGCCTCTGCGACGGGATCCTCTAATAGGGTGGGGAAGTCGTTCTCAAAGTATCTGGCTATCGCTATCTCGAGATTCCAATTTGTCACCTTTAAGAGCCTTATTATTTTGTCGTACTCAAGTTCCTCATTGAAATCAGTGATCTCTTTAAACTGTTGGAGTTTTTCCACTTGTTCCTCCGTTAATTCGCTCATCGTGGGTGTCGGTTGAAGTGTGACGATACAACCAGACAGCACTTGTGCCTTGAACGTTTGATCAGTTCAGGCGGGATCTCGTTCGAGGTGCGAAGTGTAACGAGCAATGCCACGACATTTTTAATTGTCGTGAGTCGACCATATCTCCTCATGAGATGGCCATTGCGATACCACTGGAGGCCCCTTAGTACAACGACGATTATCTGCATATAATACTAAGGCAAGGATTGTCCGCACTAGAACGACACCGTTATTACAATGCTAGAAAATATAGCCAAATTACTTATACAATGAAAAGCTTGATCTTGGATTGCCATGCGGGTCTAAAAATATAATGTAAATCCAATGTGTCTAAGCGTTGAGGTATCTTACCGTTACTGAGTTTTCCCAAATGCCTACCCCACCTCCTCCCTTTGAACCGCTCACCACCGTAAGCAAGCTCCATCTGACATCCCCAGACATTTTTCACTTTGTGTGCGGCACTACCTTTGTGCATATCGAAGATTCTTGTGTTTACATTAGGCCCTGCTTCTGGCACCTCAGTTAACAGGGCCTAATTGCAACCTCTACCAGACAATGGAACCTAGCACAAACATCAAAGTATATGTGAGGGTTAGACCTTTGCTTACTAGGGAAAGCGACAGAACTCATCCTATAGTAAGCGTGCCGAACGACAATCAAATTCTACTCGAGGCCGGAAGAACTAAAGACGCTAGAACGTTTCAATTTGACCGCTGCCTCTGGTCAGTCGACGAAAATGATGCACATTACATATCACAGAGACGTACCTATGAGGCTGTTGGAGAAAATGTACTGCAAAATGTTTTGCTTGGCTATAACGGATGTATTATGGCATACGGTCAAACTGGCTCAGGTAAGACCTACACGATGATGGGAAACCAAGTAGATCCCGGTCTAGTCCCCACTATCTGTCAAGAATTGTTCCACCAGATTGAATCTACGCCTGCTGTCAAATTTACAGTGAAACTGTCATTTTTAGAGATATACCAAGAGGTCGTATACGATCTCTTAGGGAAAACACCTACTAAGAAGCTGAAAGTGCGAGAGGGAACTGACAAAGTGCCTTATGCTGAGGACTTGGAGGAAGTAACTGTGAAAAATATACAAGACGTTAGCGTTTTGTTGCAAAAAGGTATTGAACGGAGGACGACTGCAGCCACTCTTATGAACGACGAATCTTCTAGATCCCATTCTATTTTGACCTTAAAAGTAACCCAAGAGCGATTTCTTGATGACGCTCTCACAGTAGGAGAGCGTGTATCGTCTAACTTGAAATTGGTTGATCTTGCTGGATCAGAAAGGGCTAGCGCGAGCGGCAATAATAAGCTCAGGCAGCAAGAGGGCTCTCAAATAAATAAGTCTCTTACTACGCTGGGAAGAATATTGACGATACTATCAGAGAGCAGGTCCAAAAAGCCACCCGTCGTTTCGTACAGGGAGTCAACGCTAACTTGGCTACTGAAAGAATGTATTGGTGGCAACTCAAAGACTGCCATGGTAGCATGTATTTCCCCGGTGGATTACGATGAGACCTTGAGTACGCTGAGGTATGCGACCATTACACAAAAGATCGAGAACTCGGCCAAGATTCAGGCCGAGTCTTCCAAATTCGACATGACCTCAATTATTACCAAGTATGAAGAAGAAAAGGCCGACCTGCTGCGTTGTATCCACGATCTGGAGAAAGACGAAACTAACAGTAGAGAGCTTAAAAGGTTGCAAAATTTAGTGAGCTGGCAGCAAGAGTACCACTCTATGATTAAGTTTCGCAATGAAGTTAAGTTTCAGGTATTGCAGAGACAGTTGGATGACGTGAATGAAGAGAATAGCACAATGATCGTGGACCTGCTGTCGCAAAATAAAAATCGTGTTGATAGTAATAACGCTGTTCATGAGAAGCTAGAGGAGCTGCTCAATAAAGTTGAGAGTGTGCCTACTGAGGAGCTGCTCAATGAAATAGATGATTATATCAATGGAGACGGGATTGTTCAAAAATACGCAATTTCTGTCGAATAGGTCTAATGTACAATATTATACAATATGCAAGTATGCTATGGAATGAATTTATATGTGTCGGACGATACTGGCGTCAGTTCTATCATCTGTAAGCTGACATCGAAGGGCGAATATTATAGGGGAATGCAAGGAATAAAAGGAAATCAATAACATTGGCCATGGAATGATTAGCGGAAGGAATGAAGCAAACCATGGTATATTCAATTTGAGATTTTATAGTCCGCTTGTGGAAGCTTATTGTATGACTAACAAGAGGGTGCCAACGTTTTACTTGAAATAAATTTGATCAATATCTCCTTGCATCAGGTAAATACTCAGTTCGTTTATCACTGTTGCTGTTTCCAACTTGATCGCCACGTTGATTCTCTGGTTTAATATACTAGTTAAAAATATTGCAAATACACATTGTTGTTTCTGGAACTCCTTGATGAGTAGATAAATGTTGACATCTTCACTTGATTCAACACTGTTATTCAGTCAACTCACTTGGTTCTTTCATTTGATAGCATTTCAATCACCTCCTGATTTAGTATCTCGTTGGAGATCTCTCACGGCCGTAGCTTCTGTCTCCTCTTTCTCTGTCAGGATAGTCATTGTCCCTGGATCTGTACTCCTCACGAGGACCGGAAGGAGGAGGCCCATCTCTGAACCCTCTCTCCTCTGGGTAGCCTCTGTCTTCTCTGTAACCACCTCTAGGAGGGTAGCCACCTCTAGAGCCTCTGTATCCTCCGCCTCTGGGTGGATAGCCTCCATCATAGTCCTCTCTAAAGCCGCCTCTGGGAGGGTATCCGCCTCTGGGAGGACCCCTACCATAGCCGCCTCTTGGAGGGTAGCCTGAGTCATAGTCATCTCTGAAGCCACCTCTGGGAGGATAGCCTCCTCTGAAGCCGCCCCTAGGAGGGAATCCTCTGTCACCTCTGAAACCACCACGGCCACCTCTGAAGCCGCCTCTGAAGCCTCTACCTCTGCCTCCTCTGAAACCTCTGGATGCAGAGGCAATATAAGGCGACGTGTCCTCTTCAGCGCCGAGCTGAACGTCTCTGTAGGTGACACCATTCATCTGAGAAATGGCGCTCTCCATTTCATCTCTAGTAGCGAACTCAAGGTTGCAAATGGTGGGGTCTTCAAATGGGATCTTGACAAACGAGGGAGCAAGTCTGACTTCATCTCTGATGAAATCTTTAAAGTCCTGCCAAGCAACGTCGGGTGGCAAATTCGTCACCTTCACTCTGTGCTCTCCCTTCTTAGCATACTCGGGCTTATGCTTAGCAAACTCAATCTGAAGTTTCTCTCCATTAAATTCCTTGTCAGCATACTCGCCAAAGGCTCTAGTAGCATCCTCTGGTGACTCGTACTCGACAAACGCGTATCCAGGCATGATTCTGATCTCCTTTAAGGTACCAGCACCACTGAAGAAGCTTTCAACGTCTTCGTGCAACACGTCTGGAGCAATTGGACGCACGAACAACTGAACATCGGAATACTGCTGAGTGGAGGTAGGCTCTCTAGGGGGAGAGCGGGGGGAACGAGGAGACCGAGGAGACTGATTATGTGGCTCCTGGGGAGATTGGCCACGCGACTGCTCGGAGTAAGAAGGTGACTGTCCTGGTGACTGTGACACGTCCTCTTGTTGGTGATGTGTATCGTCTTCCATGCTGCTCATCTTGTATAGAATAACTGAAGGATGAAGATAAGACTATAGGGGCAACTGGGGCAGAAAAAGTGAGGGAAATGGGCAAAGTGAGAAACAAGCACTTATTTTTTTAGGGAGGGTAATTTTTCATTGAGGGAATCTTGAGAGGTTCTAGGTGTGATTATAGGTTACTCGTATCTATCTGTAGAGCTAGGTTCCCTTGAGTATTGTCATTCTAGAAGCGCCCTGGTTGATAATGGGTACCTTCTTGAACCTCAAATACGGTACTGACGAACGTCAGGTAATCCGCAAAGCAAAATCCGGTGCTACCGACCGCAAACTAATCTTTATCCATGGCGGTGCTTGGAGAGACCCAAATAACACGGCACGTGACTTTGACCAGATGATAGAAGGCTTAATACGTTGCGGAGTAGAGGGGGAATTTTGCTCTATAGACTACAGATTATCGCCTGGAGTGCAGCATCCACGGCATATTGAAGATGTGGAGGCTGCTTTGATTGCGATTGGTGGAAATGAGCTGGTGTTGGTGGGACACTCTGCAGGAGCTACGCTGATACTACAAGCGCTCAAGAGAGGCAAGTTTTACAATAAGATTGAAAAGGTTGTGCTATTGGACGGAATTTACTCCATTTCCGACTTGATCGACGAGTATCCTGACTATTCGAGCTTTGTGGATATGGCATTTGGTGATCGTGCCGATTATCAGAGCGTTATCACCGAGGATGACGATGTGGAAAGGATTTTGAGGAATCTGAAAGGCATCTTTGTAGCGCAGAGTTCCAAGGATGAACTTTTAAGTATTAGACAAACCAACGGCTTTTTAAATCTGATACCCGAATCCACAAAGAGTCTGGTCACGGTGATCCTAGAGGACTTTGGCACGCACAATGAAGTCTTCGTTAATCCATTCTTGACAGAAAAGATAGCTAAGTTTGTATAATACGGTCGGAACGTTCAATGGGACTAGCGTTTCTTATTCACTCAATCTACATAAATACTTTGCGTAATATTATATTCGGGACAAAGCCTCTAGTTCTCTAGGGACCTTCCTTCTTTGGCTTCGACCAGTCGACTCTTAAAATCAAATTTTTCAAACCTCTACCATCCAGCTTCTCGATAGCACGCTCGGCCTGCTTAATGGTCTCAAATGTCACGTATGCCACACCCTTGGACACACCAGTCTCTCTGTTTCTCACCAAAGCACATCTTGTAACTGGGCCAAGACCGAATCCTTGCAACAACTCAGACAACATGCGCTCGTCCACAACCTCGTTCAGCTGCGTTATTCTGATAGTTGTAGAATCGTCACGCTCAAACTTGTCGCCCATTCCGCTAGACTTCTCAAAGCCTCTTCTCTGGTTAGGAGGCACGTACTTACCGCCAGAAGACATGACGACAGCCTCGGCCTCTTGCTCGGACTGCTTTGTAGCGTTCTCCAACTGTGCACCCAGCGTGTCCTTGAATGGACATTGTGACGTCAAGTGGTTACCTCCACAAATTCTGCATCTGAGCAGGTTCTTCGTCTTCTTGACCTCAGTCTTCTTAGCTGCCTGCTCGGCCTCCAAGTCCTGTTTCAATGAGGTACTCAGTAGTAATCTAACGGGCTCACCAAACTGTGTGGTTCTTGGATCTGGCCCTTCGATAGTACTGCCCTTCTCAGCACCGTACTTTGCCCATTTTCTTCTCTGTGCGATGCGTGGGTCTACGGTCTCCGTTACCCTTTTCTCTTTGATCTTCTGTGTAATTTTGACCTTCTTACCTTCATCGTTGAATCTGTACATAATGACAACCTTTGTTCCGTCATGCTTGTCGATGACCTGCGTAGGTGGGAGGGCGTCCTCGTCGGCCCAGGAGGTTCTGTCTTGTTAGTATTCGGATGAAATAAAAGTGGGGTGACGGCAGAGAAAGGAGTAACTAAAAAGAGCTATCTGGAAAGCGAGCCAGCAGTTCATAAGTCGCTCGTGCTAAACAAGCCTATATATGCAAAACTTACCCGTTTGACGACATGGTGATGAGTTTGAGGGAGATCTGGGGAGTGGATCAAAAAAATGGTTATGGGTCTTGTTAAGACAAAAATATAAAATTTTTTCATCGTCAAGTTTTTGGCCGCCAATGCAGGGACTGGTGCACACGCGCGGGCGCACCAGGCGCGCGCGGTAGGGGGCATAGCGAAAAAAAAGGGCGTCAGCCAATCTCGCAGTTCGCGGTATTTAGCCGTAGGTTTTTAAGCCCGAGGCGGTAGCGAAGTTTGACTTTCGCGATTGCTTGCCGCAGGATGTGAAACCTCTACCGCCGCGCCCCGCCGGTTGTCCCTCGGCTGAACTGCCCTACACCCGTAATAATCAATTCTACTTCTATTTATATCCGAGTCCCAGCTTCGTCTTGGCAACCCATTGACTTGGTCAGAGTATCCAATTGATTCCTCTTAATCGTCTATTTTCATCTTCCCTCTCAACTGTTCACTGCAATCACTGTTAGTCTTGCCTCATCACTATACATTCCATATATGCCCAAGCAATAAACGACCGTCCGAGTATGATCAAACAAGATGCCACCAAGGCACGTCTTGAAGACCGGGCTTGTTTCACTCGCAATTCGTCGTTGGAAGAGGAGATGGCCACCCCAGCACACAAGGATGGTCTCCCTTCTAGGGTCTCCTTCGACAATACCAGTGAGTTGATCAGGCTATCCAAAGAGCTCAGGTATAGAGAGTTGTTCAGAACTTTCGGGGGGTTCAAACCAAAGGGATTCACACACTTCTTCCTGAGTCAAGAGCTCAACAGCAAAGTACAACTCTCGGAAACAGATAGCTTACAAGAAAACGCAAAAGATTTCAACAAGAACGCTATCTGGAACTTGAAATTTAGTCATGACGGCAAGTACCTTGCCACTGGAGGAGAAGATGGACTGATATCGGTGTACGAGGTGATATCGTCGTCTTTGGATAGAGGGGATTATAGGAGTGTGCCATTGGATGGAGACATCTCTGGAAATGGCAGCTTTACCAACGGTAACCTTGCGAGTCCGCACGGCAATGGCAACACCAATTGTGCCGGCCACAACAACCAGAAGAAAAAGGCGACTCCGTATGCTCCGGTGTTCAAGTCAAAGCCAATTAGAGAGTTTCGGCACTCGGATACGGTATTGAGTCTGGACTGGTCCAAAAACAACTTTTTGCTCTCCAGCTCCACCGATAAGACCGTGAAGCTATGGCACGTTGACCGCAGTGACTGCCTCAACACGTTCCACAGCGAGCCTTATATTTCGGACTGCAAGTTCCACCGAACAGATGACCGTTTTTTCGTCAGCTGCACCATCAACGGCACGGTCAATGTGTGGTCTATCCTGGACAATGAGAAGATCTACGAATATAAAATCGCTAAGATAACGACCTGCATTGAGTTCTCGCCTGACTGTGAAGAGCTCTACGTAGGGGGAGATAATGGTATCATGTACATTCTCACTGTGAAGGGTCTTGATTATATAGCGGACTTCACTATTCAGCGCAAAAACAAGTCGAAGCGAGTGACTGGAATTCAGGCGATCGAGGCCGACGGCGATGTAAAACTGATAGTTACAACAAACGACTCACGAATAATGCTGTTTAGCAGACACGAAAGACGCCTGATAGCACGGTATAAGGGGCTCCATAACGTCCAGTCTACCATAAAAGGCACCGTCAGCGAGAGCGTGAGCCATATAATTGCCGGATCCGAGGATGGGTGGGCCTACATGTGGGATTTAGATTTTGAAGAGGTAAACAAGAAGTACGAGCACCAGAAAAAATTTCCATTTGACATTGCTGCTTGGGTCAAAGACGATAACGCAGTAGTTAAAAGCCGCTTCTACGGAGCCATCCACGTACATCACACGAGATGTAACTGTGCGATATTTGCACCGAGAGCCACTTTGAAGCTGCTGCAGCTAAGCGATGATCCTATTTTTGAACTGCTGAATAACAAGTTGAATCAGATAGACGGCATAGAGCAAGAGGTTGACGATCTGTCCACTGCGATAATTGTAACGACGGATAATGAGGGCATTATCCGTGTGTTTAGAAGAGATCTTGCCTACTATGTGCGGAAGAAGATCAACTCTAAAAGTGTTAAACGTGAGCTTTCGAAAGTAGCTACGAGATCTGCCTCGAGCTCAAGCATACAGACTGGATGGAAAGGGATGCACAAACGTAAGACAAAGCCGAGGTCTAATAGTGTCTTATCGAACGATAGCGCGAGGGGAAGAGATACTGCCAACTCATTTTCCTTGGATAGGTCGCTGTTGACTGGTGAGTTGAACAATGTGCTGCATAATCAGAGGAAGAATGGCACTATAGAGACAAACTTCGATAATTTAAACCTGCATGAACCAGATTCGACAGACAGTGAGTCGATTGGTAAGTCTTAGCCTTGGCTTAGTGGACCGTATGAAGCCAAGGAAAGAACAGATATTGAAAGGGTAACTAAAGGGGCATAACGCCCATTTGTGCTGAGTGGCGCAGATGAAGTAAGCGCAGGAGGCGTACTGCGTTTTGGCGACTTCAAAATAATAGAGCCTGAATACGGGCATCGTTCAGCTGCATATTAGGGTATGCGCTACGTATGAGTGGACGTCTAATCTTTACTGGTAGGGCTGTATTTAGTATAACAGAACCTGGGCGTCTGCGATGCCATAGGTATCAGCCATTTTGAACCATCCTGTCAAATGATAATACTTTGCACATCTCGCCTCAATCTTCTACATATACCCAGAATAATCACGATAAGTATGAAATGGCATGTAACGAACAATGAGTATTTTTCATTTACTGCGAATGTAAATAAACCAAAGCATCAAAAGCTACGATGTCTAGTAGGTTGAGAGAGTACAAGCCAAGCAATCCCGACTCCCTTAACACTTTGGCTCAAAACAGTAGCAGTCCCCCAACATATGGGTGATGTACATCCTTGCACCGCCATCCAACTTTGTTGATGTGTCGAGACGCATTTCATAAACTTACCCAGCTCTAAGCTCCTTACGGAATAGACCTGTTTCTTATTGGCACTCATACCATGTACGCGGCTACAAACGTGCAAGATCGCACGTTGGAGTTCCAGCAGTATGTTTCGATGCTGAACAGGCAGCAGCAAGGTAGACAACCGGCAAACAGTGGCAACTTGGCCAGCACACCTAGCACCTTGACTAGCCCTGCCAGCAGAAGTGAGTTCTCCCAGAAGGCGAGTTTAATAGCCAAAGATATCGCCAGAGTGACGAGCTTGCTCTCTAAACTTGCAGTTTTAGCACGCCAAAAGCATCTGTTCAATGAGAAACCAACGGATATGGTTGAGCTGACTTATGTGATCAAACAAGACATCTTCAAGATAGAGCGCAGCATCAAAGAGCTGCAGAAGAGTACCAATAGTAAGAGGCAAACAAAGGAGCCGCAGATCGAGACCTACAGCAAAAATGTGGTGCAGTTGCTGAACACCAAGACGAAAAACATCAGTGAAGAGTTCAAGACGGTGTTGGAAACGAGGCAGCGGAACGAACAGGCCCAGAAGGTAAGGCAAGAACAGCTATTGGCTGTGGGAGAAGCAAACGGATTAAGCGGTACAAATGCGGCTGGAGCCGCCGGCCAATCATATCAGGCGAGAGGATCGAGCAAACTGCCGGCTGCCGTATCGGAGAACCCTTTCTTGAGCAGTATGACGGGTGCTGGTGATGGCAACGGTGACCCACAAGTTTCGGTGCCGAACCAGGAGTATCTGTCGATTCCCGACCAGACACAGCAGTTGTTACTGCTAGAGGAACAGAGCAACGCGTATTTGCAAGACAGGAACCAAGCAGTGGAGTCTATCGAGACCACGATCAACGAGGTAGGGGGGCTGTTCCAGCAGCTGGCTACTATGGTACAAGAGCAGGGAGAGGTGTTACAGAGGATCGACACAAACGTGGAGGATATTAGTTTGAACATCTCGGGCGCGCAGAGAGAGCTGCTGAAGTATTACCATCACGTTTCCTCCAACAGATGGCTGATGGTGAGAATGTTTGGGGTGTTGATTTTGTTTTTTTTGCTGTGGGTGCTGGTCAGCTAACGACTGAATGTGAATTGGGGAACGGCTGCATTGGGTAATAATCAAAGTACAAGGTTGCATATGCTCAAGGGTTTGATAACTATACTCATACTCACTACTCTTTGAACGTGCAATAGCTTGGAACGCAAAGAATTTTTGGCGTTGATGGGATACCCTTTGGTAGGACTGATAGAGAATTGGGCTGGCTGTAAATGGATGCACATGCTAGAGTTTACAGTTTTAATCAAGCTTGGGCAATGACCATGACTTACCTCAGTCACTATCTATGCGCCTTTCAAGCTCTGCATCATCGCTCATTGCCAGTGAGCTGCACCCAGAGTAAAGACTGCAAGTAATGTATAAATAATTATAAAGTCAAGATATTGTGCGAACATCGCTTTAGTCGTTGGTTACTCCTGGCAAGCATTGGATCTCGTTCTATCAATGCTATTCTCCATAATCATCGTCAAAAAAAATTGAAGGATGCGAGGTTCGAACTCGCGCGGACAACGTCCAACAGATCTTAAGTCTGCCGCCTTAGACCACTCGGCCAACCCTCCATATTTGTAAAATTTTAGACCCGACTGAGGCCCTAGTGGCCTGTTCTGGGCCTTTTGTTTTCTATAAAGTGTCTTAAGATGTTTGAGGCGTCTGGCACTATAGGGGAGGTGGGACTTTAAGTCAATAGAACGAAAAGGAAAAAGTGGAGTTTTTCACGCACATTGGAAAGATACTTCAATGAATTTGTAAGATAAAACGTCCAAAATATCAATACCTGTTAAGCACCGAAGATTATATGAACAGCCTCATATTAATGACATTACCATACTATAGCTTTCTACATACTTGTCAGACAAATCAGTCCATTTCCGTATTCAGCATTTTTGTAACCTCTTCAGAGGAAGCCGGCATTTGCGCACCCTGTGGTGGTGCATTTCTTGCTCTAAAATCCTTGTTGACCTCATCCATAGTTACCCATTCAACTCCCTCATGCTTATTGATATGCTCAATCAGCCGTTCATGCATTAAGATAGCATGTGGTCTACCAGATACATCAGGGTGACACGTGATCGGGAACACAAACTCGTCATATTCCCTGTAGAAATAGTCAAAATGGTCTCTCCAAATATCCTCAATGTCCCTGGGGTTCGCCCATCCATAGCCGTCGCTGCTGTTCTTGATAAACATCATAGGTGGCAGGTCGTCAATATACCAATTGCCTGGTATTTCAACAAGCCCAGTTTCTTCTCCTCTCACCAGCGGTTTCATCCATTCTTTAGCTTTCTTACGGTAATCAATTTTAGTCCAAGTGTCTCCCGATCTAAACCAATAACATTGGCAATCGTGATGCGACATTGAGTGGTCGTATTCAATTCCGTAGTCAAGCAGCATTTTCACTCCCTCAACAGACGTTTCCCACCAGGGAGCAACAGATCCCTTAGGTGGCTTACCAGTGAACTCCGTAATCAGTCTATAAGTTTTATCTAAAACTTCCCTTTGCTGTTCCAACGTCATGTCGACGGGGTTCTCGTGGGAGTACCCATGAAGACCAACTTCGTGCCCTTTATCGACAATCATGCGGCACTCTTTGGGAAAGGTCTCTAAAGAATGGCCAGGAATGAACCAGGTCCCCTTGATGCCATACTTATCCAGTAGTTTAAGCATTCGAGGGATTCCTACTTCACCAGCAAATAGGCCTCTTGAAATATCGCTAGCGGAGTCTGCGCCACCATACGAGCCCAGCCAAGCGCAAACAGCATCAATATCAATGCCGTAACAACAAAGGACCCCTGTATGTGTTAGTGGATGAAGGAGTGATATCTTATTATGAATGCTGCTTACTCTTTTTTCCCATATTTGATGACGACGACAAATGTGTCAAATCTGTGCTTGCAACTTGAGATAAGAAATGATTTGACAAGTTGAAAGTTGAATCAAGTAAAAATTCTGGTAAGGAAGATTTCAAAGCCGCTTTTCAAATGAAACAGAAGATTGAGGGGCTACTTGCATGCGCTTATCTTAGTGCATGTAGTCAAGAGTTTCTTATCGCCATGCAGCATATCACTGTCCCATGAACAGGAGAGTAACCCTTAACTATATTTGTCTAGATGCTTTTTCTGATTTACCGATGATCGTGAAACAACCGAGAAATGTTGCTACACATTAGTACTACATGATAAAATTGTTGCTGTCAGCTCGTGACACTCTTCCTTTAAAAATTAATTTTATCAAGATATGGGAACACCTCAAATGCAACTACTCTCATCCATTTCCAAATTCGGTAATTGTTCTCCATTACATAGTTGAAATCTTTGGCGTATGTCAAGCGATTTGTAGTCCGAGCTGGCACCTTGACTTATACCCGCTAGCAAGAAGCTTTTGAGCAGATGGATATCCAGTCACTTGATGCAGCCATTACCATGGTGCCTGCATACTTATATGATAAGAATTGTGGCTACTGCAAAGGGGATAAAGGTGATAACTCCAGTATGATTGGCCTATCTTCTTTTGCCGAGTACGATCAGAAAGGCAATAAGTTATGGCCGCCAGATGATGGCTCTGGTCCAAAATCAGTGACAGTCGGGCTCAGCATTGAAATAATGTCCCCGCGGTTCTACGAACAGCTTATGGTGAATGGCTTTAGGCGTAGTGGAGACTTCGTGTACAAGACAGACAATCTCCGAACGTGCTGTAGAATGTATACTATACGAACACAACCTGAAAAGTATGCGAGTTGCAAGGAGCATCGGCAAGTGGTGAACAGGTTTGCCCGTAAGGTCCTGCCAGATCCAGAATGTCTGACAAAGACAGCGAAAGGGCAAAAATATAACGTTTTGGAGAAGCTTCTAGATGTGGAAAAGGCTGCAGGACAGACAACTGAGGGAGGAAAGCGATTCTACACCAAAATTGAACCAGCCGGATTCTCACCAGAAAAGTTTGAACTTTATAAAAAGTACCAGATCCATGTGCACCATGAAAAGCCAGAGAAGCAGACGAAGAGTGGGTTCGTCAATTTTTTGTGTTCCACGCCGTTTCCTAAGCAATACACCAATCAAAGCAAAGAATATTGGAGAAGAATCAACAACTGGCGAAGTTTTGAGAAAAATCATAAGAGAAGTGGTGAGTTTTTGGGGCCAGTGCACGAATGCTACTATCTTGATGGAAAGCTCATAGCCATTGGTGTATTAGATCTCTTGCCAGAATCTATTTCAGCCGTATACTTCATTCGGGATCCAGATTACGCTTCGCTGTCTCTAGGAACGCTAAGTGCGTTACATGAAATGATTCTAGCTGAGAAGTTGGGTAAAAAATACTACTACATGGGTCTTTACATAGGTGACTGTGTCAAGATGCGGTATAAGGGCAAGTTTGGAGGAGAATTGATAGACCAGGTAACGAGGAGAGCAATTCCGCTTGACAAAATAGCGCCAAAAGCCAACACTGGTGACTTCTTTGTTTATTCTAGCGAACCAATCACAACTGAGCCACTCTACACAATAAGTGTAGCCAATACTAAACATTTTGAACCATTGGTAGAGACCGCGAATGACCTTTATGGATCTCAAAACGAGGTGTTCTACAGAGAGACATATAGCATTGCTAAGAATCTAGCTAACATAGAAGGCCTGGATCAATTACTGGAGTCTATTCCAGAGACATGGTACAATAAGAAGAGCTTCCGGTGTTTACCAGCTCTGTTTCCTGGCATTACACCTTTACGTCAAATGAAACAAATCATTGATTCAGACGGTCTAAACGGTTTATCCTGTTTATGCTTTGACTCAGAGGAGCGCTGTTTGTTTCCGTTTAGATGGGACAGGCATGAGAGCAAGCGCCACGAGATTTTCGAACTCGCTCGATTTCTTGGGGTTGAGATGCTTACGGAGTATCTAGTGGCCGTCTTCGTATAGGAGTATATGGTGCACGGATGTATAAGATTGTAAGGCGGTGTAAAGTTGTTAAAGGCGATAGCGAGGAATAAGCGATAAGTCCAGTGGTACATTTACAGGGTTCATTGTAATAATCTTATAGATCAGCATGGATATGAGCTCGAGCATGAGTGTACAAAGCGCTGATGAAAACTACGTGGGCCTGCTAAAGTCAGGCAGCAACAGTCACCCTATCATTTCATCCTCCTCTCTCGGTCCACACGTGTATCTTGATGGAGACCTAAGCCGAGAAAAGGGTATGGTACTGGAAGAAGATGATGACAGGCTGGGCATTTTGAAAGGAGAGGTTGACCTGAGTGGATGTGATGTTGACAAGGAGTTGAGCTTTTTGATACTGAACTACTTGATAGTAGAGGGGTATGAGAATGCCGTGGCCAAGTTGGCTGAGGAGCTAAAATTGGGCTTTGTACTAAGGGAGTTGAACAAGGCAAGCATGCAAGACAAGGAAGCAGATGATTTGGACATGGAGGTGACTGATTGGTCGGATGAGCTGGAATCACGTGACCTAAGAGGATATCTGGACGCCCAGGATAGTTCTGTTGACGTTTCAGAGTACTTTACGCCTGAAGCGATAGAGGACCGTTTTGTATCGGCATATAGAGACACCGACGACATGCGGGATGAGGCCGGACAGGACGGACTTTCATTGGACAAACGAAGGCGCCTCACGTTTGGGCTGTCTACGATGCGAATTCGGAGCAGGATAAAGTTGTGCATCTTGGCTGGAAAGCTAGATGACATAATAGCATTGATAGACAGTAACTTCCCCACTCTGTTCGAGAAGAACCAATTCATATACTTCAAGCTGATGCACTTGAACCTTATAGAGATGATCAAAGCACACTTCCAAGGAGACAACAAGGGCGAGGAAGAGGAGAAGCAGTTCCTAGATGAGGTACTTGCTTTTATAAAGGACAAACTGTCGACGATAAAGGTGCTGCAGAACGAGAGTTTCATCAAGGAACTTGAGCTGACGATGGCATTATTGTGTTTTGGGGAGCAGATCAAACACGGAGGTGCGATACCCGCGAAGCTGCGTAGGCTGTTGAACCCACGGCTGCGTAAGGAGGTTGCCACGTTAGTGAACAAGTCAATTTTGATTAATATCAACAACGAGGATTTGGCAAGTTTGACCCTAGACAACTTGTACTCAACGAAGATGGCACAAGAGGATCGGAAAGACGTAAAAACTGAGCCGATTTTCCAGGAGGAAGACCTGTTGGTGAAGTTCAACGAGCTGGGCAACGTCAAGCTGAGGACAGTATTTAAATTATGGGTCTACAGCTACGAGGGCAGGACTGGCGAGATACGGAAATTTCTTGATTCTATGTAATAGCGTGCAGTCATGAATGAGGGAGACTGTTCACCGTAGACGGTAAGTAACGAATGAAGTTATGTGGGTATAGGGTCTGTTTGAGAAATAGTGCAGGCAATTGCACGTAAGCCAAAGTATCGTAATTCATTAATACATATAGTCGAATACACATGCCAACATCACTCATCGTAATTAATAAAACATTTGACCACGGAGCCTGTTGGGACATCTAAATTGCACAAATATTCATCGTCGTTGGTTAACAATTTCCCTCTGTGGAAACAATATATATCGTCGTGGCTAAACTTGCCAGCATCGGTATAAGTGTCAGCCATAGCCTTTGAATCCTTGAACCATTTGTAGATTTTATTCTTTAAAAATTTCAAGTCGGTTCCGTACTCCTCGTGTTGGTACTCATCAGGGCTGAATTCAAAATGATATTTTATTGGCTCAAGCAACAGATACTCGCCCCGGATCTTATGGTCATTTAGATTTGCAATATTTTCACCTTTGTAGACGTTTAAATGAACGTACACATGGGCACAATGAGTCGGAGTCTCGATAAATATGTCATGGCCCGGCTTTTTCCAAAAGTTGTAGTGAATGCCTATATTGAGTACCGTTTCGTATAGCAGCAGTAGACCGAACAGGTAGACAAATGTAAGAGTGATAAAGTAAGAGGCACGTGACTGCAACAAATCGTTGGTCAATTCGAAAGACCGAAGTGCCTTTAGTACGTTGAGGTGTACATGATGATAAAAAAGGGCTATGACGTCGAGCATTTCTGTGATATGCTACAACATGCTCTCGGTGTTACTGGTCTCAAGTATAAAAGTGTGAAATTCTTCTAGGCAGAAAGCGAGGAATTGAGGACGGACCTTTGCTGTAAGGTGTGAGGTGTACTTGTAAACGAAGACCAGTTCATAGTGAACTATACGGTGCAAGTAGCATACTGAGGACTGACTACTATCTGATCTGAGAAACGACCACAAGAGAGTAACGAGAAAACGGTTTTATGTCTTTTTGTTTGCAGACGTTGATGAAAAAAATAAACAATTCATGGTACGAAGCTCCACATTAATTGAGGTCTGATTTGGGGCCTTCGGCTTGCATTTACTACAACCTGCCGAGGAATGGTATGAGATTATTGTGTGAGCTGCGGAGCATACCAGCAACTATTCAGCGCGAAAAGAGGCCCCACACTAATTGTAAAGTGCACTGATAGTATATTAAGCTGTATTACTTTAATAACAATTAGCTCCTGCACTGAAATTTCGTCACTACAATGTATATTTGTCACAACAATAGCTTGAGTCGTAGATATTAAATTCACATGCCCTGAGGGTGGCATCTCCCGTTCATTTTTTCATTAGGCACACTACCATTTCCGGTTCCCCGCAACATAAACAATAGGAGCCATCCTGATTAATCGCAGAATAGAGGAAGTGAGCCTGGCCTCTTCACCAGCATTCTTACCCTTGACTAGTTGTCTGTATTCTGTTCGCTGAAGCCGTTTCACTGATTTCTAAAATCTGAAGCTGTTGTGTATTTACATATATCAAGAAAGTTATAATCGGCGGAAGACATAATACTGCGGTTTGCCTAGACTTCAAAATGTGGGGAAGCTTGCGCGCGCAGCTGTCAGATGCATGTTAATGCCCTCAATGCATTGTATGCAGCAAGATGCGTTAGGCGCATTTATTGCACACACCAATTAGTTTTCATGAACCCTCGGCCTGCTCCAGACTCAGTTTTTCCGAAATCGTCGAGCCCTTAACTGCGGGGGCGATTATAATTGAAATGGAGTTAGAAAACATGGAACTCGAAAAAATCGATTTCAAGTTTTGTTGCCATGCCTGTGCAGATTAATATAGGCCTAGTTTAACTATGTTGAAAGCTAAAGTTAAACTGGAAAGGGGCTGCCACTAAAGGCCGCCCTTGTAGTTACCTCGAGTGAATCTGTTTGTTTTCTGTTTCTGCTTCGATTAGGCAGCATTTTACAGATCTCTGCTTTTAATAGCCAGTTATGCACCGGGGAAGTGTGCGCTATCCCTATAATGCAATGTTTACATAAGCTGGTTGTTGCCCTATTTCGTAACACAGGTCACTCGATAAGGCAACATGTGCTTCATGCCAATGCCGTAAGCTGCTAACGCTGCTACGCTGGCAGGCAAAGCCGCTGTGACAAAATGCAGAACGCTGTGCTGCAGTTTAAAGTTCCATGTATAGGTCGTTTTAGACTTTCAGTTTTGTCAAAATTTCCTAATTTGCTGCAATTTGATATAAATACTACAACCTATGATGTTGCAATGTTGCCATTTTAGGGACTTCTCATTAGAAGAAATATCACGTGGAAAATCCGCTATTATCTGCTACATTTGGGGGCAGACGGAAAAGACATTCCATGACACAAAATGGGCACACCCCACCCTTTCTGCCCGGCGTTAATTTGACGATTGAAAACACTACACGATTAATACCGCACAAGGACCCATATTATATACATCTTATCTCAATTAATTTTGCCGGCGCCTCTTCGCTATAGTTGTAGCTCTTGGCCCTCCCTTTAGTATGCTATACAAAATTGTAAACACTCGCTTACGTGCACCAATATGCACTGGAACGCACACTTGCAGTCACAGTGGTTTCTGGACATACTTATTCCGGCTCCTTGCTGGACGTTCGGCTTGCACATTTGCAAAGTAGCACTCAATTTTCTATCACATTCACATAATTTAAACCTTATTTCGCTCATGCATCGACGGCTGACATATTTTTTTAGACCCCTCTTTAGGTTTGCCATTTCTGCATGCACATACACTTCTTTCTCTACCACCACCTATTACTTACTTATTTCAGAAGTGGAACTTCTGAGTTTGCAAATTTTAGCAGCTACCCCTCAAAGCAAACAGTGTATATCATCAGATGTAAAAGTATAAATAGCGTCAATCTCGTCGTCTTTAACCTTAAATGTTTCCTCTTTTTGTTTACGTTAACTCACTCGCTTAACTTACCTTTCATACCCAAAGCTCATTAGTACTATCTGAACAAAATGCAATACAACAAAGCCGTCTTAGCCACTGTCTTAGCCTCCTTGGCTTCCAGAGTTTCTGCTGCCGATGACGGAGCAGTTTTAACCGCTTTAGTCGGTGACATCAACGGCCACCTCCAGGAGTACTTGAGTTATATCGGCCAGCACCCAGAGGATTCTGGACTTGTCTCCCTTTACCAGGATGCTGCTACTTACACTGACGACTCTTACACCACTTTGGCCAACCCTCAGTTGATGCAGTCTGTCTCAGACTTTATCACTGGTGTCCCTTGGTACTCAAGCAGATTGGCTGACGTTGTTGGTGGAGGCGAGGCTACCTCCGCTGCTTCTTCTTCAGCTGCTGAGGAAACTTCTTCCTCTGCCGCTGAAAGTTCATCATCAGCTGCTATGACTTCTTCTTCCGCTGCCAAGAAGACCTCTTCCGCTGCCGAGTCCTCCGCCGCCGAGTCTTCTCCTGCCCCAGTAGCTGAGTCCTCGAATGCCGGTAACGCTGTTAGACCAGAGTTCGGCATGGCTTCCATCCTGTTGACCGGAGGTGCGCTAGCCTTTTCTGCTGGTGTCTCTCTGTTGATGTAAGTGTAGACATAAACTCTACAGGAGCTAATTTGGCTACTTAAAGTTATGGTTTATCAGTTACATTTTGGTTTACTTATTACTGTTAATGTTACTTTCATATAACTACTGTATGTTCTTTTATTCGTTATCCTAAAAAAAACTTATTGATTGCCCAATTAACAGGATGTTGCATTATGTAGTCGTTATTTGAAATTGTAGTATTTTGCTTTCAACATGGCCCGCCTTTGAAAATTCCCGCTTTGAACATGGTCAGAGTAGACGTTGAACCAAAGAGTACTAACTATATGATTTAATGATTTTTGATCTTCCAAACCTGGTTTGCCGCCTCATATTTAGTTTTTTTTTTGGCTCACGACTCTGTGTACCATCACTAACTAATTCGACGCCGTTCAAGCTTTTACTTTTCTCACTTTTGATTTTTTCCCAAAATATAAAGCACAAAGTTTGTTAAGCGCCAAAGACAAGTATCTCATATATACCTTTCTTTACAACAACCAAAACACAGTAATGAGACTAAGCAAACTCGTATACTACTATACAGCTGTCGTCCTTGTGGGCATGGGAACCGCAATTGAAATCACAAACACGGAAAAAAAGACTTCCAAAGCGCCCAAGTTGTCATATAGAGACATGCCAAAAGATTCAAAATGCTATAAGCCCAAGCATCTGGTAGAGTCCATGTCAGACCTAGCAAGCATTCAAGATTGTGAAACTGTTGGTGGTTCAATCATTGTGAACAAATTTGAAGGAAACTTATTGGACTTGGGATCAATTTCTAATATCCAAGGTGATTTTCAGGTCCTAAATATTAGCAGCCTAACTAGAATCCAGGCACTGAAGCTTACCGACATTGACGGCAGGCTTGACTTCAACAGGCTTACCAGTCTCAGGTCCATCTCATTGCCTAATTTGGAGTCTGTTGACACTATTTCGTGGAAGGTCTTGCCAACTTTGGACTCCGTCAACTTTGAGAAGGGTATCAAGAAAGTAAACGCAATTACTATGTCCGATACTTCGCTAACAGGATTTGGAGGATTCAACGTCCACTCCCTTAGAGCATTGAATATCAACAACAACAGGTTTTTAGAAAAAATTGAATCCAGTGTCAAAGAAATTACTCAAGAATTGGCTGTTTCAGCGAATGCTGCCAACTTACAAGTCAACCTTCCTGAATTAACTATAGCTAAAAGAATTGCTATCAAGGACACCACGTCACTGAATCTGAAATCTTTGCAAATAGTTGAGGAATCGGCGGAGTTTATTGAAAATGATTTTGCTGCTTTGAAGTTGCCTAGTCTTAAAACAACAGGTAGCACTCTGGGAATCATTAAAAATGACAAATTGAAAGAACTACAGTTTTCCAACTTAACTGACGTCGGAGGAGGTTTAATGATTATAGACAACAAAAAGCTCAAGAAGCTTGATTGTTTTTCTTCTCTCAAGTCTATTGGAGGTGCTATCGAGGTTCAGGGGGACATTGAAGAAAGCACTTTCTCTGGATTGAAGGTGATCAAAGGCTCAGCTATTTTGATATCAGAGAGCTCTAACTTCGACTGTGACAGATGGCTCAAGTCTGAGGTTGGCTCCGTTGTCAGAGGAGGCAAAATTGAATGTAGTTCAGGCGGCCTAGGGTCAACAGGCAGACACTCTACCAACGGAAAGAATCAATTTACGCAAGATTCTTCGGGTTCGAAGGACAAAAGTAGACCTCAAGGTGGATGGAGTTACAACGGAACTAGTGTCACCAGTGACGCACCAAGGCTCAACTGCTTTAAAGCGTCACTGTACTCTGCATTCTTTTTTAACTTCTTTTATCTTGTCGTGAAACTTCTTTCCGTTTAGTTTCTCTCTAGGCGCGTCCATCTCTCTAAGTAGAATACATATTTTCAACATCTGCACACAATGATTATGTAAACACACGTGCGATAAGCTCCGTTAGCTGCACCCTCGGAGTCTGTAGATAAGAGATTCAAATTCTTGACAATGAGTTTATTTCACCACCTACGCCGCCTTTGGGTACCAAATGGGTTCAAATCCCTTGAGTGATTCCAGTTTATATATTGATACACTTATAGAAAGAAAGTCGTTTGGCAAATTTACGATAAACCCTAGTGAGACTGCAAACAATGTATTGTTGTCGAGTTTGAGGGAGGAGCATAAAAAGATACCGTCTACGCCACCAGTCATTGACGAATGTTCCGATACAGAAGAAAAAGAACTGACCAGAGAAAGACATTTGAAATCAAAGCCGAAGGCAAATTTTCTTAAACGACGGAAAAGCAAACAGGTATTCTCTTGCGAAGACTGCCGGAAGTTGAAGACTAAATGCATCTTTGATGAGACACTCAATTCCTGTGTACGGTGCCATAGACTAAACATGGCATGCTCTTTAACAAACTCAAAAACAGCAGAGGTTTTAAAACGGCGAAATTCAAGAGGGCAGGCTGTCCATTCATCCGAACATGTTAATTCTACCTTGGAAACAAAACTGACCTCGCTAGAGTCGACCGTAGAGCGTCTAGCCTCCAAGATGGACCATATCGTGCATTTTATGGAAGTAGATAAAGGTGATAAAAGCAAAGAAACAAAAAAGAGTTTCAATAATCACCAACCAAATCAATTGCAGTATAACCCAACATTGATCCATTCCGTTTCCACGCTACACCACCCCAGCCTGTTGCACCTTCCCTCTCCCAAAGATGCTCCTCTCAATGTCATCAGACAAATTGACTCTGCATTGTTCGAGCGCAGGAATCTGTTCAGTCTGTTCAAAGTAGCATGTGATGAGTTCCTCCGGTTTTACTTCAACAATGAGAGGCTTTGCCTGGAGCTGGCTAAGTCTTTTTTGGAGATCTCACATTTTTGGATCATCCCAGGTGGCATTATTGAGATAAGCAGGGATTACGTATTGGAACATCCTTTCATCAGCTGCGTGTTCGTAATTTTGGCAATGTGTTTTGATGAGAATTACACATATGTTGAAGAACAGGAGGAGTTGTACTGGCTCACTATTAGACTTTTGTCTGCTGCGTTAGCGACAAATAGCCTGACTGACCACGACATTGAGGCAATATTGTACATTTCGCTTTACAAGATATCCAGGAAACCCAAACAGGCAGAGTTTGACAGCTGGCTAATCTCAGGAACTGGTCTACTTAACTTGATGGTATCGTTAGACATCAGATCTATTGTATATAGAGCAAAGGTTCTAGAGGAATTCACCCTTGATGACATGTTCCACCTGCGGATCTTCAACTCCATGTGTGTGTGTCATTTGCAAAACGCTATAGGCACCGGAAGGCCGGTGATGATAACAAGGAGTTACCAAGAGTTTCACGATATTACATTGAAATATCCAAATGCGACTATAGGCGACGCCATTAAAGCCGCCCAGCTTGAACTATACCTACTTCTCTCTGCTAATTTGGAGAAGCACAGTTACTTTGCAGAGACAATGGGCTGTGAGGACAGGCTACTAAGTTTTAGTGATATCAACACCTGGAGAGAGCGCTGGCTTTATATCATGGAAAAGGATGTATCAAAGATCCTATGTTTTGATTTTTACTACTCTTATATCATGTTGTCTTGTAGACTGATTACCGTAAGTGGAGAGAATGCGGTGTCGTACGTAGATGGATTCAAGGCCACTGAGAGACACATCTCCATTGCGTATAACACAGCATGTCAGCACGCAATTGACATGCTCAATGCGCTGCTGGATCTTCCAGCCACCTTAGTGAAAGGCTCGCCCACTTTCAGCTTGGCCCAGATTGTGTATGCATGCCTAACGCTCTGTGATTTCATGGACTACATGAAGCCCGACGAAAAATACCTATCCGTCAACGTTATATCAAGAATCTACTGGCATCTGAACCATATAGGCGAGAAGAAGAACGATGCTACAGACACTGTTGGAAAGATTATACGTAGTTTGGTCGAGAATGCTAACAAAAAGCACAGACTTTCTGAAGCAAACGCAGGAAATGGGCCGGCTTCATCAGGTTCTTTCACCTCAGATACACTTAAACCATCAAGTCCCAAAGATCCCAGCCCTCAGCAAACGTTTTACTCCAGTCTTCTGAGCCAGCATCCCGAAAAGGTAAACTCAAATTCAACCACAGAGCTACCCTTAGATACATCTACTGGCCCGCTGCTTACGGGAGTAAAAAGACCATCTCTATTACATATCAAAGAAGACGGACCATTAGATGAGAGTGCAAAGAAAAAAGATGGAGACTCTACAAGCGTTCCTCAGTTCCCAGCAATGATGCCACTGCTTGACTTATCACAATTTGATAACTTTGAGCAATTCTTCAACGATACTTTCGCTGAGTTTCAGGATATGGTATAGCAGGGTAACAGATAGTAATACAATTGAGGTAAGAAACAATAGCTTTAGTTACGGTATTGGACGTACATAGAATGTAAAGAGCCCTGCTGGCTTACTTCAAGATCTGAAGTACAGGCCTTCGTAATAAATCAGCTTTACAATTAGTAAGTGTCAGAGTTTTTGTAGAGTTGCTCATTCTATGGGACGAAAGTGGCAACTGAACATAAAAACTCTGATTGCTCTTCCGTGCAAAATGAGACCAAAAAGACGTAGAATTGCGCTCCTTTCAGTCAATGTAAGCCGGTGAAGTTGTATAAAGAGAAGGTCTGCTAAGCTTGCCGATACAGAGATTAAAAAAAAATTCTGATAAACCCAAAATCACACCCATGCACCGCAGATTTGGAGACATTAGTTGTGTTATTAGAATTGGACTACTCTACAAAGATCATATACTTCTTACTCTGTCTAGTGCATCGAAGCTCATAACGGCAGATGCATGGGGGACTTTCCACATATGTCAATCGCTGCATATAAGTTGAAAAAATTGGTCTTTCGCATGCTACCAGTATAGTCGTTCCTGTATTGATTTTATTAGAACGGCTCAAACTCTGACGCCGTATAAAGCCTATATTTTATTTCACTCTGTTTCTTTTCTTCCCAACTTCGTTACTCATGTTATTGTGTATATTCGCATTTATCTCCAATACGTCACACCCAAACCAATTTCAATTCACTCAGAGACACTCTCTTCTTCGCCGTTCTCCTGTATGTACTGCGGAACCATCGAAAACCGTAATTTTGGCTGATTAGTTAGCTTTGAATTGCTATCCTCATCGAACGACCCCAACGTTGATTCCAATGTTTGCACCACCTCAACAGATACTGGATCATCAAATCCTACAGATTCCTCCTCATCAAACGAATCAAGCCATAGACATGAGTCTTGCAGTTTATCACGGGATTCTTCTACAACCTTCATTGCAGCTTCATAACCGTAGTAATTCTTCCCTGTGAATTGTTCAAACATTAGTCTGAAATAGAAATTCAGTGATTTCAGCCCCCTGAGGTAACCAATATCTGGAGAATTACCGTGAGATGGAGGGAAGGTAGTCGTTTCTGGCAAAGGCTCGCTGGCAATTACGCACTGTGCAAAATCAATAATCCTCACAAGGATTCGCTCTGGATTATCTGCATCATACATCAGTAATAACGAAGACCCATAGAAGCGATAATCTAGAAGGTTAGAGAATACCTGGTATAGCTTATTGACGCTGTCTATCAGTTCTGGAAGCTGTCTTACCACACTAAAAAGAGATATCCCGTCGTACAAAAAGCGAGCCAAGGACCGCACAAACTGCGAACCAGCCTTAACACTTCTTCCAAAATACTTGTCCCTCGCAATGAATGCCTTCTTCTTCAAGTCGTACACTTGCATCCCGCAAATACGCACACCTAACTGACGGGAGGTGGTCTGGGCGCACTTTTTGCGCTGGCTGTTCTTCTTTGCAAATGTCGCTTCCACTCCATACTGACGAGTCCCCATTTTCAAGTCTAAGACACAGGGGTGCATCATGCCACTAGTCAGATCTTCAAGTAAAATAAATCGCTCAACACGTGTAATTCTGCGAGGAACAGACTCCGAAACACTGCTTTCCACTAGTTTACTACCTTCAGTAAAAGAAGATTGTTTTTGGAGAGCAGTCTTATAAGGAGCATTTGAGCTGTCCATTGATGCCGTATCTTCCTCCGATATATTCGACCCATAGGACGCATCATCTCCGACAAAATGGTCACTATCTGACAAAATAGCGTCTGAAAGATTTAGCACTTCTCCAACATCAATTGCACCAGAATTAGGCACACCACTGTTTCTGAATCGGGTACCTCTATTGACATTACCCTCATCATCATCATATTGACCTTGCCCTCGGCCGTCACGTCCACTATCGTAGAGTTCAGGTTTAAACGGTCTTCCCAGTTGTGCCAATTGCGATGCTTTCTTTTCGTTATTTGCTTCGTCGGTATCGCTCAGTTCCTCATTGTCCATAGAAAAAATGCCATCGTCACTTTTACTCAAATCTGGCGAACCTGTGAAAGATTTCTTGCCATTTTCAACGTCATTTTCGGTTTTGTGCTTGATATTTCTATGGCTCGCAGCGGTACCCATGTTGCTGCTGACCATCGCACTGTCAGAGTTCCGATAAGACTTCCTCACTCCTTCTATGAAATCTTCCCTCGCCGGAAACTGTTGCGGAGAGGAAGACTCTGGTGTATCTGCCAGACTCTTCAAGTCAATCAACGAACTGTGCTGGTGGAAATTTAAAGTGCCGTCTTCGCTACTTTGATTTGCCAAAATAGGAGTGGCAGGTAAGGAAGCATGATTTACAATTAGTGATTCCGGCTTATCACTGGAAAAACTCACTTCTTTCTTCGGCTTAGACGACGAACAAAACCCAATTACAGACGAGCGGCGCTGATTCAAAAAATCCAACAACTTTGGGCGTTGCTGAGACGATACTGAATGGGCACGGTAATGTTCCGGCCCGGTCGCAGAAACAGAGTCTCTACGGTATGACTGTGATTGTGTGTGGCTGTTTCTGTGTCTGTGCTTGTGGGTTTCGAATAGATGAACAGAATGATTCAAGTTATCAGACTGTGATTGGTTAAAGTGATTTGAGTGCCTACGGGGTAGTTCATGGTGATGATGACGGCGGTGGGACTGAGATCGGTGTTTAGCCTTTGCAGCTATCTCTTTAATGGGTGCAAATACTTCGGTGAGAACTAGTTCCTGAAGTTTTTTGTTGACTGTTGTTGCCCCTAAAGAGTCCCCTCTTATGTCCGGAGAGCTCACCAGACTGTTCATTGACAGCTGAGGAGAATGGGCAAGTGAAAACTCCCGAGGATAGCTTGACGAATTCGAAGTGCTAGGATAATAACCCCACAAAGACTGTGGGACAATGTGCCTGTTATCTTCTAGCACCACCTCAGGCGGCAGCTCTTCAAATCTACCTGGACTAATAGCAGACGGCATACGTGTAAGCGTCGTTTTGGCTATTTTGTTGGGCAATTCTGAGTTGAGCCGAGGAGTTGCATTTGGCTTGGCACAAGACTGAAGCGGTGATGAGTAATTTATGTCTTCTCTCCCTGTCTCTTCAGATTTACTTACGTTTGACATGTTGGCTGTTTGATTGGGGTCGGGATTCCCATTACTTCCATGTATTTCACCAACGTTTCCAGCTTCATTGTTTGCTTTAGCTTTGTTGGCTTCATTAAATTCATTAGTTTGAGTAAATCCTTCAATTGAATTCATTCCTTTAATATGTTTGACGCGTTCAGTATCGCCAATCCCTGAAAGTGGTTCTTGCCCATTTTCTTCAGTCAGCTCTTCATCGTCCACAAGGCTACTGTATCTGACATTCAAAACGCCAATATACTTTGGCATGAATGACAGAAGCTCCGGATGCTTGACCTCAATGTTTTCATAAAAAGTGTTTTCACGGTTGACAAGCGCTTTACAAACGGCACGATGTGAGAACTTAAAAATGGCAGTATGTCCTCCCACTTTGTTTTTGAACGGTTGCAACTCAACGGCTAGCGGAAACGATTTGTCTCCAGCAGGTTGAGACGGGGGTAGAGATGAGAAAGCCGTGCCCGTTTCTTTTGAGTCAGAGTTGGTAACATCATAACCGTACGACGAAACATGCGAATTATCTTGTGAGGTGTAGGCATTGGCGGTATCATTGACCCTGATGCCGACACTTTCCGTCTTAGCATTAATATGAGCATTAGTGTTAGCGCCAGCCTTCACGGAATTTAATGTCAGGCTCGTGGTGGTGCTAGCCTCACTAGTATCAAACTCACTATTACCAGAGGCGCCAGGGCGAAACTCGGAACGCGGAGCAGCAGCATTGGTAGCTAAGACACCATCTATGACATTAGCTGGAGAAGCATTATCATCAACACTATTTTTAGGCTGCAGGGCCACCGGAGAAGAAGATCTGGGAATAAGTGCTAATGCGTCAAACGAGTCATCAGACGCACTGCCAGAATAAGCAACATGTTGAGCAAGCTCATCTGGATCTTCGTCCGTGTAGTTGAACTCGGCGGCCGCGGTTAAGTGCTCGGGCTCAACAGCAGCACTTTGAATGTCGTCTGCTTTCACATGCGGGAAGTATGTGGCCGAGGAAATGGGTTCAAGTTTGGGCATTTGTGAGAGTTGGGACCGGGCATCGTGCTTAGATGACACGGACATAGTATTCGACATGGCGCTCACAGTCAGTGGAGAAGCGCGAGGCTCAACAGCCAGTTCAGTCTGATCTGCCCAATTCGGTTTGTTTGTAATACTAGCCACGTCAAATACATCGTTACGGGAACTCGTACCAATGTCCATTAGCGCAGCCGTTTGCCGCTTTTCTCTGTCAAGGTCGGACTCGTCGCGCTCTGTTCGACTCTTTGAGGAGTCACTGGGACGGAACAATTTAAACGACTTTGCTGCCTTACGCCCAGCCACTTTCTTTGACTTGTGCTCAGATTCAGCATGTTCAGTTCGTTGTGAGTTTAGCTCCGCTCGCTGTCCAGGTTGCTTTACCTGCTCTTTCCCTGCGATTCCTTCTACGGTACGCTCACTTTGCTGTATTTGTTCTGAGCGATCTGGGTTATCCACAACTGGTCGTCCGTGTATTTTTTGGTCTGTCAGGTCCAATTCATCGCCTGATGCCACAACGGTCCCCGCTGGTGTATGTCGCTGAGCCCCGCAAACGTCATCTGCCACATTGTGGTTGCTATTATGATGCCGTTCAGTATGCCGTATTCCATCCATGGGGAATCTGTAGTATAGTTCAAAATCACGTAGCTAAAAACCTGTTGTGCTCAAATCAGCCAGGATCACCACCATTTGTCGTTTAATTAGAAAAAAAGGCTACTAATCGACTAAGGTGACAGCCTAAGAGTATCAAGGCAGCTATAACAAAAGACTGTGCACAAGAGCTCTAGCCCAATTATGTTCCAAAAGACGTATGAATGGTCAACACGCAATGCAAAATCTTGAAAAAAGAACACAACAACAACGTGGCCCTGTTCTTCTTGTCTTAAATTCAATTAACCTTCTGTTTTTGATTATATTTGATTTTCTTTGTTCTCGCTGTGCGTGAAAACGCAAGAGATATGAAAGCCGCAAAATGCACGACCAGATTAAAAAGCAACGTGTTGCACATCCGTACACCGCAACAGATGGTGGGAGGGATGAGGGCTGGGGTCAGGCTGGAAGGGAGATTGGCACTGGATTAAAGTAGATTATACTGAAGTATACCACTTACTTTACGTATGGTAGTGTAAAAGAACTTTAAAATTATCCTATCACTTCGTACTCAGGCAAGCGTAGAAACCACAGAATCCTTGTCAAACTTATCAGTGACTTTCATTTCGATTGTGGTAGGAAGCGAGGCCTTCTTATGGGCTCTCCTATTCAGGAAGTAGGAGACGATAACTACAAGAACAAAAGCAACACCAACACCGACTGCGGCTCCTACGCCAATAGCCAACCCCAAGTTGTTTTTCTTAACTCCGAGAGAAGAGAAATCACCAGAAGCAAGCTCTGTCAGATTAGCGCCCTTCGTCTGCAGATCCAAAGCACTAGTATAGGCATTTGAATACTCAGTGCAGAATTCAACAGTAGAATTACATAGCGAGCACCACGTCTTAACTGAGGTTATCGACACCTGTCTCATTTTGTCAACAAAATCGTCCCACGTCAAAACAGTCTTATTTCCCCCAAAAAGTGAATACGCAGTAATAGGGGTGCCCGTTTCTGTTCCGTTACGGAAAGAAAATTGCACAAAGTAATCTTCATCTTTCTTGAGGAGGTCCCAAACAAGAGTAGCACCATAGTTGGGCATTCCAGTGAAATTCGAAGAAACCGAGTTGAGGTCTAACAACCCCCACAGCATGTACATCGTGTTATAGGAACCTGTGAAGTAATTGATGTAGGGAGTCTCCCCGGTTTTGGTAGCGTTGAGGTACTGCACAACAGAACCTAACAATGTCTGACCACCGATGGTAAATGGGTTGAGTTTGTCGTTCTTATCGTAGGAAATCCCCCATTGAGCCTGGTCGGCCAACACTTTGACGTCGTACAACAACGTCTCATTCCACTTTCTCGCCAGCGTCTCATTGTGGATCCAGTTAACAAGCATAAAGTCGTAAATCTTCATAGCATTGCCAAAATTCAGTTTCCACTTGGGAAATTTGGCACTAGGAAGCACACCAGCAAGCTGCTGGTAAAAGTGAAAAGTCGACTGGTTTGTCGATGTGAATGCGTCAGACTTGCACCATGCCGTAATGGAAGCGTCAGATGCGGGACATCCTGCATCACCTTTGATCCAAATATAGTCAGGACTATCTTCTTGCTGGGCATCCATGAAGACGTACTGGTAGCCATCATAGGGAGCAACAACTGATGTGCCATTTGAGAGCTTGGAATCATCTGCTGCCTGTAAGGTAGCATCAGTATCGATTTCCGTGGACGCAGGGTAAAGACCTTGCAAGAACGACACCTGGGAGAACTGTATAACTGAGTCGGCTGGCGACTGAGCGTATGTCTGTCCATAGACATAGGCCCCATCGCTATTCAAACCGTCTATCTTATAGTCCGAGGACACCTCGTGGCCATCAACATCAAGCCCAAAGTAGCGTTCTCTGTAAAAGTTACCGGACTCATACTGTTGTAACGCACCCCACGTCGTCAAAACATTTGAAGGTTTGACAGTTCTGTCGTTGTGTCTGCCGAAAATGAACGTCCCCACACAGCTGTAGCCGTCATCTAGCTTAGTAGCGTCTGTAGCCCCAGCTGACTGGCTGAGGAGGGCAGCAATTGCCAGAATGGTGTGTTTCATAACGAATTGAACGAGTGGCAATTAATTAGAACAGAACTGAGCCAAGTCTACTTTTATCAAGACAATCAGACCGCCAATGGATACACAAGCACTTTTATGGGGTTGGTGACCCTCGAAATCCCCCAGTTCTTAAAACCACAGTTTTGACTGATATGCACAGATAAGAAAACTGCCCTTTTGGGACTCCGAGAGCGAGAGCATCGGCAAAAAGCAAAGACCGAGGCATTCATAGAGCTGTGGACTCTTGCGCTATCTTCGTCTGAGTAGGGAGTGGTGTACTATGTTGGTTCTACTCTATATGGCTACATAGACATATCATGACATTGGAAAGTCAGTTAAATTACTAATGCTTATCGGCTTACTGTCCTATTATATGCAGTTTGTGGTAAGTAACATCGGCTATATATCATAAACTTATGGCAAAATCATCTCAGTTACAAGTCCGTTAATGTCACTCGTGTCAGTGTGTCTGTACTTGTCCGATTTATGAGTTTCATATCTCCACCGCTAATTACTCCTTGTAATCCACAGCACTCATTGAACAGTTCCTCAGAGCGGTAATCTGATCGAAACACTCAGATGCTCTGTCTGCCGGTTTCTTACTCAGACAACTCTCGTAATCAGCTATCTTTTGGGCACACTGCGCTTGGATCTTCTGGAAAGTCGGAGTCTGTTTTCTAATGCAAGTCTGCAGCTGGTCGGCAAACTTCTGGCACTCACTATGGTCCGTGTTCGGCACCTGCATGCACTTATGGTAATTGATGAATGGTTCGGGGCACGATTTCACAACCTTTTTCAGTTAGTATGACGATATAATGATCCTGCTCTCGGCCATGTGATGACGCCGAGGCTTTGATGCCTTGTGTACATACATCGTTCAGAATTAGCTCGTCAAATAACTGAGAAGCCATGTTGTAGGTTAGTCCAATTGAATGTGTACAATGGAACACACGCAGAGCACAGCACTGAACTTAGCTTCATACCTTTTGTGGGAAGGTGAAAAATTCGGGCTTGCGCGAAGCATGTGAGAGAGTACAGTGAAAAACACCGCCGTATCTTAGTATTGTTACCGCTGACTCACCTTATCTGTGCCCTTGCTTCATGGCGTATGGTGCTACAACAGCAAAGCCACGTAGAACTGGTTGCTAAATACAACTATCTGGAGAAGTTTTTTGATGAAAGCTCGAATAAGTACGACTTCACTACAAACGAAGCTGTTGTTGCATATACAAAGGCCCTACTTCACCACCACTATGGCTTGAAGATCTCTATTTCAGACAGCCGCCTTTGCCCAAGGATTGGCAACAGATTGGCTTATGTTAGGCTAATTGATGAACTCCTTGAGGAATTACGTTCTCCTGACGAGACTACTCTGCCTGAGGTCACCGGAGTTGATATCGGAACAGGTCATACTGCTATTTTTCCTTTACTTCATATTGCGTCCTCCCGAAATCAGAAGCTGAAATACATTGGGACAGACATTGATGCCGAAGCTTTAAAGATGGCTCGTGAAAACATCTCTGCTAATGACCTTACGCGATTCATAACTTTGAAGCAGGTATCGCCTACAGACGGCTTCTTCGATCAGGTCTTAAATGGTCACGTGACCTTTACGATCTGCAATCCACCATTCTATAGCTCTCTGCAGGAGCTCGAAAGCGCAAAGGCTTTCAAGAGGCTTCCTCCGAAGTCAGACTTGAAAGCGGTAACTAATGAATTAGTTACTGAAGGAGGAGAGATTGCTTTTGTTGCTAGGATGATACAAGAAAGTGTCGAGCAAAAAGATAAAATCTTACTCTTCACCAGCATGATCGGCAAATATGCCTCTCTAGAGCCCCTAGTCAACGCGATAAAACAACATAATATTCCCCACTATGGGATACACGAACTTTCCCCTGGTTTAACGAAGTCGTCTACTAAAAGGTGGGTAATATTTTGGTGGTATAAGAACATCCAGGTAAAGCGAAAATTATGCTGTTTTGGCCACCCATGGGATCCGAAAGTTAAAGACTCCAGGACGACAGTAACGTCTAAACAAGATGCCAAGGCGAAACTTATTGCTGCACTGGAAAGTGTAGAGCTTATGTTCTTTGATCGTGGCAATTCAATAGATGTCAAGCTAACAGATCCTGTGTGGTCTAGGCGCTACCGACGTCAGTCGAACAAAAGGCTCAAGTCAGCAGGCATAGTTTGGATTGCTATCTACTTTGAAAATGACCAGGTGATAATTTTGTATAAAATAGGCGATGATCCATTGCTGTTCGACAGTTTCCTCGGTTGGTGCTGGAAGCAGTTGAGAGACTGACTGCAGAGCAATTTGTACCACGTTTCTTTCAAAACAAATAGCTTATGCCACTGGTTCTGAACTTACAGTTACAGGGCTGCTAGTCTTGGTAACAGAGTAAAGTTTGACGTAAGATCTGCGTAATGAGCCCTTTTACGTACATCTAGCAAACAGGTTATAACTTTATACCGCTACTATCGAAAGAAAAAATGTTTCCCACTTACCCAGTATCATGAAATACGGAATGCTAGCTCGAGAGATTTACTTTCCGTGACACTATCGGTCAATCAAATAGAACAAATGTGGGTTTACTGAAATATTGATACCAACTACCAAAGTCATTGAATTTACTTTTTACTACCTTAATTCTTGTGTAAATGTATACTTGCGACTCCGACACTCCGAGGTTAATTTTTTGGGGAATTTTTTAATCGAGTGCTATATGCCACAGATGACAGATTTACTCTTTCTTTTGGAATTAGCTAATTGCTCAAACATTTCCAGATATTTTTGAAGACTATATTAGTCTTTATCTCTCCAAACCTCTGGGCCTGTTTTCCTCTGTACTTACTTAGAACCTATTGGCATTACTAGTAAGCTTTGTGGTGCAGAGGTGTATACTTACATTTAGTTGATGCTAAGACATATGGTTTGATGGAGGAAATAACAAGGGATTGTGTCCCAGTCGTAGATGTCCCAAAGTAACAGACCTATCAGGTTTGCCAAAGCAGTTTTTGGACGCAAGTCGAATTTGTCGCCATGTTTTATTAGGGAAGAAAACAGGTCAGCAATTGCCGACCAAGACGCCTCTACCTCTGTCAGTCCCCATGTAGCTGCTGGTATTCAGAAAAGAACTGGGGTGGCATGCAATAGATGCAGAGCAAGGAAAAAAAAATGCGATGGAAAGTCTGTTTGTGCTAACTGTTTGAAGTCTGACGGCGTTTGTGAATATAGCAGACTCACAAGGATAAATATAACAAACAAGGAAGAAGAGCCCTTGTTAAAAGAAAGTGAAAATAAAAAAGAATTGAGTGTTCGGAAACGGGTTGAGCCCGTCGTAGTTGAGGACTCACACGGCAATAGGGATTATATACAGAGTACTAATATCATCAATGACAATGACAGCATTAACGCACTTAAGGACACCGTATTGTCTTATACAAAATGTTCATCCGATACTTCTTTGGATTCTGGTGATACTATTATAAGCATCAAAGAAAAATTAACAAATCCTTTGATTCTAAAGCCAAGCACAACATCGGATCATAGCATACCTAAAATGCATGTTCCCCTCAACTTTATCCTGAGCTATTTCAAAGGTGACAAGTATATCGGTCGATCGTCTTTGATCTTCAAAGTTGATCATATTAACGGACTGCTATGGAAGCAAGTAGGAGAAACAAGAGAAATTTCCCATAGGGGCACAGAATGTCCGCAATTGCAGGAATTTGACGGTCCTGGGCACCCGAAAAGTGACCTTTGTGACGCCCATCCTGATGAATACACTACGAAGCTGTTTCTTCGGCGTTACTATGAGAGTTTCTGTAGGGACTATTTTGTACTAGAGGACAATGATGTCCTTAGCCTATTTGGCCAACAGCGAACTGCTCACTATACTCCCATTGGACTGCTTGCTAATACACAATACCGTGAAATAGTGCGGAATTTGTTGTTGGCATTAGGTTGCAGCGTTGACAAAGCTTCTCCACACCATAATGATCTTTCCCCTTGCTATTTACTTGATATGGCCTTCAACTCTATGGCTTTGCTCACAAATCCTATGTCAGTAACCGACCAAATACGGCCGATCATGCTAATTGTGATGTATTTTCTTAGCTTTATGGATAGCACGGACGAAATTGACATCAAGGTATGGAAATTGATCGGTCTTGTAACAACCAAAATCATACAAAGCGGTATGCATAGAGCAGAGATTCCTTCTGTTGAAAGTGCTCGTGAGTACGAATTAAGAAAACGGTTTTTTTGGTCAGTATACAGTTATGAAAAGCAGCTGTGTTTGATCTTTGATAGGCATTCCTTGTTGCCTGACACAATTATTGACCTTCCTTATCCGCTCAATGTCGACTCTCTTGAGGACTATACCGACGAAGGCTTGTATAAACTGCAAGTAGAGCAACAAAGGCAGCAGTACAAGCATCATACCCATAAAATCGTGTTTCCCGAAAAAGTATCTCGTATGTTTTATATGATTAAACTAATTCAGATGCAAGAGATTGAAACAGAGCTAAGCATGCTGGAAGGCAACATTCCGTTGACATACCTTGATTTCATCGATACCTGCTACGACAGCGAAATAGTAAACACCCTGAATGCCAGACTACGAGAAGTAGATATTGAGGTGGAACGTTGGAATAGTAAGCTGCTAGAGGTGCATCGCTATACTTCTAAATTGCAGCGTCAGCCAAGGTTTGAACACCTTTCTCTATTTTATCACCGTGCTAAGCTAATAATATGCACTATCAAAATTGCTTACAAAACTCATTCAAGCGAGATGGAGAGGCTATGCATCATGGACCAAGCCTGTGAAGCTGCCATTGGCATGATACATGCGTATCTAAAAATCTCAAGAGTGAATACGACCGAGTCGACCATACTTACTCTACATGGCGTATATCTTGTGGGCATGATCTTGGTATATTCAATTTTAACGCTCCAGAACAACAGTATTTCTAATTGTTTTCATAGGCGAAACTATTGGAAATACCATAACTACCTCAGGCAATACTCCATTTTGCTTTACGGCATTTCAGAGCAAACACTGCAAGGCACAAAATTTAGATCTCTCTTTGATAAGCTATTAGAGTCACTTGTTTATTCAAGTGAGAGTGTTGGAATAAGGGTTGACAGGGGTACCGGCACCTCACACTATGATGACGACGAAAACTTCGGTCCTGACGGCGTCCCAAGCGTTCCAAATGGAAACAAAAAAGATGCAGAACAGTCGCCGAACAAAAAGCTATCTTCCATTCGCAATCTTATGACCAGTTTTCTTCAGGAAGAAATGCACAGTCATACTGACATTCCATAAAGGTTGATGAAGTCAAAATACGGTGGGATCAAGTGACTCCACAAGTCATGTCTCTAAGGTTCATCGGTTGACTCAACAACTGAAGTATCTCAGGCTCGCAAATAGTAGCATAATCGTGCCTGAAAGTATCCATTGTTTCAAATGACCTCCTTCGCAGCAGATCAAACCAAGTTAGAGTAATGCAATCACTTCTGACTAAGCTGTATCAACCAAGTTACTCAATTACCTTTTACAGCTTCTTTAAATACCCTTGCTGTATGAGCCGCTCAACATCCGCCTGTCGCACAAAAAACTGCGAGTCTTTTGTCAAGTTGAACACGCCGTATTCTGTTTGTATTTCTCCAGCGTCTTTCAGAACTCTCACCTCTATAAACACGTCGCATGGGGGCTCGAGAAAACCAGTCAAATCAACATCGGGCATACTACCTTTGAACTCAGCAACTAGCTCGTCGTATTTCCGCAAATACTCTTGCTCGTGGTGTGAAAGGTTGTCTATTAAAGCTTTACTAGGCTCAGAATTGTCCCAGACTAACTGGTCTAGTCTCTCTGCTCTCTGCCGCTGATACGCCAGCAAACAACGTTTGTTTCGGCGCATGCAAAGGTGTGTCACAAACAATTGGCACTGTTTCACTCTATCTCCGCTATCTTGGCTCTGGCTTTGCTTCAGCGTCAGCTCATCAGCCTCTTTCTGAAGGTCTCTCGTTTCCCTCACAATTGATCGCACAAGGTCTTCCTGGTACAGCGGCAGGGTGGCCAGACCTTGGGTTCTTTTGGCGTCGACAATAAGTTTTTGAGCTAAATCTCCGTACATGTGAAGCTTTATGTGAGTATAGTATATAACCAAAGAAATGAGCCAATCAGCCTGATCGAGTGAGTGTTAGCAAAGAGGCAGTCTACCTGAAGATTGTGCCTCAGATCACGTGCATGCATTTACGCGCCTCGTCGCCAAAGCGTGGTGCACTGCACGCATCTCTTTCACCGCACCGCGTCTGGATAATGCGGTGTACAGATGTTTCAGCCACGCTTATTTACGATTAGACCCCCACGCACTGATGAGCGTAGTGAGTTAGACGACCACAATATCTCCACAGTCACTCTCCAGATGGCCCAAGACCGCGTTTATATTGAGGGTACAAGCACCCCTATGTCTAAGCGTGGTTTTCAAGGCCGAAATTTCCAGATGGACATTTCTCCGGGGCAGTATAATGAGCTCAATATTTCTCCAGACAAGCCAGATCTTCCTTTGTTTGATGAAGCGCTGCTAGCTCCTCCATCACCAAAACGACGCCGAGTTTGTCGTGGATATTCGCGTGCAAATATTTCAATTGCGTCTTCGGCATCAAGTGCTCTTTCATCTTCACAGCCCTTGAGTTCGCCCAACAAACTCTTTTCTGATGGTCCTTCCTTTACAGACGAATCTGAGAACTCATTTAACTTGTCAAATAGTGATGAACGTCGGACGGAATTTGACTCTGCTGACACGATAAAAAACTTTTCAGAGCCATTGGAAAGAAAAAATGCTGCTTGGGTTCCAATTGACTGTTTCAAAAGCGATGGAGATAATAAACGTAAACCCAAAAGGAAGAACAGAAGACTTGATTTGTCGTTTCCCAACGAAGTCCTCTTTTCTGCGTCAGAATCCGATGGTGTAAATCAAAATCAATCTCGATCCTGTCCAATCTCCTCTTTGGAGGATGCATTTTCAGACCTCTTTGGTGGCTTGAAGGAAGTAGAAAATAACAAAAACGTTCGACAAAAACGTTCGTTTACCCTCAAGTCGTCAGTGAAAGCAGTGACTAGGAGCGATTCTGGCGAGAATGAGAATTTGGAATCTAAGCTCAGCTTTGCTCTCAAATCTATTCAGTCTAACTTGGATACAACTTCAGCCAACACCAGTAATAAATCTAACGAAGTAGACACGCCCGTATTCACCAATAAAAAGCAGTATGGAGCATACAGTAGTTTTCGAGAAGATGATACCTCGGCTGACGACGATGATTTCGAAGACACCTCAGCTCCCCATGACATAAAAACAACCGATCTTGCCGACCTACGTATTTCCGGCCAGACGAACGAGTATTTATGCGACTTGGAGTATCTTCTGGAACCAGGAATGGCTAAAGAAGCCACCAAGAACACAAAAAGAATGTGTGTTCTGGAGCTAGCGTGTAAAGTAGCACAAAACGAACACTTTGCGACTTTTTTCCAAAGTATTCCTGATTCACTGGCATTCGCAGAACTACTAACGGAAGGCGGATTGGACGATGTGACCGGGTGTGCACTGTTGTTCCTCCTTCTAACACTCCTAAATGCGAGTCCCAAAAAGGCACAGGAAGTAATATCATACTTGGAAAAAGAGGAGGATTTGCTAAACGGGATAGTGACATCCTGCCTAAATCTAGATTCTGTTTCTTCACTTCTTGATAGCCACTTCTCTGATTATGATACCAAGACGAAAAGGGACAGAGAAATGAAGGATACTACTACAGGAAAGGTCAATCGAATTTTTGAAGATCTACAAAGGACGTCTAATGATTACGTTGTAGCATTGAAAACACCTTTTCACATCAGCTTGGCATTTCTTGCTTCAATTGGATCATACAACCAACTTCTTCAGCAGTTTGTTCTGCCGCATATGAATACAATTGTCGAAGCGATCCACAAATGTGAAGGTCCTGATTTCGTAGGAAGTTGTTTGGTAGCAATAGACGCTTTCTCCGACCTTATTTTGGTGTCTAATAGCCCCAACATATGTTCATTGCTCAAAAGATGTATGGGCTATGCCGCCATTGAAGTATATAGCACTTCAGTGCTCAAGGCGGCCATAAAAGCATGCTCTAGAGTAGAACGGGATAGCTCGGCGGCTGCAAAAGAACTGTATAATCTCAAAGTTATAAAACCTCTTGTGTCCCTGATCCATGGGCGCATCTCTTTGGCTAGATCTTCTGAAGCATCAGCACAAAACATCATTGGGAACAGCTTGTTCGCTCTAGGGTTTATGGTTGAGTTGCTTAATGGATCATCTGACCTTCCTCAGTCCATTTTCACGACCAAATTTCAGCTTGAAGTTCTTGAAATCCTCGACACAGTAGACGAAATGCAACAATATAGTGAGCCTAATCAGCACGAGTCAGGTGTCGCCCACAAAACTGAACAAACCCATTTTTTGGGCTACCTCTGTGTCATCATCGCCCAACTTAGGAGTGGCCTACAATTATCTTCAAATCATATCTTAAAGGTTGCGAAAGGCCTAACAGCCTTTCTTTCAGACCTCGAAACCCACGCAGAAGCACTTTACATGATCAATCTTGTTAAGAGCGCTCTAGAGATAATAGATAATAATAGTACTTAATTTCCATAAATCATGTCTCATATTCCCACGTTAAATTCTTCACTCTGTGCATTGTACGCTTGTCTCGCCATCCTGTACATCTTTGACTTGGCATCTTCCTTCTGCTTCTTCTTTAAACTTTCGCTGTTAGCGTTTGATCCTCCAATCGCCAGCTTCTTGGGCGTTTCACGCAGTCCAAAGGCCTTTGCCAAATGACCTAAATGGACTTGCTTCACATTGAAGCAATCTTTTTCACTAGACAAATGGGTCGTGTAGGCTCTTATATGTGAAATAAAGCCCTTCGATGCCATCTCCAGAGCTCTTGGTTCTTCTAAGAGCCATCTCTCAGTATTCAAATGATATGTGGTTGCCTCCACATCCCAGTTCCCCTGGTGTCTACCCTTTTTAGCATTCTCAGACTCATCCTTCACAGTAAATGCCTCTTGCAGCACAGTCTCATATTTTTTGTACTGTAAAGAGCCGTGCATCTCCTTAATCTTGTCAATGTACTTTTCCTCATTACCTGGCATCAGGAACAGGGCTGACTGACCGGCCTTTCCGGCTCTCGCTGTTCTACCTACTCTGTGTACATGGTCCTCTACTGTGAATGGAGGATCGTATTCCACCACATTAGTGATACGAGGCAGATCGAGACCACGAGAAGCCACATCAGTACAGAGTAAGATTGTGTGCTTGTTATCGTCACTCTTAGAGAAATGACTTAGCGTAGCAGTACGCACTTGCTGGCTGAGGGATCCGTGAAGCTTATACACCGTCACGTCAGGAGAAATTAAAGGAGCAGTTAGCGCAGTAATATTAGCGTCAAAAGCTTCATCCCCGTCCTCTGTGTCTTCACTTTGACTAGGCTTAGTCGCTATACGCTTTCCATCTCTTGTAAGTGCAATGAAGTGAAAGTTTACAGAGTCAGAACAGGAAAAAAAGACTACTGATCTCGACCCATGAATTGCAGGCTTGGTGACATTTTTGAGTAGTGCTGACAACGTCACAAACCGCAGTTTTGGTGGAACAATCAGCACTTGTTGAAGCAGCTGATCTGGTACCTTCATTTCACCAGTATCGAACGAAACCACGTTATCCTCGCCTACAGATTGCACATTCACAAGCTCTGCATCCTCCAAAGAGATGTCACCCAACTTCTTCACATTTCCCTTGATGGTAGCAGAACAAAGGACGGTGGTACGTCTACGAGGAAGTTGTGGGAACCTAGAAGCTGACTGAGGCAAATTGGAAGTAGCCTGCACTCCAGCCAAAATCTTAGAAATGGTTTCTTCAAACCCCAGTTCCATAAGTTTGTCTCCCTCGTCAAGAATGACATATCTTATGTTAGAGAGGTCAAGGTTTGTCGTATTTTCGATGTGATCTAGTAATCTGCCTGGGGTAGCCACGAGAATATTTACACCTTTCCGCAAACGGGCCTTCTCGGACTTTTTCTTCTCACCTCCGATAACTATACCAGGGACTATGCGGTGACAGCAGCGGGTCAACGTCTCTAAAACAGAGTATATCTGCGTGGCCAGCTCTCTTGTCGGCGTGAGAATCAGGGCAAACAGCCCTGTGGTTCTGTCCAAGTCTTTTACTGATGCTAGTTTTTGAAATATGGGCAGGGAAAATGCAAGCGTCTTACCAGACCCTGTCTGCGCCTGTACAAACAAATCACGTTCTCTTGTCAGCAGCCTGGGGATAACAGAGCGTTGAATCTTTGTGGGAGCTTGGAATTTCAAATGCTGTGTCAAGTGGATGCTAATAAAATCAGATATGCCTAGTCCTTCAAAAGTAGTAGCATCTGAAAGAGGAGCGTTCGAAGCCTGGAGTGCAGTGATTTCATCATCAGCCTTGTAATCTCTGGCCTGAATCTCTTGATTTGCAGTAAACAGAGAGGAAACGTAAGTGTTATTTTTACCACCCTTTTCTCCCCTGGTCTCGTGGTAGCGTGAGCTTTCATTAGTGGAGGATGTCTCAGTGTTGGAATCAGCACTCGCACCCTCAGATCGGTTGAGAACTCGCTGCTTCTTGCTTGCCACCGGCGTAGAGTTGCTACTGGTGGCAACTTCTGCACTGATTTCTCTTATTTTTCTCTTCTCTGCCACGGGTGTGCTATTAGAACTGCTGTTCTTGGTCTTTTTGGCGTCTCTTCCTCTGCCCTGAAGCTTCAGCTGGGTCTTGCGTCTTTCTTTCCAGGAACCGCCTTTTGCCGTAGCATGGGTATTTTGGGAATGTTTTTTCACATTTGTATTTGCCACATCAGGAATGGCAAAGTTGAGCATTAAGCCGTCATCTGTATCCATTTTTTGGGTAGATTGTCGGGGAACTTGCTGAAGAGACAAGGACTTGAACTAAGGCCTAGATAAAGTGAAAAAAATTATGCAAGGTGAATATTTTGAGATTTTTTTTTCTATTTCATAGGTAGGTGAAATTTTTTGGTGCATTATGGCAGTCTGATGCAGTGAAGAGTAGAGATAGAGCGTGAGAAAGAGGTCTTATAGCGGCAGAAGCACAGAGAAAGGAGCTTGATTCCATTTTTTTCTATACCCAGAATACCTGACATGAGTCTTTTCGTTACAGATGAGGAAGAAGCAGACATGAGTGTGACATCCACATTTGAAAAAATGGCTGTGGATGGATCAGAGACTGTGCGAGTGAAGATCGAGGAGGAGATGGGCGGTTTTGATAACCAATCTGGCACAAAAGCTGATATTCGAAGTCGGAATGGAAGTCAGAATGGCATTGGAGGCAAAGGTGAAACGAGCAATGCGACAGGTAACCCAGGCCTTGCCAAAGATGAACAAATGTTGTACGGAGATGATGATGAAGATGATCCTGTAGTGAGCGAAATACCTGTTCATTTGAACCAGTTGCGGGATCTGCTTGGAGAAGATGGACAATCAATACAAGATAAGCAGAGTACCGCGCACACCGGCACAGACATAAACCTCCTACAGTACCCTACCAAAAGATACGACCCAAAATTCTATACGCCTCTTACTGTGGGAGAAACCCGGGTGAAATCGCATGCGGGCACGATTGAAGTAGACATCCCTCTCAAGACAGACCGGTTTTATGACTCACAAAAGGCAGACAAATGGAATAGTAGCAACAACCAAGTGCTCTCCGGAGTTTTAAATCAGGCCACGGGCTACTACGTCGGAATGGTAGACGACAAAGGACTCCACCTGACACCAATAGACAAAACTGCACAACTACGGCCCTCATTCCGGTACATAGACGAGGCAAAGAGCCAGAAGCTGTTGCGAGAACGTGAACGTAACAGAGAGATTGGTGATGCAAATGGCGATGCTAATGGAGCTTCTGCTCCTGCAAACCCCGTGCATGTAGTGCAAATGTCTGTCAAGAGCTCGGGCGAAAACAGGCCCAGGCTGGGAGGTGCCTTGCAGAGCAAAAAGCTAGAGGAAGACGAGAACTACACCATTTTACAGTATAGAGATGCCGTAGACGCTACGGCTGGGGAAATACGAAGAAATCTAGCGGACAGATCAGGTGTCGAGCTACGTTATAGCGATACCAAGGATGCGTACCTGGATAGGCTGCTGCAATAGGCAGAGATAGATTTAAGCGAATGTTTGAAGACCGGCAATACAGGCTAGCCCGGTCCTTGCATCTGATATTTACATCTTTACACCATGCAGTTTCAGATCTGGCGCACCCCCTTTAGATAGGACAGAAGATTACTAGTGCCAGCACTATTAAGTGATTATATGTTTAATATGTCCATTACTCTATATGAAGGTTTCTACATAGCATATAACCCTGTACCTCTTGTAACCGCTTGCTACCACTACTGTGAACGACTCCAGCTCACGCTACGTGGACCCTTGATAACACTTTAGCGTACCACACCTCGCACCTACACATACATCCTCACCGCGCAGGATTTTTGAGCCTCACTTGTTCTGGGAGGTATGCTAAATATAAACACAGCGTAGCTCTACGCAGAACGCTTGTTATAGAGTAGACGCTTTATATTGGCTATTGGGATTTCGCAACTACAATAACGGCCTATAAACGTCACCTGACGATGAACCATGCCATGGACTTGGTTCGCAGGCTGTACACAGCAGCTAATAGCAGCACTCCTGCTACCAGTCGGAGTGGGAGCGTTGTGAGTGTGTCAAAACAAGGGGTCTCTATTGGCGACAGAAGCAGTATAACTGGAGACGATGAAGGGGAAACGGTGACAAGCGATGTGAGCTCAACAAGAGATACGAGTGATACCAGTGAGAATAGTCCTGGAGACGAGACAAGTTCAGCCAATAGTGAAACAGCCAACACTGAGACAAGTGCCACTGGCACCAGTGAAGACAGCACGGCGACGTCAGATGTCAGCACGGGTGTGGCGCAACCCACTACTTCCGAGGCAGGCCAAGCGGAACAGAGTAATAGCGTTGACATTGTTGCCACCTCCGACACTTCCACCGATATTGCCACCAGCACCGACACGAACACAAACACGAACACAAACACAGAGACAAACACGAACACAGACGCAACACCTATCACGCCGAACTACCCGATAACAAGCACATCAGATCGCTCATCAACAGTTGTCATAAACACGAACGCGTTGGGCAATTTGAGCAGCCCTTATAGCCCCAATGCGGGCTACTATTCCTCGCTGAGTGCGCTCAGTGCTTCGGCTTACTCAGGCAACGCGGTATCCAGCACCGCGACCTTAGACGCATCCAATAGACCAACTTCATTGACCCCGAGTGCATCGGTCGCGCAGTCCCGATCGGCATCGCAAGCGAGTTCGCACGCGCGTGCACAGTCTCAATCACAATCGCTCTTTGGGCTACTCCAGCTTGACTCTACGTTCGTCTCTACAGATCTTTCAACTGATCAGGTAACAGAGTCGTCTTCTGTATCCCCTACATTTTCCGCTTCTTCAACCCTGCCTGTCTCTTCCCCCCAGACATCTAGCCTGACACCTTCAACTGTCACCCATGATTACTCAACAACACTCACATATCAACAACTTTACTTGATAACAGATGTAGCTACTACGTTCTCCACTCAGGCAAGCGAAACCACCGTGCTGCAATACTCAAGTGGGGCAATTTATTCGACGCCGCCTCTCTCGACTAACACGCCAATTACGACAGATCTAGGTTTCTACCAGAGGTCCATTCTGGGGATCAACGACGGGGGAAGCAGCAACCTGAGCAAGAACGCAATTGCCGGTATTTCCGTGGGGTCTGTACTAGGTGGATTGTTGTTGCTTACAGCTTTAGTTTGGTATGTTCTCCGACGTATCAGAGGCAATAAAATTAAAGATCTGGATAGCGAGGTACGTAGAGACAATTTTGGCCGGCTAAGCGATAGAGAGAAGGGACTTATGGCTACGCAGGGTGCCGGCGGTAGCAAACGAGCTGTATTTCCTCCCCTTAGAAAGTCCAAAGGGGGCAGTGCAGTTCCTGGACAGGGCTATTATGGGTATAGTTCTACGATCGATGAAAGTAATAAAAATGGAAATACCGCTGCTCGTCCTGAGCGATATAGCGGTGGCCAGGCCAGTCAAGCTATCCAGTTTGGTGTCTTTGACAGAAGCAAACATATGACATTTGCTGATTCTGATCAGGTTAGTCAAGCTAGTCAGAGCCCAGATGACCAGTCTTCATTCAGTCAGTCAAGTGTACTTACCAAGCCGTCTCTTCCACGTCAGACATCAGCTAACTCCTCAGAGACTTCACTAGGACTGAGCAGTCTAAAGACTGGCCTTTTACAAAGCCAGAATCTTGACAATCCTCATACGGCTACGTTGTTCGCTCAGCATGAAGGCCATGCTGATCAATATGGTTCCATAAATCCTGTTGGCCCTCCTCCTACCCAAGATTACCATATCCCAAATGACCAGAACTTGCAACACTCACCGTCGAGTTCGCACCAATCATATGCTGATCCGCATATGGATGTTGCCAATTTCTTGCCGCCCAAGCGTGTCATGCATGTGATTGAAGAAGAAGACGAGGGTGAGACAAGTGAGTCCTATGGCGCTCCTCACCACGAGTTTGATAGAATCAGAAGCCAGCCACCTCCCCCAAGGCCGCGTAAAAACGCAAATGCGAGACCTAGCAATAGCAGCAAAATCAATAGAGATAGCATGGACGAATCTGTTGTTTATGACACGCTGGATAGCGTGTTTATCACGAGAAATGCAAAGCAGAGCACTCGTGGTGGCCACAATCTACACAGTGAAGACGATAGCCACTATAGAAATGCTTCAGATAGTTACAGCAGGCAGGACGGAAATAGTACCTCCTCAAGTATGAGTCTTATGACATTGAGCACCGATGACTTTGACGACGGTGATGACAACGACGATAGTTGATGAAATCGGTTTGATTCTGTGGTAATAGCAATAGATTAATTGCTGTCCTCTGTCTCGGGAGCAACAAATGTGCCGTGAGGCTATCCATGGACTATAATGCCAAAGCTTATGTGATCCATCATCACGGCTCGTGATTAAAAACCTGTCGACCTGTATGCTCTCAGAAGAGCTGCAGCGGAACCCAATCCAGATAACCCACCTTGTACAACATTACTGTAACGAAACTGTCATGACTCAGATTCGAGGAACGAAAGAACATTTTGATCCCCCGCTTTACATCACCCATTATAATTAACACCTACATTTTTCAATTCTTATGATAACTCTACTCTTACCGCTATCTATACGCCTTTTTTTTGAATCCAATCCTTATTATATACTTATCCTAACCTAATCCTATCCCAAAAAATTTAAAATTCGATCCAGCACCCGTTGGCTGGTCGTAGGTATATACGCTCTCGTGAAGAGCCATTTGCAGAAAACTGCAACAATGAACTATAAGTAATGAGCTGAGAATAATGAAGTGTAGTTGAAGGGGCAAAGGCAAAGCTGTAACCTGGCATGTCAGCAAGCACGGCATCCAAAGCCGTGATAGCTGTGCCGGGGCACCCATAAAGCCAATGCAGATCAGCTGACACGATGACCTCTCACACTCTGCCTATCAGTTACCGTCTGTCGCTACGAATCTACCACCTCTAGCAAGTTTTCCTCAATTACATACTTCCCCTCCTTGTAGCTCTCTTTAGAGTTTTCGCTAAAGACATATTTCCAGCCAATGGCACTATGACATTGCTTGCAGTGAAGTGGCTTGATGTCATAGCTCCCGGTCTTCATCTGTTTCGTTTGCTTTCCTGACAGGTTCACATTGATCACATTGCTGACAAACAGCGCAGGGCCGGAACTGGCATAAAAGTTATCAGAGATGACAAGCGAGGATAAGCAGATGTGGTTGTGGCACTGACTGCAACGATAGATCTTCACAGGCATGTCTGAAACACAAGAGGAGGAAGCGTGCGAAACAAGCGACTCCGCATCTGTGCCTTCGCTATGGTAAGATTTTGAGTCAATGTCAAACAGGGAGGACGCCCTCCTTGAAAAGGAGTGTCTCTTTGGTGAGCTGTCATTTGTCTTGAAATGTTCTGTGTATACCAAGCCCATTATGAAGTTGCTGCGAGCAAATGATGAAGCGAGAATGGCACACAGATGGGGTGAGCAAACGAAGTGGGGGGCAATCGTTGGTGGGCAGTTGCGCAACTCAGTAAAACAGCTCAGTAACCAACTCAGTAACTGGATATCTCAAAAATCAGAGTGATTGAGCAACTGCTTATGCTGATTGGCAAGCCGTGAATCTCGATTAAACAATTCAGAGAGTAATGGGCTAACACAGGGACGGAAAAGTTAGTGGCTTAAATACCCGGCTTATATCCGCAAATGAAGTACCAGGTGAAACAAGAGTAGTGGCTAATAAAATTTGATAGCTGGGTACAAACCGGAAGCTGTGAGTGAATTCGTACTTAATTAGATAATTAGCTAATTCGCTCACAGCCGGATAACACAGGCTGCAAACAAGATTAAGGCGCACGAAATTAATTAAAACAATAAGTCAGAAACGACAGGACAGAACTAGTGCATGTAGGGCAAGTAGCGTATCTGCATGCACTTACAAAGAAATTGCACATAGACAGGCGCAAATGCACACATCTGGCAATACAAAGCCTGCCAATATAAAAAATACAGTTTGTGTTTCCACTATTTCCAATCCGATAAATTGTGGGAGTCAATTAGCACAGATAACCGCTAAAATAGAGAAATAACTATATTAAGCAAATAAGCCGTCAGTGTGTGATGCAGGCAATTTAATGCATATGCGGCGCAGAAGCGGAATCTACTTCCATCGTTGCACTGCACTTACCCAAGCGTTGCACTCACTCTCCATCTTTACACCATTTATCCACTAGCGAAAAACAAAAATTTCACTTTTTGCGCTTATGAGTTTACATACCCTCCGTAGTAGGTACCCCTCATCCTGTCACCGATTATCATTAAACCATGTTTAAATTTGCGCTTCACGCACTGCGACAGCCTATGGTTGTACAAAGGAAAGCGATTCACACCTCCAACGCATGCTTACTAGCCACCCCAACCACAACAAACTCGCTTTTCGGTGAGCTCACACAAAGCGCCAACAAAACACCTGCCACCGAGCTATCGGTGAAGAGAGAGTCTACCCCCGACGTGGGAATCGACGACGAAGAGGAACAGGGCAACCTGAGAGGTCATCTGAACCCTGATGAAGACGCCAAGTTGCAAGAGTACCTAAATCCGCAGCCTTACAGCACAGTGCAGGCGTTGCTGTCGCCATTAAAGCGTCGCCTGTACCAGGAGAACGTCAAGGTGCATGGTTTTTTCAAGAACGATCACGTGACTCAATTGACTGAGAAAGACGGCTCTCTAGCGAGCTACAAACTGCGTTTGTCTGCCGAGGAGATCGCCGCTTTGGAGCCAAGCATTTACCTACGTTCATTCCGCATCAAGTCATCTATTAAGAAGACCAACATAGTGCTAAGAGCAATCAAGGGACTGCCTTTGAAGAAGGCCATCATCCAATTGCAATTCATCAAGAAGAAGGTGTGTTACGATCTGAGCGAAATGCTGGAGCGAGGTGTAAAGGATGCCGAGAAGCTTGGGTATGACGTCAACGATCTTTACGTCAGCGAGTCGTGGGTTGGACCAGACGGAAAACACATGAAACGTTTAGAGTGCAAAGGTCGTGGCCGTACCGGAGTGATCAAGCACAGGCACGTAAATGTGAGATTCCTGCTCAAGACAAAGCAGACAAAGGACAGGCTTAAGTATGAGAAGGAGTTGAGGCTGAAGAACAAGATGGTGAAGAGTCAGCTGAGTAAGGAGAAGATCAGGGGAGCGGCTACAGGTTTTTACAGGTGGTGAGCTACAAGCATTGTGGACGTGTCGCAGGCAGAAGGAGTGAAATGGAAGTGAAATTAAGTTGGCTTGACCACGTTGCAAAATGACATATTTTGATGCCTTACACAAAACAGTAGATGCCATATACATAGTAAATACCGCCATCGGATCCATCACAATCTCTAACTATGATTGAATAAATAAATAAATACCTGTACATAACGATTCGAGATAGTAGTCTCACTCATCGTCGTATCCCTTTAAGTTCTTGTCTCTAGGACGCTGGGGCAGTGGGTAACCTTGCAATGGCAGGGGGGCAGCGTCTTCGTAAAGATACTTCCTTCTTAGTGGTGTAACAACAAAAATAAACAAGGGAGACATCAACGCAATGCATCCGCTATAAAACAAGTGGGGTCTATTATAGGCACACCAGCGTAGCCACTGTACAAAGGTCTTGTTAGTAAACGTAAAAGAGATTTCGAGCAAAAAAAACTCCAAATGTCATTGTAAACTTACCCTAACCGGCTGCTTGTAGTATGTGGGGTACTCTCCAAATGTTTCTCCGTCCATGCTGATTGGTTCTCTAGAGCTACAAAGGTGGGGTTTCACTGAGTTCCATTAAATTTCCAAGTTTTGTATGTGTCGTTGGTGCACGGGTGCATTTTGGGTGGAAGCAGTGTAGCGAAGTTGGGGCTGCCAAAAGCCATTGGGCATCGTGGGAGAGGCTTCTATATGCCATGCTGGTGTCTCTGCTCCTATTCATTTGTGTTTAACTCCCTCTTGGACGCAGCATTCTCTCAGCTAACTAACTCACGTCCCAACCACCTCTTCCACCTCTACAGCATCCACTCTTCTTTCCCGGTGTACGGATGTTACTACTATGTACTCTACTTAAGCTACTTTCTTAGACTTCTTCTTGTCCAACTTGGCCACCTTCTCGCTCTTCTCGACACCAGTAGCCTCGGCAGAAGTGGCAGCCACGTTCTTGGAGCTCAATTGGTCCTCCAAGTCCGCAACAATGTACTTGTACTTGATTTCAAGGTCCTCGAAAGCAGCATAGATCAGACTGATTTGAACCAGGATGACACCAATGAATACCGCAATGATCATTGACTCGCTCGCAGCTATCACCGCCAGTCCGGTGTTCTGATCCACCTCTCCCCATTCGCCGACGTAGCAAGACTCGACGCCAATCTTCACGTTCGTGATGTAAATCGAAGTGCCCAACACCATGGCTACAAGGGAGCCATAGTCAAAATACTTGGTGTCCTCAGATGGCTTGTATATCCTAATCAAGGCACCCACGTAGCCCAGTCCAATCAATCCATGCAGCAGGTTCTTCAAAGTCGTGGGGGAATTGTACCAAGCGAGGTAATGGTTTAGTGCGGCATCGTATTTGGTGACGTCACTGCCTCCAAATAGGGTGTAGTACTCGTATGGCCAGTTGGCGAACATGATGCCAACGTAAAATGACAATGTCACGATGACCAGAAGCGATGCCGCGGGCAAGAGTTGTTGATAGCTGACCATTTTGAAATTGAATGCGCTTAGGGTCGTTGGTTGTATTGGCAGAAGCTTTGTATGCTGCAAACAAAGGCCGGGAGAAGAAGGTGCTCAATAACGATTCAACTGCGTTGTCTAACTGAGATCTGGTTTTTCAGGGAATCACGCAAATGGCATCTTATCTCGACGAGTTTCCCTTATCTATGAAGAAAATGGCATCACTCCTGGCACCTCATACTATACATCCGTGCACTGAACGTATGGTCACGTGATCTGAGTTAGAGTGGAAGGTGCTCCACTAGGCGGTACGTAGTTCCATAGGGAAAGGGATTTCAGTCGTTGGAGCAGGTGTTCATGTCGCCATTTCTCATGTCGCCGGCTGAGGCCTCCTATTGGAATTCAGGGTATGTTGCATGCAGATGCTAGAGTATGGAGTGCTAGAGTGAAATTGTATCAAAGATCTCTCAGTGTAAGTCTATTCAACCACGTCAGCGCTGGTAATACCCTAGTTGTCACTACCTCTACTTCCTACCATATATTAACACCACAACATAACACTACAATAACTTCAAATCCCATTGGGTCACGCTCATGTGAAGTCGATAAACTACATAACTAAGTAACTACCTAAGCGGCCTCAGCAACAGGAGCTGGAGCCTGAGCTGGAGCAGCCTTTCTGTAAGATCTGACAGATGGCTCCAACACAGGGTAGTCCTCCTTAGGGTCAAGCACCTTAACGTAGTCAGGAAGAGCTCTTGGACCGGCTCTGTTGGTGGCTGGGTCCTTCATAATCTTAACCTTGATACCCAAGACACCCTGTCTCAGCAAAACGTGTCTGTAAGCAGAGTCAATGAAGTCGTTGACTGGCTGACCGGAGTGGATCATGAAACCATCCTGGTACTTCATGGCCTTGGCTCTGGCACCCTTGACCTTACCGGAGATGACAACCTCAACACCCTTGGCACCGGACTCCATAACGTGACGGATGACACCGTAAGCGGCTCTTCTCACGGCCAGACCGTTAAGAAGCTTGTACTTGAGGGACTCACACTGGGTAACAGCGGATAATCCTCTGTCCTGCACTCTCTCGGCGAACAAAACAATGGAACCAGGAGCGTACTTGAATCTCTTCTGGATCAAAGAGGTCAGCTCTTTGATTCTTCTACCCTTCTCACCAAGAACGGCCTGGGTGTGGGAGGCTCTGATGATGACCTCAGTCTTGGTTGGGGTGATTCTCACCTCAACACCGGCGTATCCCTGCTCGGCAAGCTCTCTGGTGAAGAACTCGTTGAGCTCAGCGTAGAGGACTCCGTCAGCTACGAGCTTTCTCTTCTTGGAAATGTTAGCAGAAACCATTGTTATTAGTTAATCTGGGTGTTGATTGATGAAGAGGGTTATGCTTGAGTTGATATACAGTGTTGAAAAATATGAAAAAGTCTTTTTTTCGTGAAGCTGGTGAGGGTGAAAAAAAATTGAGGGTTGGTACCCTCAAGAATATTCACGTGATTATTTGGTCACGTGCTAATTTCTTCATTACGTGACTAACGTTACTCATCTATACCATACACATAAAAGGTGCCATTTTTGTCATCTACATTGCCTAGATCGTCTCAGGCATCTTCATCATCAGCACCACTAATGACGTCCATCCCAAAAAGTGACGCGTACGCTGACCGCTTCCCGTTTCGTCATTGTATTGCTCCCAAGCATAGCCCGTCTTTTCGTACTGCTCATAAACGTTCTTGACCAAATTAACTCTCAATTCCTTGTAAATCTGCTTTGCCAAATCGCTTGCCTCCTTCTCAACTCCTTCTTCAGTAGCGTAGTAATGAAGGGATTCCAGCAGCAGAAAGTTCATGTTGATCCAGATAGGTGAACGCCAGTAATCTTCCCCTGTACGGTAGTAACGGTCTCTCTTAGACAGTGAGCGCACACCAAACTGAGTCCAGAGCTGTTCTGGGTCTCTAATTGCGGTCAAGAGATGCTTCAGATGTTTTGAGTCCTTTGGCACAAGCTTGTTAGCCAAAGGCATCAAGGTGACGTAGCCAACATGGCACTCAAACAAGTCGCTTTCCTCTTCGTCGTCCATATATACGTCACAATAACTTGCATCAGCGTCACTCCAGTGCACCGTCTCAATGTTCTTAACAATGTCGTGGTAAATCTGGTTGAATTTCTCGCTATCCTCATGTTCCTCCAGCAGAAAAGCAATCTGCTTCATTGCCTGGGTCATCACACCAACCCATGACAGAAGATCCACGTTCAGCTCGGATGTGTCAAGCTCACAACGAGGGTAATCGTCGAGTCCAGAGGGCAGGCAGTGTGTCTGTGTACGCCCCCTCCATCTGTAAACCTCCTTTGAAGAATACTTCCTGTCAACACCCTTCACCTCGCCAGCTTGGGTGCGTCTGAACCAGTCGTAGTGCTTTTTGAGCATGGGGTAGATGCTACGGGCGTAGTCTATCAGAAGATCTGGGCTCTTCAAGTGAGCGTCCCCAAGTAAATCACTGGAATCCCTGGCTATCTCTTCAAGCGATTCTTCAGATAGTTCAACGAACGCGTCGCCAACTGCCTCGTGGTTTTCATAGGCCCCTTCTAAGGCTTTCTGCTCACTCGCTAGCTGCAATAGTCTCGTAAATGTCAGCATCAGCGTTGGAGGATTTGCTATGTGTGGATTTTGAACGGTAAACTCCTCGGGAACTTTGCTCCGAGCCTCGTCACCGAGGATGAGCTCACGTGCAATCCATCCGTCATCGTCTATCAAAGAGAACCAGCTTTTAATAATCTCCAATGCCAGATCAGAATCATACTCCAAGATTGGTAGTAAATGGAACCCTTCATCCCAGTAAAAGCCTCGGGGAAAGAAAGGTCTACTAGGCACAGCAGTAAACAACTCATAGGGCCCCTCTGACTCGGCCGATTTGGGATCAACAGCAGCTTGATTCTCGCCTGCTGATCCCAGCTCCAGATCCGCCATCTTCACTTCCCTATCCACCTTTTGATCGCCGTAAAAGTATGAAATGCTACCCAGCAACTGGGAAAGCACCTCTTTGGCAAAGTTGACATATTTATCTGAGTTGAAAGGAGCTTGCACCTGAAATTTGCGCATGAACCGTTTGTCGAACGCAGACAACGACGATTTCACTAAATGATCAAGTTTATCACTATCATTGATAAGATCCTCTTCATTGCTTTCACCACGCAACGCATCGTCTCTATTGAATAGCACCTCAAACTCAAACTCGCCTTTGAAGACCATCTGAACAAAGTGCAAATTGCCATCAAACGAGTTCATGTCTCTCATTACGAACAACTGGCTAGGAGGTATGTCGCTCAAGTTGCCTAGCTGCTCGGCTCTTTCTTGCAGTTCTTGCAAAGATTCCTGCAGCAGTGTCATATAGATATCACGTGCCTTCCATACATGGCCTGGAGGAACCCTCAATGCTAAATGGTGCAGTTTACTAGCGTCCAACGACGCATCTACAAGCTGGTCACGAGATTTATACAGCGGACTCTTTACGTTGACGTCAAGATCGAATGCTCCGCCGAGCTTCTCAGAATATCCTACAAGCCTGAGTTTGCCACTATCTAAAGCACCGTAATTTGCCTTCTGGCCGGCCAATTGCAATCCATCCCCTTCGCCTTCTGTGCCAGCATAGAATACTAGCACTGTGGAAGCAGTTTCAAAGCCCGAGTGTGGTTTCCCTGTCACCTTCAGCGCCCAATTGCCAGCATCATTCTTCACAAAATCGGAAGTGATAGTCACGTGGCAGTCTTTGTCATCAATCACCTCTTGACCACCATGCCTGACGTCATACTTGACCCACCCAAACCGCTTTAAATTATCATGCTGGTCACACTGATGTCTGATCTTGCCCACGCCATTGTAGTCGTCGGCCTTATGCCACATTAAACCAGATAGAAAACTGTCTGGAATACGTGGTCTAATCCCTAAGTATAAGTTCGATCTGTAGGGTCCCCATAATAACGATTTTTCAGAGGCTTTATTGTACTCCTCTGGGCTTAGCTGAGTAAATCCATCGACTAAATTGTAGGAGTCAGAAGGAACATCCAGAACTGGTTCAATCGCTGAAACAACTGCAATTAACCAAATTAAGGCACCAATTATGGCGGCCTTTTGCATTTGCAGGTTCATCTCAAAGGTATTCGGCTACTCAATGTGACATTCATGTCTATATAGAGCTAGTATGCTGGAGTACCTTATATGCTGAGCCCATGGAATGTGATGCACGGGTGTTTGTTCCCCGCTGTTTTTGATTATATAATCCTAATGTACTCTAGTATACAGTATATAATGTCCAGAACGGTAGGGATGCTGGTGATAATAATGCATGTGGGCACTCTTGCACACGCCGGTGAGTGAGACTGTAATTCTGCAATTTCAACCACGCTTATGCAAACCCACTCGTTTTCTTCTTTTTCTTTTTTTTCTTTATGGAAGAAGTAGAAAGTGAAGGAGTAAGTGAAATAGACGAGGCTGGAAGTTCGGAACGAAGGGAACTTTCCAAGCCTATTGAGCCTTGAAGCGAATTTTGAGACCCGTCGTTCTCAGTCGAAACACCGTTAGTGTAGTTCCCGTTCCCATTATCATTGTTAGAGACTCTTGTACTGGTAATGCCTTCTGCAGCCAATAACTTTCGTGAGCTTGACTTCCGTTTCTGGCCTCTTCCTTTTTGGCTCTGAGTTACGCTGATGGTAGGCACCACTGAGCTCATCAATTGGCTATATCTCGAGCTATGGCCTCCTATTTGCTGTGTATTTGGCTCGTTTTCTCCTTCGCGTATGGCCCATTTTCCTGTGATGTTAGCCAATTCTTCGGGCAACTGGCTCTCCAAGTCAGCCACTTCGTTGGCCTGGGCTTCTGCTGTATTGTTATTTTTGACGAACCTCATTAAACCCAGTCCTAAAGACTGGGCTACAAATGACGAAACGTTGAGCCGTTGGCTCTGAAACTCGTTCGGTAATAATTGACTGAAAAATTCAGCTTGTTCCTTAAAGTAGGGCTTCTCGACTTGAATTGGCGTGCCTCTCGAGGCCTCTATAAATGTGGAATCGGTGAAGCTCTCATATAAAAACCCAATAGCCGAGTAATGTTCTCGGAGCTGCTCAAACATTGTGTCAAACTCACCGAGATCGCCAACATTTGGAGGCGAATCAGATAATTCTTGGGCAAGAAATATGACATTACTGTGTTCATCACTTGTGCTGACATTCTCATTAATGGCATCACCAATTTTGCTAGCGTACTCTTGAATTCGTCGAGCTTCGAGATCAATGCTGTAAGTAGCTTCTTCGTCAGCAATATCGCTTTCAGATTCCTTACCCATTTCTGAACTAGCAATACCATCTCTCACTTTTTCCCCCAAAACATCAGACTTGTCTAAGTGTTGTGCTAAAAGCCCTTCATAAACTTTTTTCAAGTTCACTTTCGGCTCAAGATCGCTTAAAAAGGACGGCATTAATATATTCCTTCCGTCGATGAGGGGATTTTCTCCTTTGACACCGTCATCCTTCGTAAGCTTTAAGACCGTGCTCGAAAACTCGATGTTTTCGCCACCCTCAGTAATTTGGTAGCAATAAAAGATATCGTCTAAAGACTCTATACCATTATTGATCTCTCCATTCGGTTCAGAAATCGTTTCGCCACCATCCCCACTCTCCCTTATTAAGCTGAATGACTGTACAGGAGAACTGGGATGCGTAAAGGTCAAATAGGGTGTTCGGGCAACCATCGGTACGCCATCGACAAGGCCGAACTCAACACAGTAAAGTCTGTTAGACGTCAATGAAGTCACTATGCATAAAAAGCCACTAAGTTCTTCGTCTTTATAAAGAGTTTGCACGTGCAAGCGCATACTATGATCGGTATGGTCTAAAAAATGTCTCCAGGCCAGTAGTTTCTGAAATTTGCCGTTACTGGCATCAATCATCGAGATCTCTCTCGTTGTTAAAAGAAATATAGTGTTATCGCTGCCACCATTTGCTCCTGATGCCCTCGCTAGGCCCAAAATTTTGGTCCAGACATCGGCAGTGACTAAGACAACCATTTTCTCCATCTCGTAGTTGTATTCTACCACCTGAGACCTAGATACAAGCAGAAGTGCGGCGTAGTGACTCCCCCATAGTATCTGCTTGAAATTGGCAAGCTCTAATGGATCATAGAACGTGGCCTTTTCTACAGGAATCGGCCTCACTAAGCCATTAGCTCTGTTCGGCAGTCTGTAAAGGAGAAAGTTTCCTTGTACATCTACAACACCAAACACTTGGTCATCATATGTATTGAAAGCAACATCTGCAAATGCATGGCCAGCCAGCTCTGAAGCAGATAAATCAAAAACTCGTTGGCAAAGCAACGTCTGAGGAGAATGAGACCCATTCTCCTTACGTAATTTGACCCTGAGCAGTGTCACACGAACCGGAGTTCGAATAACTAAAAAGGTAGCATTGGAGGGAGCTCCATCAACACCATTGCCATTAGCCACGCATATCTGCCGTACTTCCGATTGCATGTCAATAGCCAGAGAGTAGGTAAGACGAGGGGCTTGCAGCGTATGGCGCTCACGTAACCTTCGTGTATCTCCTAGCCTTCGGTCACGTGATCTGGCTTCGTCAGTAGTCTCAAGCAGAGATAAGCTGACAACACTGCTGATACCTGCAACAGACGATGACAGCACGGTACGCTGCACCCCTCTGTACGACAACTCAAATGTCACAGCGCGTTGACCGATGGTTGCATCAAAAACTCGCTTGCTAGCACTCATGAATTTATCTGTTCTCAAGCTCTGCCAAATCAGGTCGGGTATAGCACCTTTTGCAGCTAGATTTCGGCCTATGTTTGTACTATTTCCGGACTCATGTCCTCCAATATCATTGAATTTAGCGTGATTATCATCTATTTTAGCATTTTCCCCCTCCATACCGTCAGAGATAACATGAAAAGAGCCCTCTATGGCTCTCAAAGTCAGTGATTCCCTATCGGACTCTCTCTGTCTCGGTCGATTAAATAGGTGGTCAGAGGCCGCATGACCGCCAAATACCGCAGGACCATCAACTCCTAACGATACTTGCGTACCCACGTGCTGTTTAGCGGGCCACATATGGGCAATGTGAAGCGATAAGCAATTGAAGGAAGGGTAGCCTGTATACAGAAATTCTACCTGGGGTATTGTTTGAAAAATTGTGCGTGCGATTATGTAATTAGAACAGAGTGCATATCAGGTCGTGTTGATGAGTGTTACTTCCATATGTGGAGGAAGGTCTGGAGTTAGCTGTTTATGTTGCCACAAGGGATGTGTGAGCTGTACTAGGTCAGTTTCCGAATTGGTGTTTCCTAACAATACTGTTGACAGAGTTATGGGAAAGTTACTTCTTACGAAAATCTAAAAATGGTTTATTTCGGACCAATCTGCTAATGCCATGCCAGAAGAGGCAGTGCTGTAGAATAGAAACCCGTAAGTGTCAGTGCAAGCCTACAGTCAAGCACTTTAGCGTTTCTTCGCTGACCCAATTATATAAAGACAATATCTAGCTGCTCCCCAGTTGCCACTTAACGTATTCAGTGCTTCACTACAGTTTGATAACGTCACTCTGTTTAGTATAAACTACTCGCTCATACATGCACTAAGTCTCCTTGTTTGCACCCTCCTCAAACCTCAAACTCCAGCCAATCTCAGGTCCTAGTTTTGGCAGCACCTCGGCAACACTCTGAACGTCCTTATCACCTCTTCCTGACACACAGATAACGACATGGTCGTCCTTGCCCATCTTTTTAGCAGCCTCTACCGCACCGTAGATAGCGTGAGAGGACTCCAGCGCTGGGATGATTCCCTCGAGCTGAGACAGAAGTTTGAAACCATGCAGAGCCTGGGCATCTGTAGCAGCTACAAACTGCGCTCTGCCGCTAGCTTTCCATGAAGCCAGCTCAGGGCCGACTCCCGGGTAGTCCAATCCAGCAGACACCGAGTGGGTATCGTGGATCTGTCCGTCACCATCCTGCAGCACATAAGTCTTCACGCCGTGGAAAACACCTGGAATACCTGCAGTCAAAGTAGCAGAGTGTCTGTTGGTGTCAATACCATCACCACCAGCTTCTACACCCAAAAGTTTTACCTCGGCATCGTGCTCAAAGGGGGAGAACATACCTGTTGAGTTGGATCCTCCACCAACACAAGCAACCACTAAGTTGGGCAGCTTACCTTCGTTCAGCTTGCGGAACTGCTCTTTAGTCTCGTTTCCAATCACGCTCTGGAACGTACGCACCAGCGTGGGGTAAGGATGAGGGCCTATAGCGGATCCAATAATGTAATGTGTGGTTGATAAATTCGAAACCCAATTACGGAAGGCCTCAGAGGTGGCGTCTCTTAAAGTCTGGGTTCCGTTGGTAACAGCAACCACTTCTGCACCAAGAATACGCATTCTGAACACATTCAAAGCCTGTCTGCGCACGTCTTCAGCTCCCATGTACACGGTACATTTAAGTCCAAACTTAGCACACGCAGTCGCCGTGGCTACACCGTGCTGACCAGCACCTGTCTCGGCTATAATCTGTTGCTTTCCTAATCTCTTGGCAATCAGTACCTGTGCCAAAGCGTTGTTGATCTTGTGCGAACCGGTATGGTTCAAGTCCTCTCTCTTAAGCCAAATCTGGGCACCTCCAGCGTGCTCAGTCAGTCTATCAGCCTTGTGGAAGGACGAAGGGCGTCCAATGTACTGGTACAACGAGCGGAACTCCTCCCAGAAGCTGGGATCCTTAATGGCGTCCTCGAAAGCGGTTTCGAGCTCGCGAAGACAAGCATGGAGGGCCTCTGGGACATACTGGCCTCCGAAGTCTCCAAAACGAGGATTGTGAACGTGCTCTTCGGTGGAAGCTGCGTCCGCAGAATTGGCAGTAGCATCTGCCTCCACACCCTCAGTAACGCCAACCTTGGCATCTGAGAAATGGGAGTCGGGCAGATGGGTTTGCTTTTCGCCGCACAAGATGCCTTCAACGTATTTCTTTGCCGTTGCAGCACGGTCTCCCTCTGCAGACTCGGCCAAAAGTGTCACTAGCTTACTGCCAATCACCACACCATCGGCAGATTGGCCCACCTGGAGGAAATGCTCTCTCGTAGAGACACCAAAGCCAACTGCGAGAGGAGTGCGGTCGCCCGTCTGCTCGCGGACGCGCTTGCACAGGTCCCCAACAGACGCAGTGACAGATACGTTGGCACCGGTCGTACCCATGCGGGACACCACGTAGATAAAAGAGTCCGCAATACGACCGAGCACTTGCAGTCTCTCGTCTGTGGTGGAAGGAGCCACCAGAGGAACGTAACTGAGTCCTTCTTCGGCACAGAAATTACGGAACTTGACAGCCTCCTCAGGTGGTAAGTCTACGACAATAAACCCATTAGCTCCAGCAAGTCTCGAGTCTTTGATCATCTGCTGCTCGCCGTACTTGAGGATAGGATTGTAGTAACCCATGAGGATGATGGGCACAGTGACACCAGCACTACGAGCCTCCTTCACCAGCTCCAAACACTTGGGCACGGTGATCCCGTTTTCCAAAGCTTTGATGTTAGCCTTCTGGATGGTTGGACCATCAGCAATTGGGTCGGAGAAGGGAACTCCCAGTTCAATTACGTCGACACCTCCGTCCTGAAGGGCCTTTAATGTGGAAACGGTCTCCTCTACTGAGGGGTAACCGGCAGTAACAAATGTGATAAGCGCATTGCGGCCTGTTGTGTTAGTGCGAGCGAAGGAGGTAATGGGGGCGAGCAAGTGGCTATCAAGGAGTGGGCAGAAAGGCGCAGTCAATTTCATAGACTGGCTAAGCCAACTGCTATACAACTATTGCTGGATACAAAATACCAGGCATTGTGAGCCAACACAGGCTAGCAATTTCCACAGCAAGCAGTAGTGATCAGCACCCAGCAAATCTTTCGTATGAGCTTTTTGTGCCGTCTGTTCACACACTGCCATCATCTCGCAGTATATCGACCTCACCTAATTAAATCCCGTTTCATTTACTTACCTTCTTTTTGAGCCTTGATGAAGGCATTTCTCAACTCAGTAGCCATGGTGCTGGATAAAGAATAAGACACCTTTGACTCATACAGATATGTACTCATCGCTGAAAACTGCAGGGCGGAAAACTGAAAAATCGGATTGCGAGTACCGTTGATTTTACATGGTGCACGGATGTTTAGACTACCTATGCCAACACAAGCACAGTAAGGCTGTTGTACCAGTACAAATAGGCCAATACCCGTTATGCTAAACTACTATATGCTGACTTGCCCATTATTAGCCAATTACGCCACTATAATACAAGCGGCTGGCTACTAGAAGATCCTGCAGAGTTAGTAGACGTGTTGGCCGTGTTACTAGGAGCGCCAGCTGACATATTGGACGCTCTGGACTTTGGGTTGGAGCCAGCACGAGCCCTAGCTGGCGTTTTCTTTGCGCCAGTGCCTTTCCTTCCACCAGCCTGTGTGTTTTGTGAGCTGCCAGAGCTGCCACCGGGCGTATTGGTTGAGCTTGAAGCGGTAATCGTGGAATTGTTGCTCCCATTAACTCCAATAGCTCCGTTGATCCCATTTACACCACCCATAGCACTGTTGGCACTAATGGCAGACCCTGCATTCCCCACCAACGATGCCTGTTGAGATAAGAGAGCGTTATTGTGATCAGAGTCCAATCCCCCAATTCTTAAAGCCTCTAATCTCGCTGGCAAGGCTTCCGTTTTAACCTCGTGCGGCCTCACTTTGACAGAGTCATCTGGGTTGAGCCCTATCTTGAGCCTGGTGTACCGTATCACCGATACTACTTTCTTGTAGGAGTGGAAGTACACGTCAATACTTTGTTTGATATCGTTCACCTGTGCTTGCACCTCGTTGAAAACAGCACTAGTATGTGAAGTATCGTCCATCGTAGCTAGCAATCGCACATACACCAGCATCTTGTACCGTAGTCCAGCTATCTTCTCCTTCAAATCGTTGAATTCTTCAATCACAGCGTCGATGTCGATCTTCCCACTGTCCAAATCTTGAATTGAAATTGTATCTGTGAGTCCCTGATGGGAGTTGAATGTATTTAAAGCGGGGGTAGACGCACTTGCCGAAGGAGCGGGCGTGGGTATTGACATATTGATGCTCTTCTGTAGCTCTTGGATTGATAGTGCGTGCGAAATGTAGTGATATTATTGGAGTGTGCTTGCACAGTAAAATAAGGTGCTTTGTCAATCGATAAGGCAAATATATGCGGCGACTTTTTGCCCTTGGTGGTTGCAACTGTCTACTAAATCTGAAGTATGCCAAACAAATATGAGAGGACTCACTTTATAACTTGATCGCTCTTCTTCTCCTCAGGTGCAGGTAATGTCAGACCCTCGGCTTTATAGCCAGGTGTCAGGTGTGCGCGTCCAAACATCTGTACCTCTGTACTAGCGCGATATAAAAGACGGCAGCGAGGCCCTTGTTAAGAATTAACAAATAGTTCTTACAAGGGGGACGATCTCTGATCGTCCTCTACATTATATATGGTAGAGTATTTATGTTTATTGTACTAGTAAGCATTCAATCAGGACAAACTACTCCAATGCGTCTTTCACTATATAGGGGAGTCAATTTACATTACCTATGACAATAGGACAACAAGGATAATAGCTAGAGTGAGTCAGGAGACTGGTGCACGGATGTATATGTCGCGCTAAGTGTCTAATCCGACCGGGGCAGTTTCCTCTCCTTGACCGTTACAGTGTCTCCGGAAACCGTCCAGTTCTCAGCGACAGCCTCTTTCTTGATCATATCCCACTCATAACCGACAAAATTCTCGAGGAATTCTCTGTTCAACACGTAAAACGAGCTATTGGTGCTGTTCAGGGCTATTTCTAGCATACGCTTTGCTCCTCTCGACATGAGCTTGGCATATGTTGGCGTCTTAGTGGAAAAATGGCCATATATCTTGTTCCAAAGAAGCCAATCGTCTCGTTTCCAAGCTTCAAGTACTTTGAATACCAGTAATTCCGTTTCTAGCACTTTTTGACCATTTCCAAACTCCGATAAGCTCATATCGGTATTATCTACTGGGAAGCAAGACATGAGCAGTTCAAGAGCCATCTCTGTCTCTCCCACGTAAATCGCTCGATGTAACACCATGCATAGTACCATATCCTTCCATTCGTCCTTGCTTAACAACTTCCTTACCCTCATTGAACTTAGGAGATAGTTGATGGCAGGAGCATACGTCTCGTGTCTATTTAGCATGATTCCCACGCGCACAGACATGAGGAACACCTGCTTGGTGAGCGGCGACTCCGGCAACGTCAGGGTGGCCTCCCTCAGCTTCCGCAAAGTCATGAGGATGTCATCACCCTCGATTTTCCTCCCAGCCGTTCCTTTTAACCCCTTTTGCCATTCTTCCCACTTCTTTTTCACGTCTGCAAACAGCATATTACGAGCGCTTTCATCTTGTCGAAGCCTAGAGTCTTCGCCCCTACTAATGAGCCCAAAACTGCTAGTCTTCTGCAACTCAATCGCTGCAGCTTGCTCAGAAAACCTCTGCCTCCGCAACTGAGCTTTTGTAACTTCTTCTGTGCTTTTTTCCGTCATCAATCGGCTCTCGCTACTGTCTGTGTCTATCTTCTGACTACTATTAGCTTTCGCTGTGGAAGACTGCGTTACCTGCTCACTGCCGGACCTACCAGTGTACATCGTTTTGTTTCTTCCTCTGCCTCTACCCCTTGATTGCCATTGACCCCTTCTTTGCATTGATGGCATCTCCTTGTTGGTCATTGTAGCCTGCTGAAACTATGTTAGCAGATTACTCTCATAATTTATTTTTCATTTCCATTCTTGAAGTGATAACCATAACATTTACAGAGGGAGTGTAATTTCACGAGGACTTCAGTTGACGTTTTGCAGTAAGGTCTGATGCAATTGCTGATGCTAGTCAACATCATAATGTACGAAGCTCAATGATATTGTGTCGCAGTGGGAGACATTAATAATTCTATCACAATCTACGTACTTCTCTAATTTCATATCTGACCTACCACTTTCTTGATCAACATATCACCTACCTGGCGCCAGTGTCAACCGTCAATGTGAAATATCCGGCTGACTGTTAAGACTAAACAAATCGATCCTCGCTCAAGCGCATATTAGACCAATTGGTCCCTTTAGAAACTCGCCCTACGCTTCTTTGCAGGTGCTTTGTGTCGCAGTAGAAACATCACGGCCATAGTTAATGCCACGGAAGACATAAGTATAGTGAAAATAAAAGCAGCCTGGTAGCACTTAGCGCCCTCATCACAAACAGCCATCACCACAGACGGCCGGTCTTTTAATTGGAACTCGTGCTGCGTAGTATGAGCGTCGTAGTTCCTACCAAAGAAGTGCGTCACAATTAAGTTAGTCACAATGGGCGTCAGATTTGTCACGCCCCAGTTGAATGAAAAAGAGGTCAGGCCCCAGATATCGCCAACTATGATGGGGAAGATGCAATACATAAACCCATAGTAGAAGCCAATAATGACCGAGTTGTAGCTCAGGTACTCGAGACGACTGACCACCAACCCCAAAATTTGGCCAACCACGCACAGCACAGATGGCACTAGTATCAGGAAAGTACGTGACACTTTAAACTTTGATGTGAAAACATCGGCAATGACTCCACTAAGTAGCCGGCCTGAACACGAGGCCACTGAGATGAGTCCGACTTGGAATTGCTGCTGTGTCTGTACAAGAATGTTATAGTTGTCGATATGCTCTTCAATGAATTTTGTGCCGCCAACCAGTGATGTCACCATGTAGCCCACCGAGTATATATACATCTGGCCAAGCCCTGCAAGCACTCCAAGAATTATCGTAATTACCCAGAAATCCATATGCCTGAAGATCCAGTCTTTGGCAGCAGCTTCAAGTTCTTCTACGTTGGATGGAGGTGGAGTGGCCAAACTGGCACCTCTATGAGGAGTTCTCTGCGGTGAAGCCATACCTGGCAGATCCATCATCTCCAGCGAAACTCTAGGGGTTTTAGGTCTCACATGGTGCTTGGCTTTTGAGTGATCAATATCAGAGAGACATATAAGAGGCCCAAACAAAGCACTAAGGACCAAAGAACTCAGGAACATAAATCTTAAAAATGCCAGTGTCTCTCCGGGGAACCAATGCGCCCCTATAGACGAATATATAGATGCGCTAGCACCGTAAAGAGCCACCGGCAAGGCCGTAGCCACTCCCCTCATATTAGGCAAGCTCAGCATAGAACATTTGATTGCTGCCAAATTTACTCCCGTAGAACCTACACCTATCGCAAAAAAGAGAAAGCTGCTGTACCCAACACTAGAATATCCAGAGCTTACCTGTCTAGCAAAGAAAAAGTAACCTAAGCTTATACACAGAGAGCCTGCTATTGTTGCCACAGTATATCCAGTACGGTCGATTAACAGACCGCTGAATGTGCCGCTAATTATGGCACCAAACTGGCCCACTATGGCAATGGTGGATGTCTGAGACGCAGAATAGCCTAGACTCATGGCCACCTGTGGACTATACGAGGGGAAGACATAAAGTGTCCCACATATGATGCCTGTCAATTGGATATCATTAGTATAAGGTGATGGTGAAACAATGCGCTGAAGCAGCAATCATTGAGTGAACAGATCTCATAGAAACACTTCTTAGTTAGCCTCAACGACCTCTTTTGTCCCAACTTACTGATACCGGAAGTGCAGAGCACTACCGAAGCACGCCGCATTTTCCAGACAAAACCAATTGGTAAGTTTGAATGTCTCGTACCTATTGCTCTCTTGTTTAAGAGCTCGTTTATATCTACTCTTCAATTCAGTCGGCTTCCGTTCGCTTTCCCCTTCTTTCACGTAGTGCATTGTAAGACGCGCTTGACGCAACATGCTGCAAGACCTGCGTAGCGCAGATGCAATGGGAACGGTAGGACGCGTCTTGGGGTGCAAGGATTATTTAGTATAAGGGTCTATGGCACAACAGCCCAGGCTGTACCACTGTGAGACAATTAAAGCCACCAACCCCGACCAGCACTTACCGTTTGTTAGCTCTCCAGGGTACAAATCCAAATATCACCAAGAGACCACTTATATGACGGCCGAGGCCCTTCGTATCGGCTTTTTCGGTTCAGACCGCTTTAGCATCACATGCTTGCAAAAGATCCTGCCATTACTAGGCTCTCAGCGCATATCCTTCCTCGATGTAATAGCCAGGCCACCTAAGTATGGAGGAAGAGGTCTTAAAGAACTAAGAGAAGTGCCGATAGCTGATTTTGCCCGTAAGAACAACCTTCCTCTGCTTAGAGCCGAATCCAAAGCCGACTTTGGACAAAATGGTCCTCTGCTAGCTAGGCAGTACAACCTGGTGATAGCCGTTTCGTATGGGTTATTGATACCGTCTCTATTCCTGCAATCGCTCAAATATGGCGGACTTAATGTTCACCCGTCACTTTTGCCTCTATACTCTGGTCCAGCGCCTTTGCACAGGTTCCTCCTCAGCGATGAGACCACTACAGGCTGCTCTGTTCAAACCCTACACCCCACCCAATTTGACCGTGGTGAAATATTGGCCCAGGAACAGTATGAAGTATGCGAAAATGAAACATTGAGTTCCCTTAGTGAGGAACTTGCTTCTTTGGGGGGAGAGATGCTCTTCAGAGTGCTGAATGAGCGAGCTTTTGATCCCCAAAGCCCGGCGCATAAGCCTATAAAGCCTAAGTACGAGTTTTCCTACGCGACTAAGATCCGGAAAGAAGATTCTCAGCTGCTTTTGAATAGTGACAGTGGAGTACAGATTACAAAAAAACACAAAGTCTTGGGCCCTCTCTTCACTTTCATCAATACTCTGCCCAAAAAGGCATTGCCAGGCACTCCCTACACCAAGAAACGGGTTTTCTTGGACGGGATAACAGTGGGGTCACCGTTGGAGTCACAGGCATTAACGTTATCAACCCCCGTGCAGCCGGGTAGTTTCTTTTTGGAAGGAGGAGATCTTTGTCTTCGTACGCACGACTCTGTTCTTAATATCACAAAGGTAAAGGTCGAAGGTTTTGGATACGAATCCCCTACTACGTTTGTTTCTCGACTCAAAAAGCTCACAAATATACCTGAAAATCACTTGTTTATAGACTAATATTACGTACTCACTGTATCAGTTGACACTTCTTGTTGTAGTTGTTCACAGCGATAGCAATTTTGTTGTACAAAAAGCGTTTCTCTGTCACGTCAGGGATACCGATAAACCTCTCGGGCCCAATAGACGCTTTAATCATAATGCCTGACCTTTCAAGCGAAATCTTACCCACCTTATCGTAAGTTACCTCCCATTCGAGAGTCAAGGTGACAACGTTCATGATGACTATTCGATTCAAACTCACGATTACACATAACTCTTGTCCTGGAAGCATCAAATGGGCTAGATACTTGTCGGTCTGAAACTTTCCTCCTTCGACAGACTTCAGCCAGTATTGTCCCTGAGCGTCTCTTTCGCTATACTGAGTGATAGAGCCGTCGTAAAGCACGTGCCTAGGCAGCCTAACTCTGTCTAACCCGGCGCCGTCAAAAGCCGTAGTTGTACTTCTGATGGTTTCACCTATATTTGACGCAAAATCAAAAATTCCTGTGGCTGTCTTTGTAGGTAAACCAATCAATCCTTTGCCCATGCCTCTGAAGAATCCAGCTGCACCTTCCTCTCTCGCCCCTTGAGCAGGAGCCAACGCTACTCCACTTATACCTGAGGAGATACCCTCAACAAGGGCATTAGCGCCATTGGAGAACCCGTAGAGAGGATGCTTGGGTCTGTTGCGCTGCCTATTCAGTCTCCTTCTCTCTTGGAAGTCTCTGTCAAGAGTTGCTACAGTGAGGCCCTTGGCAACCGAGCCCGTGAATTTTGTGAAACTGTCACTGAGCCCAAATACTGACTTTTTCACGAAACTCAGTCCGCCTTTAGCTAGACCAATTCCAAGTTCCTGAGGCCTATCAGTCATAATGAACCCCTGATATGGCTCGTAAAAGATGTCCAGGACACCAGAACTTATGTTGTTGAACAACCCCACAGGATTGCCCAAAACATCTGCCGAGCCCAATACCTTATAAATTTGGTAAAGGAACGCTTGTTCGTAGTGCTCGGTGATGTTTTTCATTAGGTAAGGCAAAGGCGCTCTAATATTCTCAAGCAGCAAAGATACCAGTCTAATGGGAGCATCATTAATGTTACCAATAGCCATTGTAAGGACGTCCAGAGCGAGCGTCAGCATATTTCGTGCGCCTTTTGTATCATCTGCATCAATGCGCTCGGTGCGGACAAACGAGAGGTTAAACTGCATAGGCTGTAGATGCAACGTTTCAAAGTACATGTTTCCTTGAGCCTTTTGGGTAGGAGGTTCGGGGATCTTCAGGTTCTTATCCCAAAGCACGTTTCTGACCTCTTTGTTCCACGAGGCTCCAGGTATTTTTGAAAATTTCAGGAGAGCGTAGAGGAAATCTTCGTCAACCTCAATAGTCAACTCCTGCAGTAGCATTGTGGCGTACTTAATGTACACCACACCATGTGAATCATCCTTCACTCTAGATACAGACGCAGAAAATGTAGGATGGCTGGTCATTTCAGCTGTAGACTTGGGCACCACTGTTGGATAAAGGATGATTGGATAAATGTTCGAGTATAGTTGATTGTCTATCTGGATCCATTTCACTTTCAAGCTAACATTCTGGTAGATATCCGATTCGTTATATCTCCATTCAATCCCCTTCAATGTGGTGTAGCACAGTTCCTCACCTTCCGTGTTCACAAGCGAGATACCCAACCCTTCAAACCTGACAACAAGTTTACGAAAGTAGTCGTCATCCTTTTCCAGTGACTCGAATCCGTCCCTATTGATTGTTGTGCTAGAAGACGCTACGCTGTTGCTAGAATTGGTCTTTTTCAGCTTGTACCTACTAAGCTTTGGATCGTAATTGCTGATAATCAGAGACTGAACTGTACCATCAGCTATCACATTTAGGTCTACAATTTTGGCACCTTCTCCAGGCGAGGGTGGCAGCTTCATCGGCAATAAGCTCCCTATCTCTGCAAGCTGCACATACCTTTCTTTCACTCCACTCCTTAATACCAACTCTTTCACGTGCCCGACAGGAAAATCCCATGCGTATGGCATTACGCTTTTAGGTGGGATTCTGTAATAGACCGGCTTAAACGGCACCTTCGACGAGCGAGTCCCATCCTCAGTTATGTATGGATCACTTTGATAAATGAGGAACTCATAGTCGCTGAAATTCCGTATAGAGAATGGCCATTGGTTATCTGCATCGGTCACGTCGATGAATAGCGTGGCATTTTCCACTGTAATGACAACTCGAAGTAGTGTATGTGCTCTTGCACCATTCTTTAGTACGCGAATATAATGCTCTCCCACGTCGTTGATGCCAAACGCAGCAGACAAGTTTGTCTTCGAGTTTGCGTAAGAAAGCATCAACTGCTTCTCGTCAGCCTTAGTGAGCTCGTACAAAGGCAAGGCCTCATTTGCCTCAATGTGAAGTGCTTTGCTCGACCCTACGTTCATTACTTGAATCGCCTCATCTAGGTCATTTCTGACAACATACCTTGGAGAAATATATATCACCTTAGTCATGTTGTATTTCCCCTCTCCCTCAGAGATGTAAATGCCTACTGAGTTCTCAACTTCTCTGCCCTTGACAGGGACTCTCACTTCAAAGGATTGTCCTAATTTGTCAATGCTGATAGTTCTGCTAGGTAAGGATGCACCCACCTCCAAAGTCACGTAATTTTCACGCAGATTTCCACGGATAAATCCAACATCCGCTGTATCTTTGTAAAAAGAAAACATATCAGGCATTGCAGCTCCAGAGAGAGGATCGTTGGCTTTGGAGATAAGCGTATTAGAACTTCTATCGGAGATTTTCAGATCCTGGCATGTCTTATTCACTACCAGATAGGGAGCGTATAACTGAAGTCGTAGCCTTGAATCTCTGTTTTTGACATAATGGATCTTGAAGTGAAGTGTCTGTGGGATCTCCTCTTCGCTCTCCACTATCAGTTGAGACTGAATAGCCAACTCCTTATTCCTGGGATTACTGATAACGGCAAATGTGCTCGGACCATACTTGGTGTTCAAAGGTACTACTTGCAGCAAAAGGTTTGAGTCCATATCCACAACATGAATGGAGCACTTTTCTCCCTGTTTCAAAACATTGACCCAGGACTTTTTGTTGTTTTCTTGATGCACTTTCCACCTTATATCACAGGGCAGAAGATTCTCAATTTCTAAAGGAGGACTGATAGTCAAGGACATGTGAGGATACAAAGCGTTCAAACGGTCATTTTCATTATAGCTGGCATTCACGCGGAAATAGTAGCTTTTAGCAACCCCCTCTTCAAGCTTTGGGCATTCCAAGAGCAGTTCATTTTCAAGACAAGTTTTCCAGTTCATAGGAACAACTTTGGCTGGCTCGTAATCCAAATTCTGCGTGGTGAATAATTTCGCAGCGGACCATCCAAATACCTGGTTCTTTATGTCTGGTCTGACTACAAAATTCTCAAAATAGACCGACTCAATTGGCAGAGCAAGATCCTCTCCGGGTCGAATGTACACTTCTCTGTCCACAACTGTATAGGCCGATGATGGTCCAGTTCCAATGTACAGCGCAGTATTTGATGCATTGTGAATGTTGATAGTAGACCTGAATACGACTCTCTTTACCTTATCTTCTCCCAAAACAATATCACAAGTCAGCCTATTGTGAACTTTGTTAACGGGGGGATTCAATAGCAGCAAGTTCTCTCCAGATGTCTTAAATGATACTCTTTTGACAGGCTCGTAAGGGCTATCAATTAACTCAAGAGCTGCATTGGTATTCTCAGCGTCTGTATTCAAAGACTCGCGAACAACACGCCAGTCCTCAAATTGCCAGGGAACTTCTTCAAGATTCTTTACTAGCGTGAGCTGTTTGCGAGTATCCGTTTCAGTCCCATCGTCTATCCATACATTAATATCGTAGCCGGTTTGGTTGACGATCTTGTAAGGAGCATCCTTTTCTCTTGGCGTCAGCTTCACGTCTCCGGAAAGAAGATTCGTAATGTTAGAAAGCAAAGCAATTGACCTAGAAGCTACCACCAATTCAGCTGCCTGTCTCGATACTACGTCTATAGTCAATGACTCTTTTGGCTCTGTAATTTTTAAAGCATGCGCAGTAAAAGACCAAGGCTCAAGTAGGGGCTCCCACACAGAAGTGGAGTAATTGAAGATGTTGATAAAGGTTTCGATGTTGGTAAACGCCTCTAAGTCCGTTGACCAGTTTTTAGCAGTAACCTCAAAGGGATTGACTCTGAAGTCTAAGACAGGAAGTTCGTGTACGTCACCAATCAACACGAGTCTGAGCCCTTGAAAATGAGCCTCTAATTTTTCGCCTTTAGTAATCACTGTCGGCGCATCCTGCGTGACCCTAGACTCGTGTGAGTTATGAGAATACGACGAGATGTTGGAAGACGCATAGTTTAACATTTTGCTTGCCATTCTACCTGAGAAAGTCATGTACTGGTCCTGGCTCTCTTCGTCTATTCCGTTGCTTTCTCCAAAGGGTTGTCCTGTGATTTGAGTATAAAGCTCGGAAGCTTTGTAAAATGTCTCCATTGCCAATCTGATATCCCTGAGCGATACCCTCACCAGCAGGTGGTCGGTATCCATCAATACGGAAGTCAAGAATTGAGAGGCAGTAGAGCCACGTGCATCTATGGAGAGACTGCTTGAGAAGTCATCAACAATTCTCAGCCTGTTACCCTCATAGTCATCCATTCTACAGATAAACAGCCCCATCCCGTTAAATTTAAGGCACATGATATTCTGGCTGGTGAACATAACCTGGTTGATCTTGAACACTATTGCTTCGGAATTTGTTGCAGAAGGGTCTGTCAAAAGAATGATAGATGAGTCCACGACATTGACAACATAGGATATTTTGAGACTGCCCCCGGAGACTGTGTCGTCTTTCAATGACTCCCGGTTGTCGACGTTTGCATCCGCATCGCTACTGTCATCCCCAGTTTTGCTCTCTCCCTGCTCATCATCCTTTACCAGGCTGTGGTTGCGTACAATATCTGCAGGTGTGGCTAAAACGAAATCAGAATACGCCTTCAAGGAAAAAAGGTAGTCCAGTGCCAATATAATCTTGGGGCTATCAACGGAAACGTTAATATCGATACTGTCATCTCTATCTTTGGTAGCTGACGCAAGAAACTGATAATCTGCATGGGTTACTTCAGGAACAATATTTGGAAATTTATTATCGCTTACCTTTCGGTAATCTTCAACGGTGAAAGACTTGATATGGAAGTCTGATTTGAAATTACCGTCTTCTCTCATCTCGAGTTTTATACCCAAATCGTTGAGAGAGAATTTTGATAGTATTTTCTCATCAACAGAAACCAAATTCTTTGTGCCGTTGAAAAGAGTTAGTGAGACAACTGGAACGTCAAACTGAAAGTCCAATTTTATGTGATTTTTTGGAATTTGAACCCCTGAAACAGTTTCACTAACCGTCTTATTCTCTAACTTTGAGATATCAGATGGCTTCTGATGCAACTCACTCTCGAGCAAAGCATTTGCATTGGTTGCTTCGTTCTCAATGTCCTCGTAAGATTGATCACCGTCTCTCTGGCCAAATACCCCTGGTAGATATCTAATTATCTGCAGAATGTAGTGTGCCTGTAGCTCCGTCAGCTTAATCTCGTTTCCCGAAATACTACCAGTAATTATTGTGGTGGGGCGATTATCTTTTACTTCATCCTGATGGTTGATTTTGAAGTGGATGTCAAGGTCATCAATGATTTCTAGTCGTTGAGTAATGTCTTTTTCAAATAAGAACTTAGACGTGGCTCTTGTATTTTGAAGCCCAACCTCAATAGCATTTATCAACGGGCTAGAGTCTGCGAGATGGCCCACTAGCTCATTTCGGGCGTATATCTCTCCCAAATTGAACGTGATCTCATCATAAGTGTCGTACATAGGGTCGACCATTCTGGGGAATATCACAATAGGTGCCTTGATCAAAACATCAAACTTCATTTGGTTTGCACCTTCGATGTTATTTGCTTGATTCAGTGCTGCTTCTCGTGCCCTATCATATATGTATTTCATTTTCTGGAAATGGCTCAAAAAGCCAAAAATCTTAGTGAACGCATCTTCAACGAACATTATCACCAGCGAATTTGTCTGGAACTTAAAAACAGAGCTATAGCTTTCAGTATTAGTGGCCGGATCAAAAGTCTCATAGTGCAATTCAGCGAGCTCTTTCCCTTCCATTTTCACCAACTTTCTCAACACTGATTGCTCCAGATACCCGTCATCAACATTATCCTGTAAAGAAAAGTCGCCAAGTTTAGCCGAAACCTTCATCTTTTCGGGTAACAAAAAGATAGAGATATCAGCCTCTTTCAAAGTCATGGTGGCCAGCTTAATGCCATCATCGTTTAATATCATCACTATACTTTCTAAGCCAATATCAATGTTGATATGCTCGGGAGCTGTCTCTGCTACCTCTTCATCATTATGTCGCAGCAGGTCTGCCGGGGTCTCGGGTGCATTAGGGTCCGTAAATGTATTGAGAGCAAAGTTGAGCAAAGTAAGGAGTGATTTGCGCGTAACAATAATTTTGAAATCAGCCAGGTTCATCCGAATGTTCTGATCAAATACCTCTATCCTTTCGCTATCCAGTACAACACAGCGCTGCTGCCTGTCATAACTCAAAGTAAACAAATCATTGTGGTCACCAGAATTAGCAGGGTTCGACGAAATTAACTGCTTAAACTCTTCATTTTGTGAGTATTCAATATAATCGTCCACTCTGAGGTCTGCTAATGACAGGTCTACATGCATGGCCTTCTCAGTCTTGTAGAATAGAAGGTTTAGATTCTCGCCAATCAGGTCCACAAGCTTTTCTGCGGTAAAAGCAGTTGCATCGGTACAGCGTAACATCGACAACTCAATGACCTCAATACTAAAGTTGAATTCTATAGACCGCTGGCTCATTTTTTGCTGTCTTATCAACGACTTGTTTGCTTTAGTATCAGTGGCAGAAACGTTACTCTTCTCGGAGTTAGCACTTTCTCTAGCCATTTCGCTGTCTGACGACTCACCAGAGCTTCTTCCTATCAAAGTATCAGTATCTAAATCATTTAGACCGCTCATATAACCAGTAGACTCGCTTTTAAGCGTCTCAAATATGCGATTTTGAGACTTTGTGTTCTCCTCTTGTGTTTCCTCAGCCGTATCAATATTCAGGTCGTCAAAATTTGGAATAGCATTATCGATTAGCTGCATAAAAATCTTGTACTGTTGGTCGTTGAGCATGGCCTTGAATCTAGGAACGTCCCCACCAATTTTGATCCTAGGGAGGTTATAGTATGTCGAGATTATTGAGACTTGGATAAGAAAATTCATGTTGAAATTCTCCAGAATCATAGCTGGTCTTTCTCCTGAAGTGTGAAGTTGCTGAATCGCGCTCCTGATGTCTGGCCCGATAAGAATTTGTGCATCTTTCAGCATCAGATTGAACTTGTCGTAAAGTAAAGAATTTAAGTTTTCCCAGTCCTCAGTGGTGTAGTTTTCTTTTGACTGGTTTTTAATTCTGTCAAAAGTTTCCTTATCTACTAGGTCGCTCATTACGCTAATGTGACCAGCGTCCAGGATTGCCACTGGAGACGACCAGCTGCGAGGATCAAGAGGAATGATAATTAGTGGAGCTTGTAAATCCATCTTGACATTCAGCGTCTTGTGCTCTTCAAAAACATATTGAAGGCCAATTCTTGTCTGCTCCGTAAGATCGTTCATCTTCGAGCCGGCAACGCTCATGAGGTATTCTATTGTATCCAAGTGTACTTTCGGAGGCTTGAAAAAAGCAGCTACATCTTCTATCAGTACAGGATTGTGGAAAATCGTCATACTCTTCATTTTAGCTTTCAATGAAGAGTCTGCGAGTCCGTCAAGAGGATTTTTTTCAAAAGAGAGCCAGAAAAAAGGATCTTCCTCCTTAGCATTGCCACCGTTCAGGACCTCTGGTACCTTATTGTCTTCCCCTTCTTGGGCATTTCCCCCCTCAAAAGGTTTGACACTGACTACATGCTTGTAAAGAGTGCATTCTGTTCCGTCTTCTACCCTGAACTCGTGCAGTCTAAATTCAGTAGCAAACGAGTCTGGCCTCTCGGCAAACTCAACATTACACCCTTCAAACACGACCTTCGCCAAATTGGCGGCATATTTGTTCTTTCTAACAGCAAAGGATCCGTTGGCAAGCTGACATTGCACCAAGCACTTGACTCTGTCCCGGGGCATATCAATCGACTCCGCCACTGCTTTATCCTCGTCAAACTCAATTGCTTCGTAAAGCTCTTTTCGCTGTTCGTCTGATATTATCATAAGATCTTCTGTTGGATTGTCCACATCTGAAACATCTGTTTCACTGTTTGCAGATCTCTCATCAGTCTCAGCTGATTTCCCGCCCCACCAGGAGAACCAACCCTTGTTAGTACCCTGTTCGACCGTCTTAGGAGCGGGGAGCTTTTTATGTTCCTTTTTGTACTCAATTTTAGCTAATGATCTGTAAAACTTGATATCTTCGTAGGTGATATCGTGTTCAAGCTGAGCAAGCTCCTGTGTCTCCGCATCCGGTATGGCACCTCCGCCGTTGTGAATCTTCATCTTCCACAAGCTCACGTAAGCCTTACGTTGATCTCTTCGCTTAGCGAAGTACTCCCACGTCCACTTGTAGTTGCGTTCGTGAATCTCGTTAAAAACGCATTTAGCTGCATATTGCAACCATTTCTTGGGAGCTTCCGCCACGGAAACATTTGGCCTTAGTTGACGGAATTTTTGTGTCTTTAAATACCAATTGACCTGCGAAGTTGTCCATAAAATATCCCTATACTGGTTGCTGTCCAAATCGATACTGAAGTCGTCAAAGAACAGCTGTGCATTTACCCTTGGAGAAGACTCTGCCGTGCCCTTTTTGTTCATCACCAGTTTCCCTGTACCAGATACAGGCTTCAGAATAAACTGACTGTCTCTGTCAGCTTCTTTCGACGAATTTTTATTGATGACATCCTGGAATACCTTCAGCAACTCCTCATGATCCTCCGTGTAAATGGACAAATTGTCCGTATGCCAATAGACACTCAAAGAACTCAAGGTGAGTAGCTTGTGTGTGAACTGAGTGAATCCCGAAATGAAGTTAGGCACCCACGATTCATCTGTCGACACAGCCGATAGCTCAGACAATGTGAACCCAAGGGCATATGGCGATTCGGTGAAAGCAGAGTCGTCCTCATAGCGAAAATGAATGTTTCTGATGGTCACTTGCAAGTTGTCCACAATCTTAGTGACGAGACTCTCGGTAAATGACTCGTTCTTTGCGTTGTCTGGGTCGTTGCATTCATTTGCCATTACAGAGAGAGAGGCCTTTTCCATCATCTCCAAGTTATCCAGTTTCTGCCTCTTGAGCCTCTGTTCCCTCTCTTCTTCCTTAACAGGATCAAACTCTGTGGGTAGCCTTGGACTACCTAACAGGTAAGCATTATCTATGATGATCTTAACGGGCTTGGACTTGAGATTAGACCAAGGGATCTGCAGTGTTAGTTCGCCCAGATGGCCAAACTTGACGTCTATGGGCAACTCAAGTTTCTCCAATGACTCCTTTTTCAACTTTAAGTTGCGAAGCTTCACATCTCCGTTCCATATCCCAATGTTTAGCTGTTTGGGGTCGAAGTTCTCCACATAGGAGCCCAACGCCTTGTTAAGAATGTTGGCCACCAATGATTCTAACATGGGGAGGGTATCAATAACAAAGAGATGATTGGTTTATGTGTATGTCTAGGAGTCAATATCGGGATGAATTGAGATAGGAGACTAACAATTGAGTAGCAACAAGGAAGAAAGAACAAGGCTGGTATGCGCCAATAATCAGGAAGCCTCCTTTTCTATGGTATCTTCTTGTTCTCCAAATACAAATATGCAGGTTTCGTTGCTGTGCATTTTTTTTATGCGAGGTGCGGTGCGATTTCGGAATTTTGGCAGGTTTGAAAAGAGATGGGGATTAAGAAAGTTGCGGTTTACGGTATATAGCAATTATATAGCACTATGAAGAGAACTAGAAATGGGCCTAGCGCTTAATGAGATGGCCCCAAAGCTGCACTTTTGAGTGCAAGTAGAAAATATAGTCATACTTGTAGACGCTTACCTAAAAGGGTTGGTCCCAGTCTCAGCGGTGTGGACGGTGTGCTGAGCGGTGTACTGTGACCTGAGGTCATCGGTGTTGATGGAAGAAGCGTCGTGAGCAGTGGCAGCCTGTTCGGCAGCGTTCATTCTTTGTGCCTTAGAGCCGAAGTAGCCAGAGTTGGCAAGCTTGATAGTGCTGAAGAAGCCCTTGTCGCCGGAACCGCTCTGTCTGACTTTCTTGAAGTAGTAAACGACAGCACAGGCAATGAAGAAGACGACTACAACCGGCACAACGACAGCAGGGACGATGGTCTTTGCATTAGAGCTCGACTTTTTCGATTTAGTCAAAGTGTTGTCGGATGGAACTCTGGCAATGGAGCCCTGCGAGTCAACAATCCTCAGCACGGGACCCGATTTGGTACCTGTGTGGGCAGCGTCGGTGGAAGCAGTGATCATGGGAGTAATGTTGAGGAAAAAGTAGCCTGCAGAGTCTGACTTGACGTAAGAGGATTTGATGGTCCATGGGTAGTAGGAGTTGTTGTTGTAGATCCAATCAGAGGTCCAGAGGGCGTTGTCGTTGTCCTCAATAGGGTAAGGCATTGTCTGTAATCTGATTCTGTCGACGTTTCCGCCCCAGTAAAGAGGGTCCCATGTGATCCAGTAGGTCTCGCCAACAACAAGCTCGGTGCCGTTGGCGATGCAGAAGGGGTAGCCGGGAGTGGACGACGAAGACGAGGGCACTCTTTCGTTCATGCATCTCAGCACTGGAGCAGCTCCGCCAATGGTGTCAGGGTAGGCACTGTTGGTTGGGGTGGGAGACGCAGAGACAGTTGTTCCGTCTTTGACAGAAGGGGTCACCAAGTATGGGATACCCGAGGAGTCGAGAGAGTTCCACACGGTCGCACTGTCGGTCACAGGAGAGGCAGACATCGTGACACCATCTAGGACTGTGGGAGTGATGATCGTAACGGCTCCGTTGGAAGAGGTCGATGTCCATGTGGCATCGGTCAGTACGTTCTGTGTATCTCTTTTGGCCAAAGGAGCAGCGGTGACCTGAGGCGAAGGCGAGGGGTTAGCCACGGCGGCAGCTGGAGCGGGAGCAGCCGCAACAAATACGCTGAGTGAAATGCTAAGGGCTGAGAGGATAGCAGCTGAGTATCTCATTATGTACAAGCGTGGTAAAAAGGGTTGAACTGAAGTGGAAGAAGGTTAAACAAAAAGTAAGAGAGACGAACACGATACTTTGAGTACTTCTGGAAACCGTGAGCTATTTAAGAACAAAAAAGTTACATAAGGCAGAGAATTCTTGGTAATTTTAAGTTCAGCGGCCATAGGGTAGTCCTACATTACATGCAGACAAGCTACAAATACAGATGCACGGGATCTCATCGAATCATATGAAGTGTACGGGATTGGCATAAAAATTCATGCACACCGCCATGAGATGCAACGATATCACCGATAAAGTGAAACTGGTGTAAAGATGTGTTACGTAGTTGCAGGCGTTATTGACGTAGGAGAGAACTTTTGGGGACGGAGAAGGAGCAAATAGCTGACTAAGTGCATCACAGACAACGTGGTGCGGTTTCTAGCTTTGTAGAATAAAAAAATACTTAAATTAGGGAACCCTATTTTATCAGCATCATTTCATAAATTATCTATAAGATCTTGCGTTCACCGAAATAAAGCCACTAAGTCCACGCTAGTAAGCAGATTTGTTTTTCTTGCGTCGATAGCGTCAGCCGGGCAGAAAGTGCCAAGTAAAATAATTAGCAGCGTTTTGGTGTAAGGTGTATATGAAGAGTAAATGATGATGCAAGGATGTAAAGTCAGAGTCATAGAGCCTGCCTATTAAAAACTTCACTTTGCTGTCTTACAGTGAGCCCTATGTTCGTTAGAATTAACACCGGTGCATGCAATCTCCTTATTTATAATACATAATGTCTATTATACGAACTCAATCGATTTAACGTTCTTCTCCAAATCGATATCCAGAGCCACAGGCAGGTTTGAGTCCTTCCTGATACGTTGGTTCTTGAGTGATTTCTGTTTCTGGATCAAAAACCGGTTGTAGTTATGCTCAGTAATGCTGTTTTCTGAGGCCGCTTCGCCGAAGCTCAGCTTGCCAATAAATTTTTTGAAGTGCATTGATGTCACGAGGCAGTAGAGAAGGTACTCGAGGTATAAAATCACAAACGCAATCATGAACCCGCCAATAACCGCTAGGACAATATGATCTGACATCATGAACAGAAACTTGGCATCGTTCATGTGCCAGGAAGAACCCTTGGAGATCCTGAAAAAAGGATTAGGACCAGTCTTGTACTCTAAAGGCTCTAAAATCTTGACGACCCCGGCATCGGGGACGCCCCACCTCTTGTATTGCTTCCAAATGACGCTTAAATATAAAGGTCCAGTAGAAAACATGATGGTAATATAAGGCACGAGCCAGTTGTTGTTGTATTTGGACAGTGAGTCTATTGCCTTAATGAAAAATGGGTGTCTAGGCACAGATCCCATGGCATCGTTAGAGATACCGGTTGGGATAGTCTTTCTCACAAAGGCGGGGTATGTCAACAGAGGGTCTAGATTTCTGTTGCATCCGTCATCTAAGTCAATGTAAATGCCTCCAAAGTGGTTCAGCACAAAGTAACGAATTGCGTCGGCCCTCTGGATCGGGTACCTGTAGCTATCAAATGTCTTTAAAAACCATGGGTACTCTTGGGCGATAAATTCACGAGCCGTCTCGTCTGTCCACAAGTTGTATTGGTAATCTGGATGCAATTCAATGCACCTACGCTGACCTTCCTTCCAGATCTCAGGAATGTCAGTAGTTTTGTAAGTCTGGTGGATGATCTTCGGTATGAGCTGAGGCTTTTCTTTGATGGCAGGACTGTTAATCTCTGAAGGTAGGATAGCGTCTTTAAAAGAGTCATCATAAAGCAATGTGATCAGGTCAAAGGTAAGGTATACTAGGAACAGCACCAGAAGCGCATGACCCCAGATAATGTACTTGACTTCTTTCCTCATGACGTGGTGTGACAATAAAACTGAAGTATGTGTCTGCGTATGAATGTGTGCTAGAGCACCAACTGAATTCCTGTTCTGTTTAGCAGAGTCGAGCGAAGGTTGTGTACTTTATGGGTCAAATTTGGTATTAGCACACGCCTATGCAATTAGGTATGGGATAGATAAACAAATGGCAAGCGTGTCCCAAAGAGCCTAAGCTGTATATAGCAAGTTGTTGTATCCCTTTTTTGGATGCCTGCTGGCAGCTACACGCTGTATAGACTAGCCACAAATGAAATGAACGGATTAAAGTGAAAAAAATGGGGCAGACAAGGCGCAGCGTTAGAAAGAACCACCAATTATTGAGGGGGGGATGTCGCTAATTAAATTGCAATTTCACCGTGAATGAAAATAAACACAGAAAAAGAAAAATCGTGAGAATTGCAGAATGGCTGGGGGAATGATTAAGTGAAAAATTCGCACCACTCCCAAAAATGCAGCCTTTTCCCCTCCACCCTGCCACCTCTTTTACTGCAGACAAGCTGCATGGTGTATTTATTTTTAGGCCGAAACGCTACCGCGCAGTTGCCATTTGTTTACCGCAGGCTCAATCAATTATAGTTGGCTCTGCTATCGTAGATACTTTCCCGATTGGTCACTTTGCATTTCAAGGGCTTTTCGATGTGGACCAGAAACAGGTAGTGAGTAATGCCAACGGTTTGGCAACTCTTCGCATCTGCGCAAGTTTCGATGCTTTTGTTGCCGAGCGCATGCAACTATTGCTTTGTTGAAGCCAATAAAAATATTACTCTGACATCAGTGCGCGTTATGCAGCGGTTGTGCCAACTTGCTCAGCCTTTTGATTACCAGATGGGGCAGTTTTATGCAGTTTCACGGGGGGTGTCGATTATGTAATTTTCGAGTTTGGCGTTTAGGGTAATTGCAGAAGTCACCAAGATGACGAGCGGTGCTGTGGGTAATTATGATGAGGCAGGGGTGGAAGGGACAAACAATGTCAGAGTGACTAATTGAACAATAGGTTTGGACTCGGCGTTAACTGAATAAATCTACAATTGTCTCTGATGCATGTAATTGCTACTTAATTGAGATGATATTGGCCCGTTGACTTGCTATGCGGATACGAGTAGATATGAATACGAAATTGATAATGCTGCGTGCATCACGGTGTAGAGACTTTCTAACACTCTTGCTTTTGCAAAACATTTCTGTTTCTCGACTATGTGTGCGCACACGTAATTTTATGAATACGCTAAATTATTTATTGATCTAAATTAATTATTGACACGACTCGCATATATCTTTTACCAGTTTTAACTCGTTTGTATTTGTGCTTAGCATCAGCCGATGCAAAACCCTACAAGTAAAATGAATGCCGTTACAACGGGAATAATGAAATAGCAACGCTTTTGTGAACAAGCGGTTTGGATATCACATATATATACGATCTAATTTTTATACGGTCTAATAGTATTGTTGCAGTCCTAGGCTAATGCCATATCATACAAAAGCCCAAACGTCATCCATCACAACAAAGAAGTTGGAAATGGCTCTTCAGTAGAGTAGTAGGCAACAGAGGAGGCCACGGAGCTAATAGAAATGGAAGCCGCGCACACGGGAGCAGTGTTGGATGGTCCAACAGAAATAGTGGAGGTGTTCGTTGGTGGAACAAAGCCCAAAATACTCTCTCTTTTGATGACAAGAGGGATGATAGCACCTGTAGACAGAGGGAAAGTTCTGTGACCAATGGCTCTCAGAAGGGCAGCACCGATACCAGAGTGAGCAGTGACCGAGATGAAGGTATTTTCATCAGAGGAAAAAAGATCGTCAAGGAACTGCCTGGCTCTGAGAGTGGTGGCACCGGTTGGTTCCTCTTCATCAACCGTCCACAAAACGTCTTCATCAATAAAGTTGCTCTCAAATACAAAGTCGGGGTATCTGTCTTCAAGGTACTGTCTGTCTCTGCGCTTATCGCAGGTGTGTAGGCCGATAGTCTCTCTTAGGGACTCCTTGAACACAGGTTTAGCGTACCCAGACTGCAAAATCAAGTCGTCCCAAGTGAGCACTAGAGTGTCAGCGGCTCTCGAGAAAGGAGACGAGTAGAACGATTGAGGCAATGGGAACCCATCACCAATCAATTTCTTGATGAGCCTTGAGTTGTTAAGAGCAACGTCGATACCAGTGTCGGTCAGGTAGGCATCTGGCCCCCATTCGTGTGTGCCATTGCCGTTGATCAACGCGTAGTAGCAGTTCCAAGCTGGTGTACCATAGTAGGACTCGGCAGCGTTGTGATATCCCTCGGCATGTCTACCAAAGAAAACTACTTTATAAGTGGTGTTAAGAGGTGCTTCGTCGTTGAGGTCGTCAATGGAGTCTCTAAGTTCGGTCCAGGTGATATTGTCATACAGGCCGAGGTTTTCCGTGTAATCAAAAGTGGTTGCATTTGTAGAAGGATCGTCCTGCTTGAAAAAGCCTGACACAGAGGAGTATGTTCCGTACCGGCCGGCTGGAGAGTTGATAGCCAAAACTGAGCTAATGGCACTTAGCCATAATACACTTTTTCCAAGCATTTTCAGAATAACCTAAGGAGTAGCTGAGAAAGGTATAATTACTGAAAGGTTCATCATAGTTAGTATTCAATCTACATGGTGACCACGTACCCTATATATGTGGTTTAGCCCTGGCACAGTACGGTTTCTGTAAATTCCACCCACGTTTCTACTTTTTTCCCAAAAAGTAAAAAAAAACTATATGCATCTTCTCATCTACCCATGTGGGTGCAAAATTTGTGCTGTACCTAGTATGAACGTTGAGATCTTGACGAACATGATTCCTGATTTGGGTATATCGAGTTCCTCGTTTTGGAAAATCTTCCTGCTTGGAGAAATTGGGACCGTTAGGCGGTAATCAGGAGTGAAAAAAGCCCGATGTTTACGTCGGTGAATGTTTGACGATATCTACTTAGTACCGGAGTTTGAAATCCGATTGGATGGGATCAGCCGTGGTGTTCTTTTGTATTAGGTGGAAAATGGTCTGGGCATTGAATCGCATAATTGTCGATTGTGCTTCATTTCTTTATTATTACCGTCTAATGGGTAGTTACAGAGTAATAATTATGTGCTCTACTTTGTCTACATTGCGTACCTTCTCTCAAGAGAAATGAGGTCAAACCGAGTAATTAAATTGATTTGGACAGAACTTTGACATTTTATGATACCCTACCTGTTATTCTTCCTAATTGTTCCTCAGAAGTAAAATTAAGATTGTTCCTTCTCCGAAAATTATTTTTTCACTCCTCTCTCCCAAATTCCCAATCAGATACAACAAATAACTCAAATTACAACATTTTTATGATAAGCAATTGCCCAATTTCACCTGTTTGTAAATCCATCTTCGGTTGCACTCCAACGTATTAAAACTCTCCAAAGAACTCTTTCAGCCCTCTAAGACATCCATTCATGAGGGTCCCCATCGTCGCTGTTTCACTAAAGCCTATCCACCTCGAAATATACCGCCGTGCATATGAAAAATATAAGACACCGCTGTCATTGCTCTCAAAAAAACAGGCTGATACTTTTAGTCCCGCCTGAATTGCTCTTCTTCTTCCTCAGCCCACGTTCGCTTCATTGAGCCAATTGAGACCTGAGATTTACATTATGGCAGACCCAATCATTCCGAGTTGGTACAATGCACTCCCGCTTGAAAACTATGAGGTCCTCACCGCAAAAGCAGACCCTGTCACCGTTAAGGCTTGCCCTGAGAACATCACCATTGGCAGCCCTCCAGTGGAGATTGCATGTGGTCCCAACCTCAGATTACTAGCTACTCATGAGAACGAGTCTCAGAATTACCGGGGAACCATCCTGATTGTGGCTAAAGACGATACCGCATCTAGTCCGGTCCCCGAGGTCTCATACTATATAGGGCCAGCTAGACATGAGGCTGACTCAACGGAGTCACAATTCACCGTAAGCAACGGGGTTTTTCCCGGTGTCGAATTCTATACCGAAAGAGGTCACAGGTTTTTCAGATACCATATCGATTTACGTCTCGAGCCCTACGAACAAAAGGTGAAGTACGCTATCAATGGTGCTTTCAATGAGAACTATCAATTCTTTCTTCCCTCGGCAGAGCAGACAATGAATGTGATGTCATATTCATGCAACGGGTTTTCTCTATCTGTTGACACGTCAACTTTCAAAGGCTCGCTATGGCTTGATGTACTGAGGAAACACAATAGCTTGCCCTACCACGTCATGCTGGGAGGAGGCGATCAGATATACTCAGATAGTGTCAAGACTTCGACCAAGCCTTTTGAGAAGTGGCTGAAGCACAAGACTATTCATTCCAGACAGCCCTTGACGGACGAAATGGCTGACGCTTTGGAAGACTATTATCTCCACCATTATATCAAATGGTTTGGTAAAGGATATTGGGAAGGAACTGCCGGTAAGACCTTGCAGCCAATGTTCCCCGTTGCTCTTTCGCAAATCCCACAGATCAATATCTTTGACGACCATGATATCATTGATGGCTTTGGCTCTTACGATGATAGAACAATGAGACAGGAAGTTTTCATGGGAGTTGGTACATCTGCTTTCAAATATTATCTTTTGTTTCAGCAGCACTGCTCGCCTAAGGAAAAGGCGAGCTTCCAGGACGACTTTTGGATTGTTGGTGCCAAAAAGGGACCCTATATTGAAGAGCTTTCCAGATCTTGCTACTGTAGGCTTGGTAGAGAAATGTGCGTTATTGGATTTGACTGTCGTACAGAGAGAACAATGAAGCAGGTGATTACGAAGGACACGTATCGACTTTTATTCCAACGTTTACAGCGTGAAATCGATGCTAGCAATGGCGAGATAAAGCATGTTTTACTGATGCTTGGCGTCCCTATTTGCTATCCAAGACTCGTCTGGGCGGAATCTGTCATGAGTTCTAGATTGCTTGCTCCTCTCAAATGGTTGTCCAGAAAGGGCTTTGTAGCAAAAGGACTGGTCAATGAGTTCGATGGATCTATTGAGCTTCTAGATGACTTAAATGACCACTGGTGTGCCGTGCATCACAAACGTGAGAGAAACGAGCTGATGGGGAAAGTTGTCACTTTTGCCAGTACCAATGGTGTGAGAGTGACGATTTTATCAGGCGATGTTCATTTGTGCTGCATCTCTAGATTGAAGTCTAAAATTCACAGACACCATTTTAGACTGTCAGAGAAGAAGAAGAAAGAGAATCAACAAGCACTGTACAACTCGGGCAGCGATCCCAGGTTGATATTCAATGTGATTTCTTCTGCCATTGTCAATACTGCTCCCCCTGACGGAATGGCTTCGCTGCTCGAGAAAAGATCAAAAATTCACCATTTTGACAGGCGCACAGACGAGGATGTCGTTCCTTTGTTTATGAAAGACACAAATGACCAAGAGCGCAGCAACAAATTGTTCCTCAACAAAAGAAACTACGCTGATTTGATTCCTTTCAAGAACACGGCGAACTTTAACAGCTACAACGCAGATCAGCCTGTCTCTGTGTATCCTGGCCCAGCGAAACATCTTAGAGTGGCCACAATGACGAAAGAAAATGTCGACCCTACAGGTGAGTACGTTCCTTACCCACTGGAGCTCGACTCTCTCATTACTACGCTTCATGTTGAGGTTGACAGAACCAGATTTGATTCTGAGACTTATGACTACCAGGTGGCTATTCCACCATTGAACGGACACTTCAAGCTTAAAGAGGTTGGCATCAAATAGATGAAAGCTTCTGATCTAATTGGTTTGTCGTATGACCCTCATCAAAAGAGAGCCACACCTCCGTAACTCTCAACCTGATCGTCAATAAGCGACACAGAACTTATTCAGTGAGAATAATATTCACAATAACAACACCTAATTCTATGTACTCTACTACCAACTGTATTACATCTTACTTTCTTCCCGTCTTTCTTTGCCTTACCGCCATACTCGCCAGTGCCAGCCAAACTCCCTGGCATACTAACTCCGAAATATGCACCTCCGAGACTTGATAGAACTTTTTTTTTTCTTGGCCCAAAAATATTGTTTGTATTTTGCCGCGCCCAGATCTACCATCCACTACCTTAGTTACACCTACTTATACTGCACAAAACGTTAGACTTCGACTATGTCTCTGCCGCACAGCACGTCTAGGAAGACGCACCAACATGTGACTACGACAGAGGTTGAATATTTGGGCGATTCAAGCAATTTGAACGACTCACAGAGCCCGCAAACTTTAGTATCTAAGAGTACAAACCACCTCAAGTTGCTCACCTTCAACACATGGGGATTGAAGTACGTTTCCAAGAACCGTGAAGAGCGACTGCGTGCCATTGGCGACAGGTTGGCGTCTATAACCTCGGAGGCTGAAGAGTATGACGTCGTTGCGTTGCAGGAGGTGTGGACAGAAGCCGATTGGCAGTACATCAAGAGCGTATGCTCTGCCAAGTACCCGTTTTCCCGTAAATTCTCTTCGGGCATGATTAGTGGACCAGGGCTTGCAATTCTGTCAAAAATACCTATAAGGTCGACGTCATTATACAGGTTCCCGATCAACGGGCGGCCATCTGCATTCTTCAGAGGCGACTGGTATGTGGGAAAGAGTGTAGCTGTCACGATGCTAGATCCACCTTACGATGGAGCGCTACCCGTAGCGGTATTCAATTCTCACATGCATGCTCCCTACTCTTTGACAGGAGATGCCGCTTATGCGTGTCACAGGGCTTGCCAGGCCTGGGAGATTGCCTCGTTGGTAAATCGATACAAGCAGGCTGGCTTCGCTGTGATACTCGTAGGAGATTTAAATTCCAGGCCTGGCTCTCTGCCATTTCGAATTCTACAATATGAGGCTGAGCTGTGCGACAGCTGGGAGCTGCTCAATGGGTCAATAGACGCGGAGGAGATGAAAAAGCTAGACCCATTGCAGCAGATCCAGCGCGCTGGCACTACGTGCAATTCTACACTTAATACATGGAGGCAAAATAGAAGAATGGACGAGGCTTGCAGACTTGATTATGCGCTTATAGATGCTGGGTCCTTAGAAGTGGTTTCTGCTTCTGTAACGTTTACGGAGCAGATCCCCGGTGTGGGGTCATACTCTGACCATTTCGCTTACACTGCGACGTTCAAAGTGTCAAGCAGGTCGAAAAGCGCAGGAGTTGAACAGGGCAGCCAGGGTGCCAATAGCTTGAGTTATACTCAGGAGAAAGCTGATGTTTACAGAGACTTGTCGGATCTTATTAAACAGTATATAGCCGAGACAGCACTGTGGCAAGCACGGTGGCGGCTGTGGCACTTTGTCCTTTCAATCCTTGTGTTTATTGCGTTCATCCCTGTGATTATTGTGTGCTCTTACCGAGCACCATGGGTGTCGGTCCTGTTTCTAATTGTGGGGATGCTGGTGATGGTGACCGGGACTGTGAACGGTTTGATCGGGCTATTATTTGGCCGGAATGAACTGCGTGCGCTAAACGAGGTGCTGTACGAGATTGAAGACCGCGAGAAGTATCTGAGGATTAAGAGCTTGGCTTACGCATAGCAGCTGTGGAGCAGCTATTGCCTTGGCCCATGATTTTTTATAGATTAACGGTCAGATTGACCTGATTACGACCCACGAGTAAATTAATACCATATTATGATAAACTACATAGCTAGAAATACGTGAGCTTAAACATGTTAGAGCTTATTTAAAACAGTCATCTCCCTTATCAGCCTAAGAAAGCCTAAAACGACAATTAGACGTTTGCTGGCATGCACTCTCGCTACAAAAAGACGCATGTAAAATTCGCGATTTCTTGATAATAAGAGACAATCAGTTTGGCCTTATCATTCTCTTTGTTACCTCTGCTCCTAAGCCATAGCCCTGTAATTGCCCGTTTACACACTGCTACAGGCTATGGAATAGGCAAATATAGCAATGTCCGACCATGTTGTAACCGAAGACGACATAAAATCGCCAGATACCCCTGTTGATGCCTCACATTCTTGGACATCCGAGCATCCAGGGCTTGCTGTGCAGTCTACGCCTGTGATTCCAGGGGCTTTTCCCCAGACCGCAATTGGACAGAGTGAAAGCGATGATGCTCTGAACGGCACTAACGAGCCAATCATGGCAAATCTACCGGCCAATGTCGGCAGCCATAGCGATACCGAAGTATTTGAGGTATCCAAACCACACATTACTCTCACATCGGCAGAGCCGGCAGACTCCGTAGAGTCTACTGGCAGCAAAACGTCAGCCATGCTACCGTCGCCATCACATGCTCAGGAAATTCCACAGGAAGAACCAGAGCTGCAACGAGTACGAAGTCCCACGGGGCTCCTTTCTGTCAAGAACCTCAAGCGTATTGCTTTGTCGCCCACAAGAGTTGTTTCCGCACTGCCATTGGCTACTCGCAAGCTGCGTTCCAAAAGCAACTCGTTTTCCATGTCGATGTCACGCTCTTCCTCGATCAATCGCAAAGAGGCAATGACTGAGGATGATGATGATGATGATCAGAAAGAGAAGAGGAACACGATAGAAGGCATCTCCAAATCGTTTGTGGGATTGCTAACTACCTCTAGTATGTACGCAGGCTATGATTTGTCTGAACATGAAGAAAAGAACGAACGCAAGGACGGATTGTACGAGACTTTGGGAAGCGATCTCAAAGACTCTGGCAGTGACAAAGCTGGAGTTGGCAACGCGGATATGCACATTGATACGACGCTGGACAATTACCAGTCAGACACTTCAGACTCGTCTTACGAATCCGACGCTATGGACGCGGAAGCAGACTCAGACTCAGAGGAGGACTCAGCCTATTCCGATGTTGCGACATTCAGTTCGCTAGATAACAGGACGATCGTAGAAGGAATTGGTGGAGTTGGCTCAACAGGAACAGCTACTTCAAGCAAGGCAAATGTTTCCAACACTAATATACCCTCCACACCTGTGCCCAACCCTACACTTAAAGTGGCCAATATCAGCGCTGACAATCAATTATACTTAACTCGCTCAGCTCATTCTGTTGGCTCAACCCATTCAACTAATACACAAAGATCACGACTAGAGCTTTCCGTTGAACAGAAGATTGCCAAACGCGGCTCAAAGAGCTCTTTGAAAAGAGCCGCTGCTTTGTGCAAAAAGCTCGTGCAGACGTTTGACATCTCAGAGGATGACGAGTTTGTCAGCGATTATTCATGTTGGTTGATGAGTGAGGTGCTATTGCAGGGCCATTTGTACATCACAAGACAGAACATTTTGTTTTTTGCTTTGTTGCCCAAGAAGCAAGGTTCTGTCACTAAAACTGGGTTACTCACTACAAAATCATATCCTTCTCTCAGAGAACATCGTAATTGGGCAGTACTGAGGGACAGTACCCTTTCTATCTATGCCAGCCCTACCGATTTGTACTTTCCCAAATTGGTGATTGATTTACGTACTGCGTTGAGGGCGGAGACAATGTTTCCAAAAGATTTCAAGAGTGCAGTTACTGGTGGAAACAACAGTACTAACAGCACTGTTGGAGCTAGTTCGAACGTAAACAGGCGGACATGGATACGTCTGATTACAGAAAAGAAAACCCATTTTTTTCTTGCAGACTCTCTTGAGGGCGCAAGGTCGTGGGTCTCTAGCCTGAAGAAGCAAATATTTACGTCGAAGGCTGTAAATGATCAGGTGGCCATCAAGATCCCGCTACAAAACGTGATGGATATTGAGGTGACGACAATTATTGGCTTGGCAAGAAACTTGCGCATCAAAGTCCTTGAAAGCGCAGACTCTTTTGCTTTTGACGATTACTTCCTGCTGTTTTTCAACAAGGGTGATGAGGCCGCTGCGTTCATCAAGAAGGTGGCTAAGGATGCAGGTGTTGTGATGTCCTCGTTGTCAGAAAGTGACCAAAGCGACAGTGAGCAGGGGGAGGATAACACAGAGGTGGATGACACTAAAGTGGTTAAGTCGACTGACAAAACGAAAGGATCAGTCAGACGAGAACCTAGTGGATTGCATGGCACTAGCAGTGTGTCTGGAAAATCGCACAGAAAGTCGACTCTGCCATCGCTACACATGCATGCAGCAAAGGGCCTTTCCTCAGCAAAGTTATCTTCTTTCGACTTATCGCCTCGGAGACGCCGAGCTTCTTCTCCGGTACCGCTTGATCAATCTCAAATTTTGCCTGCTCATCCAATTGCTGGCGGATATTGGGATGCTAGTGACGGCGAGTATGCAGAGGACGACGACGTCAGTACTGTGACTGGCGATGGAGATGACGTACCCTCTCAAGCGTCAAGAACAAAGGCGGCAGCACTTTTCCACGACTCCACGAAAACATCTCAAGCTGAATCTTCTGACTCAACCACACCATCTGGTTCCAAATTTTGGCCCAAAAACTTAATCAGGTCTTTGTCCAATACCACTTCGGCAATGGTAAACATGTCCCTTTTCTTGCCTGGCAGCTATATATCTCACTATGACGAAGCCAATGCTTTAGAGCAAGGCATTGAGGATGAGTACTTTGTTTTTGATCCAGAGGAAAGGAAGGCCGCTACCTCAAGATTCGTTAAGAAGTTTGCTTTGCCCACAACAGAAGTGCTCAAGGCGACATACTTTTCTTACCTACTCAAAAGTCTCCCTGTATATGGCAAGATCTACCTTGGCTGCAATGAAATATGTTTTCGTTCGTTGGTCCCAGGGACTTACACCATGATGATTTTGCCAGTGGCAGATATTGAAAACGTTTACAGAGAAAAAGGGTTCAGATTTGGCTATTCTGGATTGGTGATTGTGATTCACGGACACGAGGAAATCTTTTTCGAATTCACCTCGTCTGAGGTGCGTGATGACTGCGAGTTACTGCTGTTGAAACAAATCGATATGTTTAAGCGAAATGGTACTATATCCAAGAAGCTAGATAGCGCTAAAGGAAAAGAGAGAGACATTGTGAAATCAGACAAGCTTAATGAGCCAGATAAGTTAGACAAATCAGACGCAGTAGAAAAGTCGGAAAAACCCATCGTCGAGGGTAACGTAAATGCCACTGACTCTTCTGGAGATGAGAGCTGCAAGCTTGCGGAGTCGGCACAGAGTTTTGAAAGCGCAAGGCTGCGTTTATTCGAGAGACGACTCAACGATGATTTCGGGGCGGATGTGCCCATCATTTTGAAAGACTATCCTTTTCAAAAACCACAGATTACACCCTTTCAATCCTATAAATTCACGTTGCTGACCATTGGCTCGAGAGGAGATGTCCAACCGTACATTGCCCTTGGAAAAGCACTTATCAAAGAGGGACATACTGTGCGCATAGTAACCCACGAGGAGTTTGGGCCATGGATTGAAAGCCACGGCATAGGATTTAGGCCCATAGCAGGAGAACCCTCTGAGCTAATGGCGCTAATGGTGGCTCACCCCACAATAAATTATGCTTTTATCAAAGACGCCAGAGCAAAATTCAAGCGGTGGATTGACGAGCTGTTAGCAAGTGCCTGGACCGCGTGTAGAGACACGGATGTGTTAATAGAGTCACCTTCGGCCATGTGTGGAATTCACATTGCTGAAAAGCTGAGAATCCCATACTTCCGCGCGTTTACCATGCCATGGACTAGAACCAGAGCGTATCCACATGCCTTCATGGTGCCAGACCAAAAGCTTGGTGGTGCATACAACTATATGACACATGTTGCATTTGAAAACGGCTTTTGGAAGGGCATTTCGCACCAAGTAAACCGCTGGAGACTCGACACCTTAGGTTTGCCAAAGACAAGCCTGGCTCGTATGAAGCAAACAAGTGTTCCCTTCTTGTATAACATTTCTCCGCAAGTGTTCCCACCTTCGGTAGACTTTGCAGAGTGGATTAAGGTGACCGGCTATTGGTTTTTGAACGAAACTAGCACGTACGAACCCCCAGAAGAGCTGAAAGAGTTTATTAAGAGAGCTAAAGACGACGGCAAGAAACTTGTATACGTTGGATTCGGATCCATCGTGGTTTCTAACCCTGCGGAATTGACGCAGGCTGTGGTGGATGCTGTGTTAGCTGCCAATGTGAGGTGCATTTTAAACAAGGGGTGGTCTGACCGGTTGGGCAGGACCGATAATACTGTAAGTGCGAGTAGTCCAGATAACCTAGGTGTAGAGGGAAAATCCGCTACGACCGGAGCTAATGAATTGCCTCCTCAGATTTACAACGCAGGAACGGTGCCTCATGATTGGCTTTTTCCTCAGATGGATGCTGCTGTTCACCATGGAGGTTCAGGAACTACGGGAGCATCCCTGCGATTCGGATTACCCACTGTCGTGAAGCCATTTTTCGGCGATCAGAAATTTTATGCCGGAAGAGTTGAAGATTTGGGAGTTGGCGTTGCTCTGAAAGACCTAAATTACAAGAGTATGGCGAAAGCACTCAAGAAAGTGACAACTAGTACAAGGATCATTGAAAAAGCTAAGCTTATAGGTGCAAAAATCCGGGAGGAGAACGGTGTGCAGACTGCTATTGAGGCCATCTATACGGAGCTTGAATATGCGCGCAAGGTTTCAGTGAGCAAAGGGGGCGATCGAACTCAAGAGGATAGGGAAGGAGATGAAAAATACGATACAGGCGCCTCGAAAGAACGGGAAATTATTAGTGATGACGAAGAACAACTTGATGACTCATGGTTGCTTCTGTAGAGTTTGATGTTAGTTATTATTTGTATGTGATGCTTGGGTAATTATTGGGAGATAGGTTAGGATATAGGAAAGGTATTTTAATAAGAATTTATTTGGGAGCGAGTACGGACACGATGAAGAAAGCAGCAATATTGATTTATTGTTTGAATAGTGCTATGTTCTCTATTTAACACACACTGAAAAATAATTTTGATTACTATGCTTGGTTCCAAACAACACTTTAGAGAGACTTGCGTAGTCTTATTTTACGTGCAATCTAGAGAGATCCCAAATTTAACAATAACGAATGAAAGTTCTTAATAGAATTTTATGTGCAAGTAATAGCTATTAATTCGATTGGAGACGGACACACGGCGGAATTCTATAATAACAAAGTTCAGAGTATTCACAATAGTTGAGTGATGACGGTAAATGTAACCATAATGGACATTTAGGAACACAACATGAAAGTTGAATGTGTGGCTCTAAGAATATTAATAGCCGTCTCTTGTCAGTCGTCGGTGTAAGAGCTCCTGCAATGAATGAGTCTGCCATAAGCGAACAACGATTGACCTCTGCAGTCGGTGAAAGAGCCCGTTGCGTGTTTATTGAAATGATTATAATACAACGTAAAATATAAGGGCATCTGATTATCACGTTCCTAGACCAGTAGAACCAACTTGTGATACTCTAAAACACCGCCGATCTACCAATTGGTGACATCCTCAGCCTCACCAAATACACTTTCCTTCTTACCCTTGTGGAGCTCTTCTTCCTTCCACTCCTCATTGTTGCCTTTGCTTTGCATGATATCGCTTAGCACCTCGTTCTCAAAATCGAGGATCATTTCATTGATTTCCTTAAATTCAAGCAAAAATGCATCATGACCCTCTGGCGAAATGATCTTTTTGAGTCTTGAGTTCTTCATATGCTTGGCAATGTAGATTTGCTCACTGTAGGTAAAAAGTACATCCGAAGAAATGCCGACAACCAATATTGGCTGCGTCCTCGATTCCAGCGCCTTGCCTGTGTCGTTGTCGTACTCTGGTCTGTTACGGCCCACATCGTGTGAGTCAAGCTTGCGAGTTATAGAGATGTAACAATTGGCATCAAACCGTGACACAAACTTCTGCCCTTGATACCGCAGATAGCTCTGCGCTGAAAAGAAATGCGGAGGCCTCCGTCTGCCTCGAGGTCTTGTGGACGACATGCTACTCGTTCGGCTGAGCCTGTTGTCTGTAGTGGGTGAGCACGTGCTGTTGGTGGCATTGCTAGTGCTGGCAGTATCGCTAATATCTAAAGAGGCCACCGACAGGTTCGAGATTGAATTGGTGCGACTGTTACTGTACCGTTTTTCAAAAGAGGATCTGCTGGTCATACCGTCATTGTGTATCGACCAGTTTTCAGCCTTGGACGAAGGAGATCCTGGAGCGTCTGAGTCCTCGTCGACTATGGCCAAAGCATCGTCGTTCGAAGAAGGCAACGCACTCAACGTGGAAGGGTGCAAACTCTTGCACTTGTGCTCGTCAGAGGGCGCTTCTCGACCAAACTTCGACTCAAACGAAGCACGCGATCGATACGTAAGCATTGCAGCCATCCTCGCCGCGCCTAGCCCAGAGTTAGGAGGGTCATCAAGAGAATAGTAGCCCTCGTCATACTTTGGGTCGGAGTAGATGCACTGTCTCTGAGCCTCAACCCAGGATATACCCCATGCAGAATGCTTAGCACTGGTCGCAAGAGCGACTATGTTCTTCACAAACTTTCCCTCATCAACAAAGGCCCACTCTAAGGCCAACATACCGCCCATAGAGCCGCCAATACAAATCGCCACTTCTTTCACGCCCAGTGCGTCCAGCACCAGCTTGTGAATCCTGACATCATCTCGCACAGTGCAAATAGGGAATGCAGGGCCATAGCGTTCACCAAATTCATAATCCATAGTCAGGGGAGATGCAGATCCGTAAGGTGAGCCAAGAGAGTTGAGGCAAATGATAAAGAATTTGGTAGGGTCAAAAGCCTTGTTCTTACCCAACAAAGGCCCCCACCAGTCGGCGACGTCGGCGGATCCCGTGAGCGCATGTGTGATGATCATGCAGTTGTTGCCTTGTTCGTTAAGTTTACCCCATGTTTTGTATGCCACAGGCACTTTGTACAAAAGTTCGCCCGACTCCAATTCAAACTCTGGAATCTCTACGATAGTCTGATTTGAGACAAGCTTGGAGAAAGGATTCTCTTCTTGCTCCTCTACCACCTTATACTTCATGGTGTCACGTATAGTTGTAAGAGAAATGGAAAGCAGCTTATTCGCTGACTTTTGAGAGGCTTATACCTCAAAAATTCGGCTCAGCGTGGCGAAAATATGTCTAATGTCAATGGAAGTAGGAGAAATGCCACACTCATTAATCAGAATTAGTCAATAGATTGTGCGCATGAGACTGCGGGTGGCTGGGACGAGAGTTCGCGAGTTGGAAAATTCACACACAAGAGCACCCGTGCACCAAATACATATGCAAAGTGCTTACTAGCCCACTGGTGGTATACCTGGGATAGCTAGCGACTATAGTTAGCAATCACACGATGCCAATTGAGGAGAAGCATGCTAGCTGCCACGTGGTAGCCGGAAAGTTTAACGCCATCACAGAGGCCAAAGTACGACGAAGTTTTGTCAGGCACAACTTTATCAATAAAATTTCCATATTAGTGCCTGAGCTAGAGGCAGATAAACTTAATCTTGACGCTATCTTGACCAAACGCTGCTATAAGGTTCAAGTAACGCTTGAATTTCTTCTTAGAGGTTTATTGGCCTTAGAGCTGGACAATCTTGGCTCAGTTTCAGTGGTTTCTAGCGGCACTCGAGTTGACGTTGATGATACTGTCTCTGTTAAGAATGGCATACTCAAGCTGAAGCTGACTAAAGAAACCTACAGGCAGTCCGGTTTGCAAGGCACTCTGTCCCAATTTTCCATTGGTGGAAACTCGCAAGTGAAACAGCAGTTTTATAAGATAAGTTTTGAGCTTGCTGAATTCAAGAAGAGGGTCCAAGAAGGCGATAAGAACTATACACGTTTCGTCTGGTTTCTGGAGAATGTGTTCAAACACAAACTGGCTTTTCTTGTTTTAAGTGATTCTTTACTTGAAAGACTGTGCGAGCTTGGAATTACCGAGAAGGGGTCTGAGGGAGAGCTTGGGAACTCAGCTGGCCCAAGCGCAGTAGTGGATGATCGAAGTAATTCAAGCGGCTTCTTTCACCTTCTACCGGCCCACATTAAAAAAGATATAGTTCTTCTCAAAGTGCCGTCTCTAAAGCCCGAGAAAACAGAGGAATGGTGCGATGAGACACTTGAGTGGATTACGTATGCGACAGTTGAACAAACTCAAGCTGCCGCCTTTGACCCTACTCCGGAGCACGTTTCTTCATACAAATATATCCAAGAATTTGAGAGGGAGGATAGGGTGACGCGGTTTGATGTGTGGGGCGGCCTGCTCGAGTCTAGTGCTGGCATTGATTTGATTCAGACTAAATTGTCGTGGCTGGCTTTGGTTCAGTACGGAAAGAGAGACACGAACTCGAGTTATGGTAACAACGAGCATCATTTTGGCAGCAATGGCGAGAACATTAAGGTGTTTCTGAAACATACAGACGAGTTTGCCATGTGGGACATTTTTGCCAGTGGTGTGGCGCCTTAATGGGTCAAAAGTTGTAATTGTTACCTGCGGGAATTTCTATAAATATTGCCAATTAGGCTTGGCAGGCTTCATATCTACATGTGTATATAAAGTAACATAAAGGGGTTCGTTGGGATATGAACTGGTTCAACACGTTATGGGATTCTGTTAACCCATTCAACTCTCCTCTAGCTCCTTGCGTGTCAGCTCCTCCTCTGTGTCAGCATTATTCTCGCTCTTTCTCAGCAACTTGTTCAACTCGCTGTTAGGGTTATTTATCAAGGTATTGAAATTGTCCATCTCGACTATCTCACCCTTGTTGTTGAACACTACGATCTTGTTACTCATCCTGATAGTGCTGAGTCTGTGCGCAATGCTGATAGTCGTGAGGTGCTGCTTATGTCTGGTTTCTAATGTTCTTTGGATAGCTTTCTCAGACTGAGTGTCAAGAGCAGAGGTAGCTTCATCCAAAATCAAAATATCAGGATTGCAGAGCAACGACCTCGCAAGAGCTATTCTCTGCTTCTGTCCGCCGGAGAGCTGTGCACCTTTGGCACCCACTACAGTGTCCAATTTGTCAGGAAACCCCTCGATAAATTTTGTACAGTTGGCTAAATCGCACACCCTTCTGACCTCTTCATCAGTGGCATTCCTTTTGCCATAAACGATATTCTCACGTAGTGTTCCAGAGAATAGCATGGGCTCCTGTTGTACCAACCCTACGTGTTTGCGGAAATGAGCAAGCGACATGTCCGACAGCTTGTGTCCATTCACGATTATGTCTCCGCTCTCTGGTTCATAGTACCTCAAAAGCAGCTGAACTATTGTACTCTTTCCACATCCACTAGGGCCTACCAAACAAAGATGGTCTCCTTTGCTCATCGTCAGGTTTAAGTTGTCAAAGACTTTGTGGTTCATTCTCGTTGGGTAGCGGAATTGTATGTTACGGAATTCAATGTCGCCATTGACGTCATCGATTTTCTTACCCTTAGTCGGTATAATGGCAGGCTGCAGCTCCATTAGCTCAAATATCCTCGTGGATGCTCCTACACCTTTCATCAGCTCAGAATAAAAATTCGAAAGCGAAAACACGGACGAGCCTGTGTAGATGGTGTACATCATGAAGCTGGACAGGTCACCAATGCTCATCTCACCACTGCGAACCATATAAGTCCCCATAGACAGGAGGAACACGATTGCACAGTTGCCGACAAAACCTGTTCCACCATAGAAATAACCGTTTAGAATACCTTCTCTCACAGATAGATCGTACAGCTTCTTTACTTCTGTTTTAAACCTACCCACTTCATAAGACTCGTTGTTAAAGCTCTGAATCGTTTTGGTGAAGTTGAACTGTTCTTCTGACACTTTAGTTAACTGACCTAGCTGCTTTTGAATGTCTTTCGAAATGCTCTTGACACGCTTACCAAAAACCAGCGCTACAAAGATCAATAGAGGAAAAATTAGCACCATGTATGTGGTAAGTTGTGTCGAAATATAGAGCATCATAGAGACACCCACAATACCGCTAATAGCAGAACGTAGACCATCACTCACATTTTGTGTCACTGAGCGTGAAACAATCGTCGAGTCGTTCACCAGTCGGGAGATCAAGTCCCCGGACTTGTGGTAGTCCCAAAATTTCGAATCCTGGTAAAAGATCTTTTTCAGTACGTTGAGTCGCAATTTCGCCATTATCCTCTCACCTACCTTCTTGAGCAAGACAATCCTACCGAAATTGGCCATAGCCCCAAAAAGAAAAATCGTTGCTACTCCACTGTAGAAATAAGCTATCGGCACGTCGTGGGAGCCAAGCTTGATGGTAATGTCAGTTGCGTCAGCGGCCTTGCGCTTTCTCTCTTCACTACCGTCATCATCTTTGACCGTGTCGATAACTTTGCCAATGATTGAGGGAAATAACATCGAAACAGTTGATGAAGTAAAAAGAAGGACTAAGGCAATGCTCATTGTCGGCACTTCTGGTCGTAGTAGTCTTAAAAGAGAAAGTATTTCTGAGAAAGAGGTCTTCTTTTGATTTGTGTTGGAGTCCGAGCCTGAGTCGGAGTCTGAGCTTGATTTCTGATCTGACTCTGAGTTTGACTGTTGTGTGCCCGACTTGAGATCATTTTTGGCAGTCGAATTCTGCCTTATCATCATCTTGTTCCCATGTGTACCAATGCTTTGTCTGGACGCTCGTATAGGTGTATAGTTGAGACGCAAGCCCGAAAAACCAACGGACCTGGCAGATCGGTGCAAAAGCCGGGCATGGCTGAGGATGGCAGGAATTGGTAGAATTGACCCAATCCTTGCGTTCGCGAGGTACATCGGTCAGCAGGCGGAGAGTGACTGAGAGTAGCAAGGAAGGACAAAGAGCTCTTATTACAAATCAAGCGGACGGTGAAATTGGCAGGACACCCGTGAACCGTTCCAGTTAAAGAGTCACGTGACTAAGAGGCGTCGCGCGCAGGGAAGAAGATATGAAGTATGCAGAAGGTTTGGTTTTAGCCATGGGGATAGATACACCAAGCAGTAGGTAATACAGCAAATGTCATTTCACGGCGTAGAAGGACTCAATCCAATCACAACACTGACCAATTTCGGTGGGTCTACCCTTTTGTTGCCCCTGGTAGCAATTGGCAATATAGGGCAGCTTAGTATTGACCTGCTCATAGCCAATATACCAGACATAGCCAAAGTGGGCAAATTAGAGAGCGGGTATTTGTACCCATTTGCGTCGCCAGACGACTATGTAGAGGATGACAATGATGCGAGTGGCGATAATGCAGACACATCCTCCTCACACAATTCCATTGCTTCTGCGTTGGACATCTACTACAGTGAAGCCTACTCTCTCACTCTGATACAGCAGAGGTCACCAATATTGCCCGGATACACCCGTAAATTTTTCACAGAACTGATAGTGCCCTTTATTTCCCTAGCCAAATTCGAAAAAGTGGTGATTTTGCAGTCGCATGATTCAGGACTGAGGGAAGATAGGTTCGACGGGAAAAAGTTTCAGATATGGACAAACAATATCTCTTCCTCGTTCCAGTCGCTGGATATCGACCATGAAGACGTTGTTTTAGTTCAAGATTGTCAGGAGATTTCTGAAACTGCTGATTACGTGACCAAATTGCTGGGGGACATGTCAGGGGGTAGTAGTGCAGATAAAAGTTTCCCGACACCCACCAAGAGCGAGACGGATTTGGTAGCCTTACTGAAAAGACAGTATCCTCTATCTGTTAGTCTATCCAGAGACGTGTCTACTACATCGGTTCTGTCGCAAGACTCGCCAGACAAACTGCCAGTCTGCGTGCTTTCGGAATTTGCTTACGAGGGAGACAATTCGGCAGATGCGGAGTTGCTGGCCGATAAGGTGACTCAGTTACTTAAAAACAATCTGCAGGTGAAAGAATGGAGAAAACCGGTATCTTGGAATGGCGTGTATGGGGTGAGATCTGTCCCTCGAGGAGTAGAGTTCGGGGTTTTCACGTGAGACAATGTAACTTTACAGGAGAATGTAAGGGTGTAGTGAATAGCGTTAACTTTTGTATAACCGGTTGCTGCGGGTCCTTTCTCCGCGGCCATATCGACATCTGCATGCAGATCAATATGCAGGGATCAGGCAATGCAAAATCCAGGAGGTTATAAAATCTGTGTAAGTAACTAAACATTCTCAGCTTGTCTGTGGGTCACATAGAAGGTTGAGCACATCAAAGATCGCGAGATCGAATAGTAGACTTTGATCTTCAGACGACACCTAACAAGCACCAATTGTCTTGTTCCCATCTGCACATTCGCTAATCGCAGCTATTATGACGTGGAAAGATATCGCAGCTCAGAAACGCAGAGCTGTCTTTGAAGCAATTCCCTCGGAATGGAGGCTAGACTCTGTGCCGAGCGCAGAAGAAGAGCCAGATGCTTATGCTTACCTCAACAAGGTCATTGCCCCACGCGAAAACAACATCACTCACTTGACTCTGTTGCAATTGAGAGACGCTATTGGCTCTGGCGAGCTGACCGCCTTAGAGGTGACTACCGCCTTTTGTCACAGGGCAGCCTTGTTGCATCAGCTTACAAACTGCTGTTCTGAAATTTTCTTTGACAGAGCCTTGGCAAAGGCTAAAGAACAAGACGAATACTTCCGTAAGACTGGCAAAGTGTTGGGCCCTTTCCACGGTATCCCTGTGTCTTACAAAGACCAGATGAATCTCGAAGGTCTGGATTCTGCCATGGGATTTGTGTCTCTTGTGGGAAAGCCAAAGGGAAAGGATGACGTCAGCATATTGGCCTCAATTATGGCAACAGGAGGTGCCATTCCTTTTATTAAGACGACTGTACCGACCGCAATGATCTCTTTTGCTACACTCTCCAATTTATATGGGGAGACGGTCAACGCTTTCAACAGAAAGGTGTCTTGTGGAGGCTCTTCTGGCGGAGAAGCTGTAGTAGTTGCGGCACGTGCTGCTCCATTTGGTTTCGGTACTGATATTGGCGGTTCGATTCGTGTTCCCTGTGGATTTCAAGGAATCTATGGACTTAAGGGCTCTAGCAACAGGCTGCCTTACTGCAAGATGACAAACTCGATGGCCAACCAGCCAATAATGCCATCTGTGGTTGGCCCAATGTGTGCCGATCTTGAGGATCTTGAGTTTGTGACCAAATACATCATTGACGCCGAGCCCTGGCATTTGGATCCCAAAGTCCCTCCCATTCCCTGGAGGTCTGTAGATCTGCCAGAGAAACTGTGTTTTGGAGTAATTCGGGACAGTGGGGTTGTGCAGCTCTCCCCACCGGTAAAGAGAGCTTTGGAAACAGTTTTGACGGCCTTGAAAGACCAGGGTCACACAATAATTGAGTGGGATCCTCCTATGACTCTTGAAGAGCTCTACAAAATTGCTAGTGGAATATACTCTGCAGACGGGTACAAAGAGGTGACTGACTTGTGTAATGAGTCTGGCGAACCTTTCCCACTTGACCTTGCCGCCTTAGATAAGGACTCTCCAGTTTTCACCGGCGTGAAACACATCCATGAACATTGGGACCATCACAGGCAGAAATACGAAGCGCAACAAATTGTTGGTGCTTATTGGAGGGACACCAAATCTCAGACGGGTACGGGTAGACCTGTTGATGCAATAATTGCACCCCTTTGGGATCTACCTTCTCATCTAACAAGGGATGTAGACTTATTTTCTGGATATTACACTATTCCTTTTAATCTTTTGGACTACACTGCGGTAGTTCAGCCAGTGACAAAATCAGATAAGAACCTTGACAAGCAAGACTCTCAGTTCAAACCCAGAAATGATCAGGATGAAACAATTCACAAGTTATATGACCCTGAACTGTACGATGGAGTACCTGTGTCTATGCAGATTGTGGCGCCCATATGGCAGGAGGAGACAGCAATAGCTATTGGAAAGAAGGTGAACAAAAGCTTGTGCTTGAACTAGTATTGACATATCATTCCAAAAGCAGGCACACAGATGTGTACTTAGACCAGTATATGGACTAAATAAAAGTTAATTGCCTTATGGTTTTACAGGTTTCTTGGTAAAGACCCCTGAAGAAGTGACCATGATTTAGCTATTTGAGGATTCTACGACCCTAGTAGTCCAACTTGTTCCAATGCGGAGCACTTGAGTTGGATTTCGTAGGGAGGCTAACCGCATAGCTTGCTATCGTGATCGCCTCTTGATCACGATAGCGCGATTATAAAATTATTGTATTCATTACATTTCTACTTACAGTTGTAGCTTCAGCAAGTTAGCTACTCTGCATCTTCTGAAGATTCAAAAGGAGCAAGATCTTTAGTTCCCTCTTCCCAAGAGGCGTCTTTATATGTCATGGCAAGCACGGCCTCCACAACAGCGTCAACAGATCCTCTCACTTGCAAAGCAGAGTCTCTATCTCTCAGCGTGACGGTACCGTCCTTCAGCGAATCAAAGTCAACGGTTATACCAAATGGAGTTCCGAGCTCATCATTACGGGAATATCTCTTACCAATAGATTTGGAAGAGTCGTCGACCTTGAAAGGAACCTGGAGAGATTTCAGCTTCAAGCCAACCTTTTGAACAACAGGCTGCAGCTCTGCGTTGTTAGATAGAGGCACCAACAGTACCTTCGTAGGCGCAACCAATGGAGGAAGTGACAGCACGGTTCTTGAAGTGTCCTGGGCTCTATTCCAGAAAGTGTGCTCAAAAACAGAGTACAGAATGCGGCCGATACCGAACGAGGGCTCGATGACAGAAGGAATGTACTCTCTTACATGCAAGGTTCTTGTCTTCTTCTCAATCTTGACAAGCTCTGCAGGTATCTCGACCTCAGGCACAGTGACATCGGGGATAACAGCTGAGATCTTAAGGTTCTTCTCTAACTGCTTAGCCAGCTGCTCGAGCTCATCCTCAGATCTAGACAAAAGCCAGCCCTCCACTTTGGCAGCATCTTTTCTATATTTGGGACCAAACTTCTTCTTGTCAATCTCACATTCAAGTCTTTCAACCACCTTAGGCTCAGCGAACTTCTCACGCACGCACAAGTTCTCTTTAGTCTTCTTAGAGTGTACCGTAAGGTCGTAAGCAGATCTGTCGGCGCAACCGACACACTCAATCCAACCATAAGAAGTTTGCAGCTCTGCGTCCCAGCAGTCCTGGGCGTAGTGGGCCATCTCATTGGCCATGTGTTGTCTAAAACGCAGTCTCTTTGGGTCTACACCAATCTTCATCAAAAACAAGTAGATGCGAGCAAGAAAATAACCAAGAGTCTCATTGTCTACCATACCGGAAGATACAGCAGATCCAACAGAGACCACTAAAGGCTTCGTCTCACCCTTCTCCTGGATGTCTCTAGGCAAAAAGGATAATTCCAGGTCTTTGACGGCGTCAAACTTGGGGTGACTCTTGTCAAGAGGGTCGACAAAGTGCTCAATCTCGGCCATAAGGAACTCTCTCACACGCAATAGTCCACTACGGGGAGAAATCTCGTTTCTAAATGACTTTCCTACCGAGGCGGAGGCAAAGGGCATCTTTTCATTGTTGAAGTCGTAAAGCTTAGCAAAGTTGACAAACTGTCCCTGGGCGGTCTCAGGACGTAGGTAACCCTGTAAGTTACCCGATGGCCCAATAGCCGTCTGGAACATTAGGTTGAACTCCTTGGGCAGCTCCAAAGGCTCGCCAGTGGCTGGGTTACCGATGTTGTGCTTGGTCATGATGTCGCCCAGCTCGGGACCAGAGTATCCGTCGATAGTCGCCAAGATATACTCGTACTCCTTGACTACCTCATCGTCCAGCTTAACGGCCTTGATCTCCTTGACCTTCTTCTTGCGCTTCTTCTTGTCCTCATCCTCTTCCTCAGGGTCGGCAGCCTTCACACCTCTGGCTTCCTTGTCACCTTTCAGTCTAGCCTCCAGTACTTCCTCCACCAAGTGGTCGGCTCTGAAGATCTCACCAGTCTTCAAATCTCTGCACATCCAGTCGGCAAACTTGTCCACATGACCAGATGTCTTGAGAACCTCGTGAGGAGTCAGCATGGTACAGTCAACCTCGAGCATATCCTCTTCCAAGACGAAATGCTTTCTCCACACGTCAACAACGTTGGCCTGGAAAGCACAACCTGGAGGACCATAGTCGAAGAGACCAGCAACTCCTCCATAGATATCAAAAGCTGGGGCAAAGAAAAACCTTCTCTTTAGCACATACTCAAGCTCTTCTCTGTTGAAAGGTTGGTCAGACTTGTTACGTCTCTCTACTGCATTAGAGTTGGGGAGTACGGCAGGGCTGGACATAATAACTGTAGATCTTTTTCTCTGTGTACTTTGCGGTCTTTGCAAACTCAACGGTGATAAAAGAGTTCTTCTGTTTCCACTGATACGTGCTACTAGCCTCTGGATCATGGGATTGAGTCAGTGACTAAGAGAGGTGCGCAGCTCGAATTTTGCTCAACAATTTTTGCTGTGTGTGGTGCGGGGGTTACCCTCTGTGATTGGGGTCAGCAGAGACTAGTAGACTTGCTTGGTATAGTGAGCACGTCATGACAATATCGGGTTCCTGTCCAGTAGGCAGTCATACTATCTTGCATGTAAAACCCAAAGCCATCCCTTTGTCTATGAAAATTTAAAAGATAATCTATATTCAATAGTCTAGTTTTACTCATTTGAATCTGTTTTATTATGAGTTAGCTCATCAGAACAACGTGGGGGTCACTGCAGATAACAAGTGGCTCCCAGCGTGTTCGTCTTAACAGTCCCAACCAGGCAAAGCTCCACCCTCAAAGATCTCGCCTCATTATGCTCAAAGTAAAATCTCTCGAGGCTCTTATGCCCTCTTCCAGCTCGGAGCTCACCACTCTTTTGGTCTCCGGATCAACTTTGGAGACCACCTCCTCAACGGTATAAAATCCAAGACGCTTGTAGAACGGCACCAGCTCATGCTCTTTAATGGCATTCACGGACACCTGCCGCTGCTTCAACACTCGCTTCACATACTCACAGCCCCATTCCACTAACCTAGAACCGACACCGGGGTAAAATGACGTCAGGGCAGTCAACTCATAACCTTGCCCGGTGGCCTTTATGCCAATTGAACCAAAAACAGCATGACTAATATACTGTGCAATTCGTGAGTCGCTGGAAGCATTTGCGTCCACTATATTTTTGGCCAGCGTTCCCTCTACCTCATCTGCGTCAGGAGACTTTGTTAATAGATAGCGACTGTAGTCATTGTAGGAGCATCCCTTTAGCCGGCTAGGCTCGACACCCTCCCTGTCCACCAACAATCCAACCACGCAAAGTGTTCCATCACCATCCCAATCTAAATCCTTGATTAGCCCTTGCTTAATGCGCGGCTCAAGAACAACTCCGTATTTGAAGCGGGGCAGATCGTATCCCCTATTAATGATCTCAATTACTCTCTCCTCGTACGGTACAAGCTTATCTAGTTTGGTCACTATAAACTCCATATGCCTCTATTTACTGGGTTCTGCTGAGTCTGGTCGCTCATCTTTCTGAGAAACTTGTCTTGGCCGCTGTTTTTTGGCTTGGGATTTCCTATTCGATGACTTTCTCGAACCAGACGATGCGCGTGAGTTATGATTTTGGGAATTTTGACTGTGACTTTGGCTCTGCTGATTGTATTGATTATTTGACCCTTGTATATTCTGATGCTGATAATTGTCTCTTGAATGATAGCCACGTGAAACTTCGCGCGACTGACGTCTCTTTTGTACACTTAACTCACCTCCCAGCTTCAATGACTCGTTCCTGTTTAGCTGCTTCAGAATGTCTTCACACTCCAACAAAATCACAGAAGTGCTCTCACCGTGCGATCGTGCTGCATGTGCAAGCTTCCTGATCAACTTGTTGCTCGTTTCCTGTTTCTCGCTGTATTTGCTCTCCATTATTTTATGTGAGCTAACCAATTTTTTATAATTTTTGTTCAATTCTGAGTCGTTTGACTTGATAAGAGACAGGTTATTTGAGAGTGTCTTGTTCCTCTCTTTTGTAAACGCAATCATTTGCTTTCTCAGCTCGTCAAGCTCGCCATTGATGTGCCTCTTGTACTCCTTGTAGCTTGTTTGCAGAACTTTGTACTCGACCTTCATCTTCTCATTTTCGTTGATGAAATTGTTCTCGTACTCTTGTAGCTTTGATATGCGTGTCTTGGAGTTAGTCAGCTCAAACTTCAAATTATTGTTCTCGGTTAGGTACTCTGTCAGCTGTGCTTCTAAATCTAGAATTCGGCGCTCTTTCCGCTTCAGTAAACTTTCGCTAACGTCCGTTTGGTGCTTGGCATTGGACAGCTGTTCTACCAGCGTCTCGTTTCTTCTCATAGTTAATGAGTACTTCTGCTTCAACTCATTTTGTTCAATTGTCAACTCGTTCAAGGACCTCTTCAGCTCGTCAATCTCTTTAGATTTCTGGTCAATGACTTTGGAGGTTGACGAGCTAGTAGTCATCATTACCTGGGCATCTAAGGCTTGTCTCAGATGCTACTTAGACGCTGGGCATTTTTACGTGTAAAAAATACGTGGTACTCAAGGCGCGATAGCGCGTAATGTAAATACAGCAAAAATTTTGTATGTGGTGCGCAGTGGCAGTCACGTGACGTTGAGATTGCTAACATGCTGTGCTCACTGGCAATTAAGAGACAACCTATCCGAAAGTGATCATATTTGGGATTGAGATCTTAGATTGTAGTTGCTCAGATAATTGAGAGCAGCGGACTTGATAGCAATGTAGCATGCTAGAATTCTTCATGCTAAGCGCTAAGCATTAAGTGCTAACTACTAGACGCTAGGTGCTAAGGGTAAAATATTAAGAGGCTAGAAGCCAGACGGTGTAAGCAAGAACAGAAAGGAATGCTAGCATTGCCTGCTCGCCCTACCAACATTCTGCCCAACTTTGCACCAGTACCCGCCACCTCGATTTAACACATCACTGTAACTGTCACACCCTGGATCGTTACTTTCACCGCTTTCAGTAGTTGCCATACCAGAAACAATTACACCATGCATTATGACACAAGCATACGCATCGACTGCATACAAGCAAACAACTACATACGTTGGGTGACGTAAACGGCGCTGAGGTTCAGGGTTCGTCTTAGCTCTGATATCCCAGGGACCAATGCAGACGAATGGACAGAGAACAGACGAATTAGCCATCTTAGAGATCAAACCCAATTCGAAGCAATGTCAGCATATCGTCATTCTCTCCTCTCCCCTCGCAGGTGCGAGGCAATCGTTGTATTAACAACCGAGAATTATGCACGGCACTACATTTCCGCCTCAATGCGCATATTGCCAAATTGATGCGCCAGCCGCAAAAAAAAAAGCTTGTGATTTCTTGACTTACTCTCGATTTTCTATTATATTCTCTAGTTTTCCTGCATGGAAATAAGGGGTTCATGCACGGAAAGCACTACTTTGTGGTGTGATAACTCGGATTGTTTGACGAGTGTGCATTATCTTTGTTAGTTATTGAGAGTTAGTCGTAAGATACAAGCGGAATTTAGTGAGCTCCGAGTGACCAAAGCGATTCGGCTATCGAGCACAACTGCTTCCGACTGCGCTTAGCTGAGTCTTTATTTGATGCATGTCATACGCAACCCTTAAATATCATTCCTACATCTTTTTTCTGCAGTTCATCTTCTGCACCACGCGCTCTTTTTCCTTCATTATCTTCTCTGCATCAACGAATTAAAAAGTCATCTATATAAAAACTTCTCCGCTTACTCCATACTCGAATTGTTGTGCACATCTCTCAATTTTCTTATTTCAACTATTTTATTTGTGTTTTCCATGTTGCTCCCGCAATAACTCTTACCTCAAATAATTAACTAATCATACGGAATGGATCTCTCAGAACTGTGTTCGATGAAATCTATAGCTTCGATCAATTCGGTCAATTCGGACGAGGTGTCGAACAAATCAATTAAGTCAGGCAAGACCACAAATGACCTGTCCCCTTATGGGACAAATACAATTCAGCGCAGTGATACTCGTGACAGCCACGGAATCTTTGAAAGGAACGTGCAGGATGCTAACAAATCCTTTGCCCTCCGTTCACGTTCGCTCTCGGGTCCAAACTCGAGGTCGAGATCAGCATCGAACTCCTCCATGTCTAGGAGGCCCAGTCTCGCTACTTCAACGAGCCACTTGATAACTGAAGACTTCACGTCTCCTGTGCTAGACTCAACAGTGGAATTAATAACCAACTCAAGGGATTTGGACAATGTCGACTTGGTGGAATTGCCATCGCAGTTTCCCTCCTCTAACTTGCTGAACGTGTGTAGACGTAAAAGCAGCTGCAATAGTGCCGGGAATGCCTGTAATACTAGTGCTGCTAGCGGTTCCGGGTGCCCTGCCAGTCATTCTGCTGGCAACGCAAACTCAAATAACACTTCTTTGCAGTTTCCTCCATTGCTTAGACAGCAGTCGCTTTCCGGCTTGTCGAGAAGAAGATCCTCTGTCTCAAGCAAAGGAGCTTCTTCTCCTGAAATGAGGCCGACCTTTGCTTCGCTAGCCAAGTCTCTAAGTGCAGGCTCGACTTCCAGCTCAAAAGAAAGCTCGCCTTGCATAACTTCAGACGACAACCTGATGTGGCAACGTAGTCTGTCTAGCCCTTCTTTGGAGGCAAAGAAGCCGCTCAGCTTTTACTCATTTTCGGACTTGGTCAACTTTGAGAAGCAGAATAAGTACCGATTGTCGCGTTCCAAGATCTCTCCCTCTCAGTCCCCTCGCTTGCTACGGAACTCTTCCAAATCTCTTCCCGGAAAGTCCGGAGATCTGCTCAACTTGGACGAACAACTCACAGAGACTGATGAGAACACGTCGCCTACCGATATGGAAGATGGCGGCATTGACAACCACAACAATAATAATGATGATAACGATAATGAAACAGAAAATGATTCGCAGCGTCTGGAGTTCTCCATAAAGAAAAACTATTCTCTTGAACCGGTTGACTTCCAAGACAGCTCCTCTAATACAAATTCAAAACTGAGTGCTACCGCTATATAGGACGATATACCGTATATGGATCAATACAAATCGAGAAATGGGATTAATTCTCTTCATGCCGCTGTCCTCCAGTTGAACTGAAGGGATTAGGCTCAGGTGGACCATAGGTCAAGTAAGCTGAGTAATCAAACTAATCAATGTACTAGTCGGCCAAGGGATAGCATTACTATAGGCCGCATTGAAAGCAGTACGTCATCTCAAGCCTATAGTTCAACTTCAAAGACAAACTGCTGCAAACAGGTGAAGAATATGCCAATGACCATCAGTTCAATTGCTTCCCCTGGCTTCCGTATTTCCTAGACCACGTCACCAGCACCCTACCCTACCCACTTGTTATCAGTTCGGCCATGCATGGTGCACGGAAGTAAGACTATCACCTAGAAATTTTACATAGTTGAATTTTTTTTCAATTTTTTGGTTTTTTATTCATAGACTCGCTCCAAGTTGTAACTTATTTGCTCAATCGAACGTTGATGACTGGGTATGGTAGTCCGAGAATTAGCTGAGAGCTATGATCTAGAAGGGAACACCAATGAAACCAATTTAGACCATCAAAATGGAGATGTTTTGCATGACTTCTCCGGCGACGAAGACGATTCTTCAAATCAAAAGGTCATCTCCGTTCTACCTGTGAAGTCGGAGTCTGCTTGTTCATACTGTGGAATAGACTCGCCCAGTTGTGTGGTCAAGTGTGGAATCTGCCAGAAATGGTTCTGCAACGACAAGGTCGGAAGCTCAGGCTCGCATATTGTAAACCACATGGTGATGTCGAAGCACCACTCGCTGTCCACGCATAAGGACTCTGATCTGGGTGAGACTCTGATTGAGTGCTACAACTGTGGAGACTCGAACATTTTCAACCTTGGGTTTGTCCCAGCAAAGGAGCAGTCCGTGGTTGTCATATTATGTCGGCTGCCCTGTGCGCAATCCAAAGACCACAACTGGGACACCAACGATTGGCAGCCCCTGATCCAAGACAACCAGCTACTGAGCTGGATCTGCGAAAAGCCCAAGGAGCAGGATTACGCCAATACGACTCCTATAGACGTGCAAACAATGTCGAAGCTGGAAACCAAATGGCGCAGCGATAAGACTATTACTCTGGCTGACCTGCATGAGGAGATTGAGAAAAAGGAAGAAGTTGTTCCTATTTTGATGAGGTACACAGATGCTTACCAGTACCAACGTTCCTTCGCCCCTTTGGTGAAATTTGAGGCCGACTATGATAAAGAAATGAAGTCGTCACAGGTTTTCAACCATATAAGCGTCAGCTGGGGCGTTGGATTCAGCAACAAACATTTGGCTAAGTTCCGCTTCTCGACTTTCCTAGACAATGCAGATCTCAAGGTGGCACTAGGGGATGAGTTTTTGCTACGCTATCAGGGTATGGAATTGGACCACGAGTGGTCCAACACCGGATTTATCATAAAGACGCCTTCTGTGTCAAACGACGAGACTTTTACGCTGGAGTTGAAGCCTAGCGACGTGCCTCCTCCCACCCATCTGACGACCAACTTCACAGCGGAGTATGTGTGGAAGGGTACGTCGTACGACCGTATGCAAGAGGCTTTGTACAAATTTGCAACTAACAAGAAGGCAGTTGATCCTTGCGTGTATAATGAGCTACTGGGAACAAATGTTGACCCGAACGCCGGGCTCGATTCTGATGTGAAGCTGCCCAAGAAATTCAGTTTGCCAGGTGTCCCCTTGAATATCTCACAGGCTACTGCCGTGCGAACTGTTTTACAGAAGCCTTTATCGCTGATTCAAGGTCCTCCCGGTACAGGTAAGACGGTGACCTCGTCTACCATTGTGTATCACTTGAGCAAGATGCTCAAGGAACAAATTCTTGTATGTGCACCTTCCAACATAGCAGTAGATCACCTTACTTTGAAGCTTGAAGCTCTAGGATTGAAAGTGGCGCGGTTGACTGCCAAGTCTAGAGAGGATATCGAGACCTCAGTGAGCCATTTATCGCTTCATTCACTTGTCAAGCAAAATGCGTATGGTGAACTCAAGAGGCTTATGACGTTGAAGGAGGAGACAGGTGAGCTGTCTGAAAAGGACTATTATAGGTATGCGGGTCTTTTAAGGAAGACCGAATTGAAAGTACTCAAGAATGCCGAAGTTATCTGCTGCACATGCGTGGGTGCGGGAGATCCCAGACTTGCCAATATGACCTTCAAAGCAGTGATTATTGATGAAAGTACGCAGGCATCTGAGCCAGAAACACTTATTCCGATAGTGAAAGGCGCCAAACAAGTCATTCTTGTTGGAGACCATCAGCAGTTGGGTCCAGTTATTTTCAACAAAGAGGCCGGGGATGCTGGGCTACGCCAGTCGCTCTTTGAGAGGCTGATAGTACTTGGCCATGTTCCCATTAGATTACAGGTGCAGTACCGTATGAATCCCTGTATTTCAGAATTTCCCAGTAATATGTTCTACGATGGCAGTTTGCAGAACGGAGTTACCGCTAAGGACAGAGAAATCGGCGTTTCTAATTTCCCGTGGCCAATCCGGGACAGCCCTATGATGTTCTGGGTGCTCAACGGAAGAGAGGAGATTTCTGTGAGCGGTACCTCATATCTCAATCGTATTGAGGCGATGAACTGTGAACGCATTGTGACCAAGCTGTTTAAAGACGGTGTTCAGCCCGAGCAGATTGGTATAGTGACACCGTACGAGGGACAGAGGAGCTTCGTGATTCAGTATATGCAGCTAAACGGTACTTTGCCCGACAAGGAAAAGTACTTAAGTGTTGAGGTTGCCTCGGTTGACTCCTTCCAGGGTAGGGAAAAAGATTACATCATCCTATCCTGTGTGAGAGCCAATGACCAAAAGACAATTGGTTTCTTGAGGGATCCCAGACGTATGAATGTCGCGCTTACTCGTGCACGGTATGGGTTGATTATCCTTGGAAATCCAAAGGCATTGCTGAACAATAGCTTGTGGAATCGTTTATTGATTCATTTCAGAGAAAAAGGCTGTTTGGTAGAAGGGCATCTGGACAACTTGGAGCTCAGTTCGATTGATCTGGTGAGAGTTGATCCGTTTAATCAGCGGTCGGGTATAAATGTTGCGAGCGCACAAAGAGTTCCAAATGGTTTCAGTGTAACTAACGGGTTAAGTGGCCCCAACGGATTCAATGGCATTAACGGCTTCAACAAAAGTAAAGGATTTGGAAATGGTTTCGGAAATGGCACTAGCAACAATGGTGTTCCTCCAGGAATGTACAATCCTGCTCGCTTATCTGATGCAACCAATTTGCGCTCCTATGATAATAGGACGTCGTTGGTGGGCGGCCGTCGTTATGGAAACTCCAAGCCAGTGCAATTTCCCACTTTCAGGGAAGCTTACGGAGACGCACTAAATGGCACTTCGTTAAGAAGCGAACACTCCCACTATCAAGGTAATAACGAGCTTACGAGCCAGGCTGCCAGTAGATTTACATCGCGTAGGTCCAGTTTCAGCAGTATTATCGTTCCGACTTTAGAGTCTACTGACCAGCAGGCGGATGATGCTATTAGAAACCTGACCAGCGCATTTTCTAGTCAGTTTACGTTTTAGTTCTTTGGGTTGGGATTAGGAGATTCTCTAAGCGCACTATTTTGATAGCAGGAGTTGACAAAATAGACATTATATGGGTCAAAGAAGCATAAGTGTTTAACTGGTTTATAAAGGTCATAATGAAGCACTGGCATAGACATCATTGCATGATATTTGGGTCGTAGTTGATATGTCTGCATACGAGGCATAGATGCATGGATCGACCACTTCCATATATTATCAGTATTTATACGACTTTTTCAGATTCAATGTACTTCAAGGATTTGATACATTTGATTTTTAATAACTATCGGCACCGCTTATGTAGATAATGCGAAGCTAGTTCAATACTAAAAAGTAGTAACCAATTTCATCTCTTGTTCAACTATACTACGTTAGTTATAGCCGTATATACTTTGCTTGACAGCACCTCCAGTACCATATATCATTTGCTGTTCTTTCTATCACAATACATTTACTTGCCCCAGCTTACATTCGAATAGTATCACAACCAAACTTTTTTTTAACTCATCAGAATTTCGTCTGTTTGGTCTAGTGGTGTAGAGGTTATCACGTCTCGTTTACATTATTTGTAAGCTCCGAGGAGGTCATGGGTTCGAACCCCATCTGGATCATATTTTTTTCGTACTTTCCAGCAACTTCTTTTTCCTGCTTGGTTGCAGCATTGCTATTTGCTCCTCGCAACTACATCGACTTGCTCTCAACAAACGATTATGCAATGATCTGATTGAATCTTTTTATGTATAAATATTGACTTTTTTTCCCAGGATCTTCAAATCTCGTAGCAATTCCAAACCGTAATCTACACCCCTTGAATTGAGTAATAACATGAGTCAAAGCGCTTTAGAAGTCAGAATCCCCTTAAACACCGGAGCAAGAATCCCCGCAGTGGGCTTCGGTACTGTCTGTCCTCCCGAGAATCTCTCCAAGTTCAAGGATGTCGTAATCACGGCAATTGAGGCTGGTTACAGGCACATTGATACTGCCTGGCACTATGGCACCGAAAAGTATATCGGTGAGGCTCTGCAAGAGCTATTTGCTAAGGGCACCATCAAGCGTGAGGATATATTTGTCACCACGAAGGTATGGCCCTGCATGCACCACGACCCAGCCAAGTCGCTCCAGCAATCTTTGACCGACCTTCAGCTCGACTATGTCGACTTGTTCTTACAGCATTGGCCTCTGTGCTTCAAGAAGAGCGAAGGCCCAGGTGAGCACGTTCCCCGCGACGAGAAGGGTGACATAATCTTTGACGATGGTGATCCCTTCGATACTTATGCAAAGATGATTGACATCTACAAGAACACCGATAAGGTCAGAGCTATTGGTGTCTCCAACTACAGTGAGATCAACCTGAAGAAGCTGCTCACTAAGTTCGATGTTGTTCCAGCTATCAATCAGCTAGAGCTACACCCCCATTTACCGCAGCTTGAGGTGGTTGAGTTTTGCGCAAATCACAACATTATAATTGAGGCTTACTCTCCATTAGGATCCCAGGGTGCTCCTCTGACCAAGGTTCCTATTGTCACAGAGCTGGCGAAGAAATATAACGTCACACCAGCCGAGATCCTGATCAACTACCACGTCAACAACAAAAGAGTTGTCCTACCAAGGTCTCAGAACATCGACAGAATCAAGCAGGGCTACCAATATGTTGAGATTTCGAAGGAGGATCTTAAGAAACTTGATGATTTTGGCGACAAGAACCCTCACAGATACGTCAGTCCTGACTGGGGTAAGGGTACTCTTGGTTTCCACAACTGGGACGAAGCTGACAAGTCTGAGTAGTGCTGGCTGCTGGTGACAGGGTGACGACCGTATCTCATCTGTCTTTATCAGTTAAGTAAGTTGTGTAGCTTTAATAAAACAATTTTTATACTGATCACTGGCGGTAATGAGGTCTGCTTATTTTGTCAAGTTGACGTAACGTTTCCAGCTAGCAAGATCGAATACCCCCACTCCATATTTCAAAACCCACAGACGTGAGGGATTCGTCCACGTCGTCGTCAAGCGTGTCAAAGGGGGAGAATACCAGCTTCATGAACCGCTCAGTTTGGAAGTTGTGGTTCGCAAGATACTCAACGGATTGTAGAGCCTCTGTGACACCCCTTCTAGGCTGTGACTCTCTCTGTGAAGGCTCGCTGGCGGTCTCGTTTTCGGATGGAGGCCCCAGAAAGCTTGTGTCTATACCCAACTCGTCTTGGAATTCTTCTATCAACCCTTCGTTGAGGATGGGCTTGAACGATCTCGTGAGAAAAATACGGAAGTCTATGAGGTTGCACCAATTAAGGCCCAAAGCAGGGATCGTCTTCACCTTCTTGAACGAGTTCTTCAAGTTACTTTCGAACAGCATCTGCTTCTTCTCGAGTTTGACATGCTCACTGAGAGATAACTTTGGCTCAACAGCGCTCTGGGAGTCAGCTATCAGCGAAACTTCCTGCTGGGGAGGAGACTGGGGCCCATCGTCAAACCCAGCCGGACTACTGCCTCTGCCCAACACATTGTAATAGTTATCGTCAAAGGTATCCCATTCGTCAGACTCACGGTCTTTGTCGTATAGCTGGCGGTACAAAGTTCCTCGTATATCCCACCCGTAGCACCAACTGAGCTGATAATCAAGACTCATTGAATAGTCCATGTCGTTCCCGACAATCTCCTTGAGCGGCTTGTCGCTGACCTGGTTTGCCACGACAATGGAAATGTCATGCTTCATGGCCAACTTCTTCAGGAACATGACTGTGTCCATAATATACGACTCCCTGGCCTTGTACGACGTGAGCTCGGCTCGCACATGGTGCGCTATGCTATCTATCAGAACAAGTTTTATTCTTGGTTCTCGCTCTAGCATCTGCGGCAGCTGGATCCTCAGTACCTTGTCTTGGTGATCTAGATTTGAGACAATGGAACTGGATGTCAGCACATTCGATAATTTGGGCTGGTATTTTGGGTCGACGCCATTTGGAGCAAATATTAGGTCCTTATAATGTGTAATCACCTGGTTCAGTCTTCTCGTCTCTAACCGGGCTTCCGTAGATATGTACATGACTTTGACCTCGTCCTGTTCCGACGAGTCTTCGAATATGGATGGACCGAGTCCACTGAACTCTTTGGGAAACTGAACCGTCACGGCCAGGTTCATGAGAAAATGCGATTTCCCTGTTGCTGAGTTGCCGCTTACCTCTACTACGTACCCTAGAGGTATGCCATTCGAGGCCTTGAAAAGAGCATCTAGTTTCTCATCTCCAAGCGTAAAAGACGCCACTTCTTTGGCCACCCGCTTGATTTGACCCAATTGGAGTACATTGGCTTTTAGTTTGTCCAAGAACTCTGCCACCTCGTCTATGGGTCTGTTAATTCTGCTTGCTACGTTGTACGCTGAGCTGAGAGCCAGCTCAGCTACCGTGATGCCTTCGTGCTCCAAAGATTGCAGTATGCCCTGGTGACTTTCCAGAAATTCCAGGTCCGTGCGCGGGAGTTCCGTATATATATCCATTTGGCATGCCCGTTCGGTTCTAGTGTAGCGGCGCTGGTTATGAGTCTAGTGGAAGAGCAGTTCAGCATGCAGTACGACCTAGCACGCGGTAAAATATACGCGTTCATGTAACGCGTCTGCTTATCGCGTCTTTCGCGGTAGACCAGGAGTGTAGTTACCGCGCTCGTCTATTTCTGGGTGTATTGCGTTTAACCGTGTCTCTCCAACCATCTAGCGCTATCCACAGTTTGCTTTCCACTCCTCCACTACAAATTATCATTCCGTCCCTCAAACACTATTTACAAATGTATATGCGAATTTTATAAATATGCAGAATATGAGCGCAAAGTCCGTGCCGTCACAGACTGTACTCCTCGTGTGTGTACGAGAAGTTGTTGAAGTAAACCGACTCCACCGCATCGCCGTTTTGGTGCGGCTTCTTTATCGTGATAAATGAGCTCGTGCTGTTTTCTCTGGTGGACAGTTCGTCTAAGTAGGACGCATACGGCGACCCAGGAGGAGTCAGCTTCATTTTGGTAAACTCCTCGTCAAAGTTCTCTGCCAGTTCAGGATCCGTGATCACCGGAATAATAGGGGGAGGCTGTCTCTCATCATCCTGGGCTATCAACAGAGACCAATTGATATACCGGAAGAATCCGTGCTTCTGGAGTTTCTCGAACTCAGTGTCGCAATTAATTCTCTGCTCGGGGCTCTTCTTGAGGAATTTGTGCAGCAAGTCCTTAGCCTCGTTGGTCAGATAGAACTGTGGCTTGAACTTTTGCGCTAGCACTTTTTCCATAATCCGCTTGTTGTTGTTTCCTGTAAATGGGGGAGACCCGGTTAGCAAATCGTTCATCACACACCCGACGGACCACCAATCACACAGGTAGTCGTATGGTTCGCCCTTGATAATCTCCGGAGCCATGTACTGTGCAGTCCCCGTGAGAGTGGTGCAGTCTCCATCGCTGCTGACTTTAGAAAGGCCAAAATCTGTGAGGACAAGGTGACCCCTGCGATTCAGCATGCAATTTTCAGGCTTCAAGTCGCGGTAAACTACGCCGACATTCAAGTGCAAGTGCCTAAGAGCCAGGATCGCCTCTCCGATGTAAAAAGAAGCCACTTTCTCACTCAAAATACGTGATTGTGACAGGTGGCTAAACAATTCTCCTCCTTCGAGGTACTCTAGGAATAGGTACACCTTGTCAAAGTCTTGCAACGCATAAAATAGCTTCACTATATTGGGGTGTTTGACTCTCTCCAATATGGTCCTTTCTGTTAACGTGCGCTCGTAATTTTTTGCGTTCACCACCATAGACGCCTTTTTCAGTTGTTTTTGGGCATATAGCTTTCCTGTTCTCTTGTGCTTGACGAGTATTACCTTGCCATATGCTCCCCTTCCCAGCACTTTAAGTGAATCAAAGTCTTGTATAGCGGGTTTCTTGACTCTGCCTGACTCAGTTTTGTTCGTCATAGGCTCATCGGCATCAAAATAAGTTCTGTGAATGCCAACTTCATACGAAGTTCCAAGCCTGTTGTTGATGGATCCTACTGAGATGACACTGTTAGATCTAGTCTTCTTGAACGTGCTAAGCAGTTGGGCCTCGTTTTCTTCGGCGGAATCACTGCCTATCCGCAGCTTTGTAGCCAATTTGGCAGAGAGCCCACTCTCTGTGAACTCTTCGTCAAAATCAAACACCTCTGTCATGCTATTTGATATACATCTACTGAGCTATTAATAAGAAGGGCCCTTGTTATCAGGATCTCCGAGACAAAGAAAAACTTATCAGTTTTCTGCATGAAAATTGGCAACTATGTCACGTGATGTGTCCCCCCTGCAGGCTCTCTATTTTTTGACTAGGTTCGCTCTCTGCACAATAGCTCAATGAGAGCCTATACCTTTCAACATATTTACCACCCACATTTCAATTATCTACCCTTTTTTTTTGGCCACATGTCCTCATACAATGCTGTGTTTCCCAGAATGTCCCTGGGAAGCAAGCCAGACTACAGCAACCCGAACAACTGGCCTGCTAAGCTGCGTAACTTCATTAGCAGGACATTCACACAGGCCAATGAGCTCCAGTTAGACGGTGGCAGCAAACAGACGCTGCAAAATGAGATGAAGCAACTAATAAACATGGCAATTGTACAGGACAAGGTGGATGAAAACAACTGGGACCTTCAGACGCTACCCTTCTTAGCTGGAGGTGGGCCACTAGAGCTTCTTTGTAACCGTGTGGGCTCTAAAGCGAAGAAGAGTAAGCTGAAAGAACTGAAGGAGGTCAAGGCTCACAATGTATTGGATAGCGAAGACAACGGTGTCACCAAGACTGCTACAGAAGTTGGAAAGGGGAAAAAGAAGAACGCTTTAGAGCATGTCATGACCAATAAACTCCCGGCTTTGAAAAAGATGAAGAAAGAAAAGCCTGCACCTAAGACGGGCAAACAGCTCAGTGTTGACAGAGCAGAGACCACACAACCTAAGTTAGCCAACAGTGGAGGTCAAACGCCTCCAAAAGTGGACTACATTGCCCTACTTAAAGACGTGCATACTGACGACGTTATAGAGAGCACTGAGAGGATTAAGATACGAACAGAGCGCTTTGCAAGCGAGCTCAAATCGATGGCCCAGCCGTCCGAAGTGCAAATGAATCCAGACGTGCCATTGATAGGTACCAGCCAAGAGCTGGAGAAGCGGTATCTGCGGCTGACATCGCAACCTAACCCGGCGACTGTGAGGCCGCTAGCCGTGCTGCGCAAGACCCTCAAGCTTTTGGTTGAAAAATACCTCGCTGGTGCCAGTTACAACTACCTTTGTGATCAATTCAAGTCGATGAGACAGGACTTGACGGTCCAGCACATCAAAAATGCATTTACTATACAAGTATACGAAACACACTGCCGAATAGCTATTGAATTCCAGGACTTGGGAGAGTTCAACCAGTGCCAGTCACAGCTGAAAATTCTTTATGAGATGATCACAGATGCAAAGGCACTCAAGTGCAGGTACGAGTTGCTGAGCTATAGAGTGCTCTATTACATCATAACAAAAAATCTCTCCGAGGCGAATGACCTGCTACTGAAACTGATACAGGAAGGCCATGACACCGAAAAGCATGAGTTTCTGCATGCCGCCTTCGGGCTTGCTGACTGCATACTCAGGGACGATTACTATAGCTTCTTCAAAATCGTAGCTCAACTGAAACAGAGCCATGACGCGGAGCCATATAATGGTTCCAAAGACTCTACAGGGCTGCAAAAAAAGCCAAGACATTTCTTCCTCAAACTTCTGGTGCCCATCGTCTCCAAAGAGAGAATGAAGACGCTTTCAATCATATGCTCCAGTTACAAGAAAATCTCCATAGCGTTCTTGAAACAGCAACTGTTTTTTGCCTTTGAGAAGGGCAACGAGGCCGAAAGTTTTGACTCATTTCTTAGTGTTAACGAACTGCATTCTTTTGTGGAGGGAGACGTCTTTGATTGCAGTATGTCAAAGCTCATCGTAGAGTCAATCAGGCAGAAACTGTTCAACAAGATCGACATTAAAGGTCAAATTTAGCTGGGCAAAAGTAAGCCAAGGTCAAAATGAAAAAAAAAACTAGTCAAAAGATGGTCCTAGCCCCATCATAGCAAAATGGAGAGCGTTATCTGAGTCAGCCAGCGACATGTACTTTAGAATTCTGTTCTTGATAGTTTCCGACTTAAGTAAATCGTTACTATCCTCGTATAAGCCAAGATCCTCAGGCCCATTTCTTCTGCCGTCAAGCTCGTACAGGTGATTGTTTTTGCCTCTCACGTAGCTGATAAAGTGCAAGTCCACATCCTCGTCTGCACTGGGTGCCTCTGTTTGTCCAGAGTTGGCAAAGGAGGAGTACAGTTCTAAAGACAGACCCGCAATGAGGTCAAGCTTGGCTTCAAAATCTGTGGAATTCTTTGTGTTGGGCAACTGCTCGATCAGTGTAGAAAGAAACTCCTTAGTCTTGGACTGGTTCGCTAGTAAACTCTGTGGTAGATTTGTCAACTGGTGCAGTAGAGCATACAGTCCACAAGAATTTTTCAGCTGCTGCTTGAACCAGATAACATTGCTTACATCATCACCCTCGTCATTGACTTCTTCGGCCTGCTCCTGCTGTCTCAGTTGCTCGTACTGCTCACTCACAGGAAACAACAAAATAATACCGTAGCAAGGCCTTGGCAGAAAGTCTAGCAAATCAGCCTCTGTGACGGAATAGATGTCGTAAAACGAGAGCAGCGGAGAGAGTCCCAGCTTGTGGCCAAATTCGGTAAAGATCTCGGGATTCGACTCGAGAGGAATTACTGCTTGTGGCATTGACATTTTCGGGGTGTGGATATGCTACTTATGCTTCTGCTGTCTACTTTCCCCACAATAAAAAGAAAACCATGTACACTACATATTTAACACGTTGCTGCAGAACGCCAAAAGGGCGAGAAAAAAATCTGAGCGAGGCTATTAAACGCGGTAAATTATGATTCTGTCCTCGAGATCGTTTGAACTTGGGGCTCACTACAACGAGAGTAAAGAAGATGTGTAGAAGTAAGCTGTGTAGTTTCACGAGTTGATGCTACGTTAAACTACGATTTCTCAAGCTTAGCGTTTGTACGGGGACCTATGAGACGCGGGAAAACTGTCCTAAAGATCAAGGGATGATAAACTGCATGAACTCAAACCCCACTTAAAGCGCAGCTCAAATATGCCGTATTTCGTCATCCCAGTGTTTACATATGTAGGTGGTCTTTCTTTAATGTGTACATGATTGTCTTGTGCTGTAATTGTGCTGAAATCAGCATTTGAGATAGTGGCACGAAAGGGCGTACCAGAAGACCGATCGAGTATAGAATGCGTGCGCAATCGCGGTCCAGTCAGACTGGCTGCAGGATGCCGAAAATCAATAAAACAATAATATACAACGCATCTATTTTTGAGTAGCATACAAGCTGATAGCGCTGACTATATCCAGCCTAACACTTGGGCATCGCAGAGGACGGTATAGGAAAACGGCAGGATGATGGCCCGTAGGTCAAACCCACGCCGTATAAGTACTGCCTCACGACAGTTAGAACTAAAATCTTGAACACTTATGGCAGTCCGTGTCCTTAATTTCTATCTCAGAAATCACATATTCGTCCCCTCCATAAAGACACGGTGGTAACAAAACAAATAAAGCAAAACAAAACAAATATTATCTAACCAGCTGAATGCGAAAGAAAATTATTTAGATCTAAAAAAAAATCACTTAGTTTCCAGTGCATCGCCACTGTAGAGACGTTGAAGTTACGACGCGAAGCTTGTTTTTTTCTCTACACACATTCCTTCAAATTGCTCAGGCTAAATTAATCTAATTTTTATGCGTTGGCTTTAATACAGTTGGCTTTACCCTTTTTGGAAGTTTTTCAAGAGTAAGGTTCAATGAATGACGCACATGAGATAAAACTATTATGCATGTCTATGCATGATGTATCCTGCTAATGCAAGATGCAACTGCATTAAATAGTGGTACTATAACCTTTTGATCAACGGTTATTTGGCATTTGTTCATCCCTGAAGCATATTGTGGAAGTCGCCCAGTGTCATCTCTGACAGCGAAAAAAGTAAACAAAGCCTTGGGAACACAAAAACAAACAAGTGAGCTCAAGGTTTTACCCTATATTTATGTTTATCGTATCTGCTTATCATATTCTATCATTTAGTTGTCAGCAAACACTTTATACATTCTCTTTCCTAACCGCCGTTTTCTTTACACGCTACTATCAGTCTTACTCGTTCGTTTCAAGGCGGGAATTTTCTTCGGCGTATAAGCAATAGAATAGCACATTTTCTATTGTTTGAACGTCATCGCAGTCATAGCCTTATCAAATTAAACTTTAATATATTATTGAGAAAAACTACCGTGGCTGTTTTGAAAACATTTTGGGCCAAAAATTTTGTTTTGCTCTCTCTTTCTACCCTTAATTCATTCACTCTTTTGCCGTCTTTGATCAGTCGCCATGTTGTCTCTGAAGAAGAAGAAGTCTAGCTTCGCTTCCTCAGTGTCATCCAACTCCAGCTATGCCACCGCTTATACTTCTACTTCGAGTCCAACCAAACCACCCTACAAGATATCCACACCATTTCATTTTGAGCATAAATCGTCTGTGAGCAGTTTGGTTGACAAGGCCAACAGCCTATTCACTTTTGAAAATGAAAGCAACTTGATCAGGTACTCAAACGATAAGACTATAATATTGATTGCTAAACACTCCTTTACTGCCCAGAACTACAATGAGTTATCCATAGAGGAAGGCGAAGTTCTCAAACTACAGAACGACGTAATTCCATTTATATCAAACGACTGGTGCCTTGTTCAGTCGTTAACAAAGATGCCAGACCCTGGCTGGGTTCCCCTGGAGTACGTCGCAAAGATAGATCTACCAGAGGACAAACGCAACACCCACTACACTTACGAAAACACAGGGCTTATGACACCTCCTGATACCCCATCATTGAAAGAAAGCTCCTTTGAAACTTTCAGCCATGAAAATAGGTCACCAAAAGACAGAACTTGCTCTTCTACTGACTCGACAATATCAACGTCATCATCAATATCGTCAACTCGGTCGCACGAAAGAGACTCTATGAAAATGCAAATCCCACCAATGGCAACAAGAAAATCTATACAGTACGCTTCGCTTTCTATTTGCTCTGTATCTTCTCACAAGGGGCGCCTCTGGTACAGAATCGACCTTTTGAAGCATATCCCTCAGTTTAAAACATATAACAAGGTATTTTTGTCTAGATATTACCAGGACTTCTACGACTTGCAAATTGCCCTAAATGAAGATATAGCTGGGAGTTTCGCCTCGGTAGAACTCCCTCGAATACCAAGCCCGCTATCATTGACGGAGAGTCAGAACAGTAACTTAAACAAGAGATGTGAAGAGCTAGAATTTTACATTGTCAGTCTATTGGAACTGGCGATGAAGCACTCTGTTCTTATACAGCCTCTTCACAATTGGCTTTCACCCAGGGATACAGATCTGATATTCAACGACGTTAGAGAAGACGACTTCTTTGACTCCAAGATTATCAATGAGCAGCTCGTTAGCCTTCGTGAATTGGAGCCTGTGATAATGAATACGTCTCCTATACTAGGCTCGGCGTTGAGGTCAGTGACCAGAAAGCAGACGAATAGCAAGAACTCCAAGAACCAAGATATCTTTGTTTCGAAGCCATGTCCTTCTTTCCTTAAAAAAGATTTGAAACCTGGAAACCCAACTGATGTACTTGGCAACTATGATGTTAACAGCGAGGATCCATTGAAGAGATTATCAGGCACTTCTAATATCGCCGAGATTGAAGAACCAACGAGGCCGCTTTTTTTCCAGAGGAGCAGCAGTCAAGAAGTTAAGACTTTTGTGAGAAAACCGTTTATTACCAGACAGTCTTCTGCCAGCGCAAACAGGACAAGTTCTTTACCAAGTATTGACACTACATTTTCTAGCACTTCGTCTCTTTCAACGCCTCGGACGCCACAAAGCACATTCGAACATCAGGGACTTGACCTGGTGAAGTTTAAAGTTCATCGCGGTGAGGAAATAGTCGTATTCAGGCTATCGGCAAACTTGCTGACACTACAAGATCTGAGTAACATAATTCAGGACAAGTTTGGACTGCAGGGTCAGCCAGACAAAATTAGTTACAAGGATCTAACCTCCGGTCTTTTTGTGAGAATGAAAACGACAGCAGACTTGATGAGCTGCATTCAAAAACAAGAAAGATGCGGTATCTACAAAATAGTGTTGAAAGTGGCCTAAAGCGTATTTCTATTTACTGAATTGGCTTAGAGTCGACAAGGTTTTGAAAAGGCTAAATCTCCTAGATAATTGCCATGTTGTATGGAGCGATAAAAATGCCAACCAATTATCATAACAATAAAATGTTACTGTAGCGTGCGTCTACAAAGATTCTGAATGCACACTTCACACCGCGATTTAGGTACAATATGACGCAAGATGAAGTATTGTTTTTTTAAAAATAGCGGGATGCATTTTTTACACGATCAGCAGTTCAAGGTGAGGTGGCGATAAACAGCGATCGCATCGCTCGCTTTCACCAAACATCTCAAGGGGCGCTGATGTCCTGGAAAAAAAAAACGACAATTTTGCTTTACAACAGTATTTCGCACCGAGCGGACTTCTGTTTTCTTTTACTTTATTTGTGTAGTAGTATATTTGTAAATTATATAATATTTGGGTTCGTTTTCGAAAATGACATAAGTGGGCCAGTAGTCTTTTGGACATGAGCAGGAGGAGCCTGACAAAGCCCTTCTGGGAATATCATAATCTAGTATTTCACACTACCACTTGTAGGCATTTTCAAACTCTTGCAAGCGTGACGATAGAAATAGTATCGCTAAACCAAGCATTATGGATATATATTCTCTTCCCAATTGTTTGTCTACTGTTGCGAGACTCTGAGCGACTTGAAACCTAAAAGTGACTTGAGATTTCTAGTCATGATTTTGCCCTAGACATTTCAAAAGGTCCACTTTTGTCGAATTAGGGTTTTTCAGGTCAGAAGCCAGGCATTTCCACTTTAAAGTTTCAATGGAATGTTCTGTCTCCGCGTCACACAGTAATTTGAGTTTATACAAGAGCTTCCCGTTAGTGGCATTCCATAACTTCATGAAGATAGTAGCTTTGATGTATTGGACTGTAGCGCTACACCGTCTGACGAAAATTTTCTGCCTATTTCCAATACTAAAACAGTTCTCGTAGCCTTTCGAATGGAGAAAGCTAAAGTCCGAAATCTCTACGGTGGACCCAAGATAGCATTTTTGAACATACCACGTTGTTGATTGGAATTGCTTGCATAACGGGGCAAGCGCATACGTCGTATTTTCAATATCTTCTTATTGTACCTAGAGAGACATTACCATGCAGGGTCCTTGGTCCATAGCAACGCCGAATGCATCTTCTCTCTCGTTGAGCCTTACATACCTCGACACATCATGACGTAAACAGGCTTCAAAGTTTTAAATACTACAATAGTGATGTGAAAGAATCTAAAACGGCAAATACAGAATGTCGATGAATTCAACGTCCAATTATATTATATCTGGTGAAGGGGCCACTACGGAAGCATTTTAAAACGTTGCAATTCGATATTGCGGATGTTCATTTAAGTCTCCATTATGTAGCAAACTTTATGGTGGCAACCATATCGCAATTCTGTGCAGTTCTCCCTCTAGATGTGCACTGCCAGTTCAAAGAAAGGGGCAAAGTAAGATATGGCGGCAACAAAAGAGTAGCTAGAAAGACATTAAAAAAGCACTAAGTCATCCACTTACAACACATGGCACGTTGTAAGTGGCCCTAAGCAGAGCGGTCTGCATTGTGGTCTCGCATGTATTGCAATTACCTGTAAGTAAAAATGCTAGCATTCTTATATACACGTCTATTATCGTGGCTCATTGTTTATTTCGGCAACTTTACGTTCGAGCGCTTCCAAGTACCTTGAGATAAAGTAATTAGTTTCATCCTGTGGATTGTAGCCCAGAGGGCTGTGACGTCCTGTCCAAAAATTGTCGAGTCTAGATACATTGACTGTCGGATGCCCCGTGAGCTTGTACAACTCGTCCCACTCATCAAAAGAATACATCTTATTAGGGTCAATATTCTGGAGGGCTATCGAGTACTTGAGTTTGCTAAGCAACACCTCAATGTCTCTCACCGTCTTATTGCTGGACGAACTTTCAATCTTAGAAAGACTATGCAGTTCTTTTCGTTTGAGCTCGAGCTCCACCTGGCTGTCGCTTTTGATCTCAGAACGGCCTATCGTCAGGCCAGCCATAACGTTCCAGATAGGATACTCGGCCATTTTTTTCAAGGTTGAAAAGGCGACGTCTGCTATATTCGAAATTAGAATCGTCATTAGGGGTATAGCGCCAATTCCCCACACGACAAAGAAAGCCCTGCCACCAGGGCTTCTGGGGGATGGAACTCCATACCCCACTGTCACAAGACATAGGTAACAGAAGTAACACGCTGTACCAAATGTCCAATTTTCACTCACAGTAAAGATCAATGCCCCAAACAGCCAAAAAGCGGCCCATATTAGTATCACCCTGGCAATACTACGTAGTTTCTGCCTGTTGTCCGAAACTCGTATAGCATTCTTCATTGTTTCAAACTGTGTCTTGGCTGTATCTTTCGGCAGGATATGCTGTGCGACTCCTGTAGCCTTTAGCTTCTCCATTCTGTGCAGCTTAAAAGTGTTGAGCGAATAATCAACCACCAAAACCCTCACAGTGGAGATGATGATACCAAAGATCACAAGTCCATAGGTACACCACAAAAGGACGAGAAAGCGCGCAACAGGGGTCTTGGGCACAACGTCTCCCAACCCTATTGTCAAAATGGTCACTGTACTGAAATACAGAGCGTCCGAGAACGTCACATGAATTACTGGGTGGAAAATGGCTCCTCCCACGAGGAGCCATGCCGCTAGAAGGATACATTGCGTCATTAAGGTCGTTTGTACGCGGTCAATATTGAAATTGGGCGGGTATTTTTTAAGCTTGTAGCCTAGGTAGTTGCAGAGGAGCATGACCAAGTTGATAAAATACAGGCACACGGTAATACAAGCGTACCAAAACCCTTCGCTATGCCTATCTTTTCCGATTAGCTTGACCTGCACAGCAACCACCAGCACCAATAGCATGGCAAAAGAGAGACCGAATCCACTTATCGTGACAATCTGTGATATGTTATACCTCAACCGCCTCTGAAAATTAAGATACAACGACGAGTTTGCCAGAAGTCCAAAAAAGACACTGACGCCATTTACTGCATAGCACCATTTGGGGTCTTCTATCAGAGCATTCGTGACTCCGTCCCTGCGCCAGTTGCACACTATCGCCGCAATGGAGATCATATTGCTGATAGGCCCTATACAGCCAGCCAATAGGGGGAAGTACGACGAGAGGATGAACCAAAGCACGAAGTCGCTGTCTCCCGGCTTTACGTTCAGCGAGTCGACGGACCATTTTTGCGAAGCAGTTGTCAACATTGTTTTGTAGAACAGAGCACGTGACGAATTTGATAGGGTCTTTGTAATGAGCTCTAGCTCTTCCTCATCCTCCTGCTCTTGCGATGTGGTTGATGATGCCGATGAGTTTTGGAATGACTGCACGTCGTCCGGGTACGTTTCGGACACAACACTGTTTTGATAGCTATCTCGCTGTCGAGCAGCGTCTGAACCAGTGCTATCAGCGCTCATCATTGCTTGTGAGTGGGCCGTTAAAGGTAAGATTGTTAGCAAGTAAATAAATAATTTTGTCCCTAGTTAAGCCACGCGAAAAAGCGGAATTAATGCTTGGTGCTATCTCCGCGAAAATTCTATATCTGGAATCTAGTCCGGAATTGAAAGCCGAAGAGCTACAATTTTGAACACCGAGCTGTCGTGCGTTCCCGGACTGGGAGGCCTGCTTTTAGGCATACGACCGCTTGAATACCAACTTGAAAATAATTTTCTGTTCTCTGCGCAGTCTATCGTTACAAATTATGCTATTATACGACACGGCTCATTTGAGCTACTCAGGAGCGTTCCCATTCCACCTTATTCCTATCGGTCTTCAGCTTTTTTTTGCCAAAGAGACCTCATTGACAGTACTCTCTAGAAATGAGATCTCGTCATTGATAAACTGGCAGTATGATGTACTTTTTACACCAATGAGGCGAAGGTATCCAAGGTCAATGCCTTTTTCGTTTGTCATTTGGCTCTGGTACGAACAAAAGTATTTCTTGATTATTTGCCACTGTCGCATTTCGTAATCAAAATCTAACCCGCTCTGATCTTGATACATACGGATCCGTCTGTTTTTTGGATTCTCGTCTACGAACAATTTGTTTTCTTTGCGCAAAGATACTGGATCTAGCTTTGGGTAGTTGCTGTGCACAAACATTGGCTTGCTGTTCATCTTTGTAAAGTAGTCCTTAAATTTATGCTCTTTGTACAAGTCGAGGCCCTTGCGGTAAATGTGAAATAACCCCCAGCGCTCCTTCTTCATTTTCTTGATCGTCTGGTGTCTTTTCTCAATGAGTCTCTTTAGCTTCTGTACGTTTTTGAGGTCGGTGACTGGGTCGTACTGGATCATCCCTACGCCATGGTACGACTCGTCCCCTGATTCTTTCAACCAGTAGCCCACGACATCCACCTGTTTCTTCACCTGGTAGAATGGCAGCTTGAAATAGTTCGCTGCAGCTATAAAGGTCTCCTTATCGCCCTCGCCTTTCGAGCCTTGCGAAAGTAACGGATAGTATTGCTGCGGTCCATAATAGTTATAATAGAACGCCAGCAATATGGCCTTTAAATGGCTGGCTTTCCTAATCAGGATCTGACCAGACTCGGTAGACCCGTCGGGAATGGCACCCTCTAAATCGTGCAAGGGTATTTCTACGTTATCTAGTGTGTTTTTGTAAATCGTGAGGTCGCTGATGTCGTCAAGCGAGTACCGCACTCGCTTAGAGCTAACTTCCGTACCAGATATTTCGTAGTACCATGGGCTTGTTACACGGCGCCAAAAGTCAGGCCACAACACCAAGCCGTTCGATTTGAATGGCTCAGATGTAAACAGCCCATCAGGGTTTGCCACAACATTGTTGTCGCTGTCTAAAAGGAGCACGTTCTCGAAAGAGGAAATTAGAAGAGCCAACACTTTGTACTGATACCCGCGTAAGTTGATCTTTTTGTTTATCTCAGGTATGTGTTCGGACATGATGACGCACCTAGCATTTAGACCAGGTAGTATCTCCTCACATAGCTGCTTTTCGTACTCTTTCTCCGTCGGTATCATCACTTCTACCGGTAGCTGTGAGCCGGTCAGCCTCAAGTTCTCCAACGATAGCAGCGATAGCCACGAAAACTTGCCACCACCAATAACCACAATGCCGTTGCCCTTGTAGGTGTTATCAGGGTAAGACTGAGGAATGCTTGCCACAAAACGAGTATGTAACTCTTTCAAGTGGGACACTAAATCGGCTGGTACGATTAAACACTTTGATAAGAAAGATTGGGTCAATATGGGGAACTCAGGCCCAATATCATGCAGGGCAATGTTGACTATACCGCTGTCACCATACAGACGCGGGAACTGTTTCTCCACTGCAGAATTACCAACTCCATCGTAAAAGTCATACCCGATTACAGGCTTGTTGCTCAACACAGCGTTGAGCAACTTCTTGTAGAATTTTTGCAGCTTCAAGATGCGCTGCACCTCTGCTGCCGTCTTTGGTGTCCTCTGGATTTTCTGCACAACGTCTGCCATATTATGGTTCTTATCGTCCTCTACTTTGTTGAGCTTTGGAATCAATATTTCATTAGTTACCAGCTCAGCGTCTATCTGCTGATCGGGACGTGCATCTCTAATTCTATCTAGGTCGGCAGCATGCTGCTCGTGGAACGCCATTTTAGAATTGGCGGCGTTAGTGTCGTCATCACCCACAACAACTCCAGATCTTCGTTGAACGAGTGAGAAAGTTGATCGCACGATGAAAATCAGGGCGCATAATATGAGTAAGACATTGACAACACTGTATCTCCCCTTGCGCAGCCTAATGCCCAGGACCTGACGTCGTATCCTGGACATACTGTGAAACACAAATGTTTTTTAGGTTTGAGTGATCAGTAGAGATAGATGTAACTCTAATCAACACGGGTACCACACACCACGAAACGCTTTGCTGTCACTAGGAACCCTTGCTCCGCACGCACACGCACGCACGCTAAACAACACACCTAATGCGACCCAGAAAAACCAATTAGGCCGAGGTGCAGGGTCCGAGCTCAAGGTGCGTCTGTATACGGTTACGGCTGTAAATGAGATTGTCACTTTTCTCTTCACCAGAAGTGGATTTTAGGACTAATGGCTGGGGTTATGGACTGATGCCTCCAGCAGTCGAGCCAGCAGAGCTACACAATTGACATTTATGACAATAGCTACCTTGAACTAGGGGGGATTAATGATGCAAGAGACTCTTCCGACCTGCATGTGGCCACGAATTACAAGATGCGAGATTCAAGATTTAAGATTTGGCAAGAATGTGTGTAATGGTACTTGTGTTAGGGGCCAAACCAACCCGAATGTCGATGGTGGTCAGGGCATTCCTTTGTGAGGCTGAACTTGTGCAAAGGTGAGTTTTTTTCGGACAGCTTGTGCAATAATAAGTTATTGGATGTGGCAAACGGAACAACAGGACATCGCCGCTGGGTCTTGATGTGTGTGGTGTACGGGTGTAAATGTGTCAGGCTTTTTATAGCTGTGACCAAATCGGTCTTATCACCTTTGCCTTTACTCGTTCATGGGGCCACCTTATAACATGCAAATAGTCAAAATCTGTGGACTAAAGAGCGAGGTTGCTGCTGCTGAGGCGATAAAAGCTGGTGCGAATCTCCTAGGTGTCATTCTGGTGCCTAACAGGGCACGCACAGTAGATCACCGCGTAGCGAAAAGTATAGCGAAGATGTGCTATAACGAAAGGACAAGGCTGAACAGAAAGTATGTGGATGCCAAAGAACTTAAGCAGACCATGTTGGAATTGGAATTAGATAGCGCGAGTGACTGGTTTGAGAAAGGAGCAGAGCTCGTGACTAACAATGGGCCATACTTAGTAGGGGTCTTTCGCAACCAAGAGGTGGACGAAGTAGTCAGGATAGCACAAGAGTTGGGCCTGGATTTTGTACAGTTGCATGGCTCTGAAGATCTCGATCTTTTTATTGATAGCATAGATGCTCCTGTGATACCGCGTGTCGTTTTAGGTGATGCAAGTGAAAAGAAGGCGCTGCAGAGAGGCAAGTTCTTCCTACCATTGCTTGACTCAGAGGCTGGCGGCGAGGGCAAATTGATAGACTGGACAGAGGCTGAGAAGTTTGCCGATCTTCATGGTGGCAGGTACATCTTGGCTGGCGGGTTGACCCCGGCAAACGTCGGTGAGGCTTTGAGGCTCAGGGGGTGTTTGGGCACCGACGTGAGCGGAGGCGTGGAAGTCGATGGAGTGAAAAGTCTGGACAAGATTAGGCAATTTGTTGGCAACGCACGAGAAGTCAGCCGCAATTGACGATGGATATACCAAAGTATCTCGAGGCGTAATTCTTTTGTATATAGCACCATATGGAGCCATGTGACTAGGTACAATACAATGGCAACACTCGCATTCAGCATCAAATACTACTAACACCTACGTACGATAAAATCACTAGAGCTTCAGCAAACTTCTTAGTCAGGCAGCACCAGAGATGAAGAACCACTTGTCAATTGACTTGTCAATAGGAGCAGGTGGCAGAGCGTTCTTAGCTGGCACCTCGGAAGCAGCAGAAACGTCAGCTGTCTCTAAAGTGGTGTTGACCAGAGAGATGCCCTTGGGGTCAATCTTTCCTGTGATCAACTTGGACCAGGCCTGGCTGCACTCCTCAATGATCTCCTCGGCGTACTTCTTGTTCTTGCACTCACCAGAGAAGGCAAACTGGTTCTCGGGCTTTCCGTCAGGGATCTTGTAGATTCTGAACCACTCGTTGGTAGCACGCAGCAAGCCGGGAAGGTGTCTCTCGACGTCCTCAATGTCGTTCAACTTGGGGGCCAATGGGTCGTTGATGTCAATGACAATGACCTTCCAGTCAGTCTCACCCTCGTCCAACAGGGCCATGATACCGAGCACCTTGACCTGCTTCACCTGACCGGGGTAACCGACCTGCTCACCAATCTCACACACGTCCAGAGGATCGTTGTCACCAACAGCTCTGGTCTCAGGGTGGGACACGTTGGGGTCCTCCCACGTCTGAGGGAAGGCACCGTAGTTGTGGATGTAACCGTGGTGAGGGAAGCAGTTTCTGACGAATCTCAGCTTGCCCTTCTTGGTGTCCTGAATGATAGGGTTCAGCTTCTCTTCCTTGGAGATTTCAAGCTTAGCATTGGTCCATCTGGGCACCTCAACTACCATGTTAAGCACCTTCTTGGACTCGTCGGCATATAGAGGGATGTCGTGGAAAGGAGACACAACCTGGCCATCCTTCTCAATGTAGACCTTGTAGTCTAAAGTGTTGGCAGCACCTACCTGACGAACGAAGTAAGTCATTGTATTGATATCAATTGCGTTGGGGGAATTGGGGTTACGTGCAAAGTGACGATGAGTAGCTGCTGAGCTGCAGAAAAATTGGAAAGCGAGACTCAACGATTTTGGAATTTTGATTTGCTCACTCGCACTACCGGGATGAGAATAAAACACGTGACTGAGTTGATAGGTCACGTGACTTGGATTGTTGAAGGCATGAGTCCAAGTCGAAATAGGTTTAAATTACTGTTGATTGAATCCATTTTACTCATAGCCATTGTCCTACACCAATCACTCAATAAAACACGTTCGCATATAATACTAGTTAACTAAATAACAACCTAAATCGAAAAAGAAAACAATCCCATTATAGTACATTACTGCTCGATCGCCTCTTCGTAACTTGGAGGAGGACCGGTGTACTTAACTGTACCGTCATCCTCAATTACAGCATTCTCATCCGACACCAAAAGTTTACCCTTGGAGCGCAAGATCAGCGACTCAGACAATCCCTGAGAATCTCTTGGGATCCAGAGGTGGGGCTCTTCAGCTACAGACACTGGATCGTTAAAAGTAACGCTGTGCTCGTCATACTCGACTTTCTTGTAGTAAGATGCTGGTAAAATCGACTTGACATAGGTAAAGGACAGGTATTGGCGCGGCTTGAAGAATCTCTGTACAAATCCTCCAATATCCTTAGGGCTAGTTGGCAGTTTGTTAGGGTTCTCAGGGTCCTCATAGTCGTACTTCTCGTCGTTGAAGGTCTCACCCTTATCGCTAAACACGGATGCCTGGAAAGGACCGCCCGAGTTGGCCTTGGCATGCTTAGCCTCTTGGTTAGCCTCTTGGTTAGCGGAGGCGGTGTCGTTGTCAACAAACGTATTCTTGCCATCAACAAATGCTGTGGATCCTTCAGTGACAGGGTGCAGCATAGCAGCAAACTCCTTGCCCACCCGCTTAACGGAAGCGAGTCCCTGGTCATTCATTGGGTACGTGCTTGGAGAATTCTCAAATGCCTCCAATGGCACAGTGTCTAAGATAGGCTCAAATCTCCACCTTAAGTAAAGGTGAGCAGCAACCGTGGCAGCAAGCATAACTGCCTCTAAAACAACACAAGCCCAATTCTTGGGCATAACAAACAACGCTATCAAACACAATTCAGCAAGGTAAAGGCCAACAAATGTCTCAAACAGAGCTAATGGGTAGTTTCTACCCCTGGAGTCAGCAGCGTGGCCTTGGACATAATTCAAGTTGTATAGGAAAGCAATGTAGATCAAGAAGTAAGCAATACTCGTAAAAGCGATTATGATTGGCGCAATGATCGAGTAACACAATAAAATCACAGTGAACAGCCCATAAAGACCGTAAGTGGTACCCCAAGCTGGAGCACCGAGACTGTTGTAACGGTTCCACTTCTTTCTTGGAGTGTTGTCGAGAATTCTACCAATAACGAATGATAGAATCAATGCTACGATTTGCGCTATAGCACCAGAGCTGATAGACAAACCTTGCAGCAGCATATACGAGATGTAAAAGTTAGAGGCAGGAGGTAAGTTCTGCCCCAAGAGCATCATTGCCTCATCGGGCTTCGCAATGATCTTGGATATGGTAGAAGCGGCTGCAGAAGTTATTGTCGCAACCAAAAACACCTGAACCACCTCAAAGCCAAAGTACCACTGTTGAGTCCATCTCTCAACTTGCTGCACAGACATTAACCCAGAAACCTTACCCATCTTCCTGATAAATGGAGGTAGCAACGACATTAAGACAGCCAAGGCAATGGTTGGAAGCAAGGCAGTGATAATACCCATCAGAACGTCGGGCATGTTATTGATAAATCTCAAAAACTTGACTTTCTCGGTAAGCAAGTTGATGTTGGAAATGAAACCGACTACAGCGACTGGAATAGACCAAAAAATGACAAGCCAGGTAAGAACACTGATAGCCAAAACCTTCTTGGGATATCTCTCCTTTGTAGTCAAGCCGGTGTTCTCCCAAACCACGTCATCTGGCGTCATACCAGTGAATCTTCTCGAAGTCTTAAGTTCCTTGATATAAGGAAATGCTTGGTACGCTCTTTGCAGCTCCAATTGAGTAGGGAACTCGATGAATACGCTACCAGTCTTATCAAAGCCCTGAGGGTATTTCGATTGCTCAGACTTGATCTTCTCGTTCAGCTCACCCATCTCATCGACACCGTCAGACAAAAGCTTCTTTTTGGTTCCAATGATAGGCTTGTCTTTGTAAGTGGGTAGTTTCTTCTCGGGGATGTAGGAGACAAGCTCATTTTCGGGGGTAGGGACAATCTTGTTTTTCTTGATAGCCTTGGCTCTGATCTTGATCGACTTGCTGATCACTTTGTTCATAGCACCCTCAATCTTACCAGACAGTTTGACTCTCTTCTTCTCGAGTTTCTGTAGGTCCTTTGTCTTCCTGGTCAACCAGAAGTTGATACCAGCGGGGAACAGCGAGGATAAACTCTCTTCGTTGAGGAACTTATCAGAGATGTTGTCAACAAGCAAAGTTCTAGAGGACAGCAATGAAGAGTACTTGGGAGAGGAGAGCATAGCATGTCTAAAGCTCGTGTAGTACACTAGCTCCTTGTATATGGTGTAGATCACCAAACCAAAAAACAACCAGGAGCAAAACACGTGAGCAAACGGTCTCCATTTGCCATTGATGTTGGAATAGGAAATGATATCAAACCCAGACTTCCCACCTCCGCCAGTTGCATTGACAGCAAACAATACGGGCCACAGAAAGAGGCCCCCAATTAGGCCAATGGTACAAAACACCATAAGATAACGCAAAAAGAAGTAGCCATCAGGTCCGGTCTTCTCAATGATATAAGACTCTGGCTTGCTGAGAATGAATGAAACCCAGGCAAATCCACCACGTGGTTGATCATCTGCTTTCAGCTTTTCAGGAACGGTGCTGAGGACTGATCTTGGCTGGTAAACCCTCTTCCTTTTGTCTTTCAAGAAGACAAAGACGAATACGAAGATAGCGAAGATAACTAAGTTAAGAATCAACGACGACACGAATTGGGATGTCGAAGACCCCGATGATTTAGGATCAGCCATCTTTCAAATGTGCAAAGAATTCTATTCACCGTAATCTCGTAGCTTTAGTTACAAAAAAAAAAAAGCTTAGGGACATTTTTGTTTATATACTAATTCCACATTGCGCAAGCAATAAAAAAAACAAATTTCAGTTGCGTACCTTTTTTTACGGTAACAATAGAGCAATTTTGGGCAGTGTATGTGCTGTTCCAAAAGCGCAGTCAGCTCATTGAAACGGTAGGTGAGTGTGTATGGCTGGCTGTAAGCAAATCAGTAGCGTGTAATATAGCCAAAAGGGCCTTTAAAGAAAATAGGTTTACAAGTATATAAGAAGCTGACTCTATCTTGTATTCAGCCTTGCTAATCGAAAACTGTCAAAGTAAACTTCACTCACAGCAATCAAATCCATGTCATATGAATAAGGTTTGCGACCGTTAAAATATTACGTAACTTCCGAGACACAAAAGAATAGACTAAGAAAACTCAATTGGTACGTGGCAATCGCTAGCCAGAAAATGATGTAAGAGAAAGTTTTTTTTACATTGGTATGTGCATTCCCGGGCAGGAGGCGCATGAGGCCAACCATAGGATATGCGCAATGTATGTGGTGTATGGGTGCAATGAGGTAGTCCGTATAAATGTAGTAGTGCCTGATAAGCGATGGTAAGAGGGATAGGAACGGATTCTGTATTGAAGTTCTAGACCCTTGCAAGTCATATTGGTGCAAATTCCACCAAAGTTTCAGTGAAGTAATGAACAATCCAAGAATGAAAAACGTTTCGTCGGCTAGACAACTCCAGACATCTCTACAGGAAAGGATCCCCACAGGGCTATAACTCTTTTTATTGCAAAATATACACTACCAACAACTTTACTTACGCCCTGCTGTAATGTTGCTTCAGGCTCTTTAACTTACCGAAAATAGTACCTATTTCCCTGCTCTGTCGGAGTAGCAAAGCATCCTGGCACCACTGGAAACTAAAACACCCGCGCTTAACCAAAAACTATGGAGTCGACGCGTCGGCAGACAGTTTTGTGCGATAACAATTAAATTTGACTCTGCATGCGACACGTTCTCGTGAGAATTGCTCCACTACTCACTGTTGAGCATTACAAATAACTGCAAATAAGCAATGAAGGTAAGTGTTTCAATGCTCCGTTGGACACATCAATCTCAACATCGCACTTTCAGGCCTCATTAACTAACCTCTCTAGTATATTGACGAGTTTGACCTCGACCTACTGAACCAGAAATTATCATTCGAGTCCACAGACTGCCATATTCAGGGTACTGTGGACCTCTTTTCAACAAAGCCAATTGGTTCAGACAGGAAACTGTATAAAACCATTGACAAGCTGTGGGATTCACACGAAAATGAGGACGAGATAACGCCTAAAAAGAGGTCCCTCAGTCATTCGGCGGCTTCAATTACACAGCCAATAAAGACCACACAAAAATCCCGTTCCAAGTCGTTCCAGTCACTGACTCCACCTACATCCTTTCCCAAAAATGAAGATAGCTTTGTGATAAGGTACAAAGAGATGCTTCAAAGAGCAAAGACTGCCAGTAATGATAATCTCTCTGAAGCTGTCGATGAGGCAGAAGTAACCGAGCACACTGAACAGTCGGATCCGGCCGAAATAGACACAGTCGGTAATGACGAAACGGCAGACTATTCACCCTTTGGGCCAATGTCACAGCAGTCATCGCGCAGGCTATTTGCCTACCTTATAGCGATTCTTAATGCCACATATCCGGATCACGATTTTTCTAATGTAGAGCCCTCAAACTTCACGCTGCTGCCATCGATTTTCAAGCTGATATCGAAAGTCAACTCATTGCTTGTTTCCCTCGGTAAGTCAACAGATCTGGACTGGATATGGCAAACCATAAATACCCACATGGACCTGCAGGACTGTATATCATTCGAGTACGAGCCCGAGCAGTCTTTTCTTGATGACCTCCCTGGAAATCTGTGGTGCGTGATGTACTTTATCTACAACAAGAAACGCAAGAGGGTTGCGTTCTTTTACATGACAGCAACAACACACGATGCAATAAGGTCGACAACGATAAGGAGGAATTCGAAGCTGGGAACTTTGGATGAAAAACTAATGGACGAGAGCCAGGAGGAATATGACTTGCGATATCAAGAGGATGACTCCGCCATGTACGACGAAGACGCTATCGATGACGCTGTAGATGATGAAGACGAAGAAAAGGACGACATACTGGGTAGCATGGAAGTCGACCAATAGTGATGTTTCATTTGTGTAGTTTAGTTTAATTCGCTAACACGCCTCGCTACATTTTGATGACTATTACTTGCGACCTTTCTTTTTCATGACAATCTTCCCCTCTTTGACGTCGTCGCTAGCATCTTTGAACTTCTCTCTAGACTCAAGGTAGAACATCAGGTCCTTGATTTGTTCGTTCAGATCCTCGACCTGGCTCTTCAACTCGGTATTTTCCCTCGTGACAAACTCCATCTTCTTGGACATGGCATCGTTCAACATCTTCTCTTCTCCTAGGGAATCTGTTAGCTTATCTATTTGTTTCTGTAGCTTGGAACTTTTATCTTTCTTCGAACTCTTGAGCGTCTCATCAAGCTTCGATTTCACATCTTTGAGCTCGGCCGCATAATTTTTCAACCCGGCCTCAGCCTCTTCCAACCTCTGACTAGCACTTTTTTCCTTTTCTCTTATACTTTTTATTTCAGCCTCGTAACGCGCTCTCTGCTGATCTAACTGGCTAGCTAGTAAGCGTGAAAACTCCTTCTCGATACGTCCAATTACCTCATCTGTCTGCTCCTCTGTGTCATCATCTTTATCAATATTGTGGACATACCTGTCGCTCTCGTAGTCCCAAACACGTTTTGTCTCCAAATCCATGGAAAAGCGATGACCCGACTCCTCGTAGTGTTGTATGGCATGACCCTGATCGTATCTCCCGCAGCCAACATTCCCACAAATCAGACATATCCACAAGTTCTCGCTTGCTAAACAAACGCTACATGTTCTAACGAACTCCGTGTCTCCAGCAGTGGCACTATTCTTCCCGCTAGTAAATCTATATATCGGACACTTTTCATTAGCCCACTGTATAAAGTGCCAGTTGAACATTTGACGATGCTTGACTGTAAGCAATCCAGTTATTTCGCTATCCATTCGTTCAAGACACACAGGGCATGTCGGGAGCTCAAACAGGCTGTCCTCAAAACCCAAAGGCTCGTTTGCCACTATAAGAAAAGGATCTCTCAGTAAATTCCCATATTGTACTGCCTCTTCTTCTTCCCGATTTTGCTCTCTAAACAAAATCTTATCGACGAAAACTACGTGACAAGTTTCCGTGTGTATATAGCTAAAGCTAGAACCATTGAACGTTTCTTGGAACTTGCTCGCAGCCAAGCCGCTTTTGAATTTAAGCAAAGCCATACACCTATTCGGTGTATTAGATCGTATTAATGCTACTTCCAAAATCTGCGTTATGTGCTCCTCTCCAAAGAAGTTAAGCAGATCCGCTGTGGTAAAGTGGCTTGGTACCGTCAGTATGGCTACAGAGGTACCATTCATCCTATTTGACGTCTTTTCGATTCTCTTCTCTGAGTCTTTGGTTCGAAAATATCTTATGACTCCATACCCTAAAATAGTCTCGTGCACTATGTGTTCACTGCCAGCAGTGAAGCTGATTCTGACAATTTCCTGCAAGCTTATTCGATAATCTGTCAAATCTTCTTTGCACACTGTGACATAGGAATCAAACAAAATGTCGCCAGGATCATCCTGTTTCCTCCTTGGACAGTCAACAAACAAGTCAAACTTTGCAAAAGCCTCTTGCCTCCATTTATCTCCGGAAACCCTTGAGCTCAGAACTTGCCTTCTACCCAAAGTGTTAATAAGCTTGTCAACTTGCTTACTCTTATCTTTATCCTCGCGGCATTTGTTCCACGTTACGAGTTGAGCCAACTTTTCAGGTGGGACAACATCAATTCCAATCGTATATGTTGCTGTAGAGATTTTCATCCCAAAAGCAAACTACGATTAGCACGTAAATGCTGAAAAGAGATAGCACAGGAAATGGAGGCGTGCGCAGATTACATTTTGTGGAGTAAAGCATATAATAAAATTTCTTGCCCGCGATCTCCTAACTTCTGGTCACGTGACAATAACGTTTTGGGGGAATACTTCATTGCAGGCCTGTACTCACCAGAGCATCTAATTGCATGCGACAACGCTTTGCGTTCATCCAGCCTTTTGTTGGAAGGTAGACTCTTTTATAAGGCTTTCCATCTGCGTCATAGAACTGTATTTTCTCTAGTTCTTCTAGCGCTATCGGAGATCTCGTAAAGTTATGTGGTGATCCTTTTGTCTCCATATTCATCTCATTTGCTAAGTTGATTTGGTGGCCGGCAGTAGCATTGATATTGCTTTTGCTAAATACAATCTCAACATCTGAAGAAGTTTCTTCGGATTGAGAATTTTCATCGAAATTGGCAAGTTCTTGGTCTTCAGCTCGTGGCACACTTTTAGCGATTCCTGAATCCATGTTTTGTACACTAACCTTCTTCGGAGCTTCTTCATTTGTCTGGGATTTTTTGTTTCTATTCATCAGAATAGTTCCAACGTATTCCTTCCAAAGTTTTCTGCCCTCAGGAGTTGCAAGATCGAAGGCTCTTCCGCCCACATTGATAATCATGGATTTTCCTTTGACATCAGGACTTTTTGTTCCAACTCTGCTACTGCCACATGTTGATCCGCTGGTTTTGCTTTTCAAGGGCAAAAAGCTCTTGCTGAAGTTTTTTGACTTGGCGTCATGTCTGACAGATTGCACTCCCACAGAAGGACTTTCTATCTTATTTTCATGAGTGTCAAATATTTTTTGCGCCTCTTTGAACTGCGAGGCACCAGCGAAATGAACTTCGCCCAGCCATGAATTCTTATGTATCATATTAGCCCAGTTGACGAAATTCTGTGATATTTTTTGTTCCGCATGTAAACGGTTCAGGTCATTAAGCTGATCGCGGATAAGCTGTTTGATGACGTTCTTATTGTTCTCGGAGTCTGTCACAGAACTACAAACCCGGTTTGATGAAACCTGTTGATGTAAATTGCTTATTAGCTCTTTTAGCTCCAAGACTTCGGGTCGTTCTTCTTTTCTATTGGATGTAACCAATTTTCCCACTATCAATGGTGCAACCCAGAGAATAACAACGAACGTCCAACTTTTTTGCGTTGAGTCCTTGATCGGATTTTGCGAGACCATTTTCCTCGTCTCCCAGGCTTGGGAAACACATTTTTCTACGTTATATAGCAACCAGTAGTCGTTTTGGTTGACACCAATGGACTCAAAACATCTGTTATTTGTTAGTACCTTGGAGATCTCACTCAGCAACAGTTTGTCTATGTAACTTACTTTCGCAGGTTAGTGGAGGCGGCAGACGATAAATATGGCTCAATTTCGACAGCCAAAATGTCTTGGTATTCCTGAAAGCAACTAAATGATGACCTGGTGTCAGAACACCTGACAATGCTAGAGAATGCGGCACTGGTGGGCACATATAATTTTGGGGTGACGACATTTTTCCTTGTTGTAACAAATCTGTATCCAAGTATCAAAATTAATATTGCAATTAGAATATTTTTTTTGGTTGTCTTTCCAAATCTAGTCCGCTCTTTCATAATCCTGATGAGCTATGTTGCTCTTGTTCAAAGGCGTGAAAAAGGGTGCATAGTGACATTCGTAAAAACTTGAGGGCTGATTTTTGTGCTTTGTGCTTTTGTTCTTCTTTTTGCGCAAACCGCGACAAAATATTTGTCGTAGGCTTCCATGTCAAGTCAATGTAGTGTATTAATCGTTTAAATGTCTACTAGTAATATACAAGATTAAATGCTAATTATCTCAAAGAACGTGGCAGGCAACTACTGCTTCTCACTAATTCTCTGGGCATACTCGGCAGCCTTAGCCTTCACATAATCGGCGGCCTTCTCATCACCTTCCTTATCTTCTAGAGCAAGCCATTTACCGAAGAAGAACTTGGCTTGCTTGCGTGAAAGTTTTCTAGCAACAACACGCTCGAACAACTCCTCTGCTTTCTTCTTCTCGCCAGACTTTATCTCCTGGTCAATGTAGACGTTCCACAGATCAATTCTCTTAGGAACATCAGAGAGCAAACCTTCAAACAGGGAGCGTCCCTGCTCGGGGTCACCCTTGGTGAATTCAAGCTGGGCAAACTTGCGCACCACCTCAATCTTGTCGCGACTAGATAGCACTTGGAGTGCCTTAGCCAAGACTTCATGGGCCTCTTCAGGGTTACCCCTGTCGAGCAAGAATGAGCCGTGTGCTACCCACACTGCCACAGACTCGGAACCAAATTTCTTCTCGATGACCTTGTACAATCTGATCACATCGTCAAACTTCTCAGAAGCAGCGTATATACCGGCTAATTTTTGGTGCATCGTTAAAGGGTCCATATACTGACAAGCACGCTTGAAAGTTTCATCCAACGACTCGTCAGTACCAAACACGTTCTCCAAATTCAGGAGCGCAATCCATATGTTCATCTTCTCCTGCTCCTCACGATAGTTGATAGTTTTGAGGGCTCTCTCACCAACCTCTCTTGCCTTTTCAATTTCACTCAGCTGCAACTGGAACGACATGTAATTCATCCACAGAATAGAAGAGTTGGGATTACTCAAAATGAGCCTTTCAAAATCAGACACAGACTGAGGCACTCTGGTGCTAAGCTCAGCTGTCTTGTCCTCGACGACAGCGTGTGCTCTCTTCTTCCTTTTTGGGCCAGACTCTTCAAAGTCCTCATCATCTGACGACTCATCGTCCTTAGCTTGCTCCAAGATAGAGGCAGTCCAGTCAAAACCAGTCGATAAACCAACGGGCTTGCTTGCAGAAGAATTTTCATCATCCGAATATGCTGCCTCGTCTTCGGAGTTACTGTTTTTCTCATGAGCAAACGCATCTTCCATGATGGCGTCTTCGTCATCACTATTTTGGTCGTCTTCAGAATCAGACTCAGACGTCTCCTCCATCTCGACGTCAGCATCGGAGTCTTTCTCAGTCTGCTTCGAGCCGTCGACGAAGTACGATGCCTTCATTCCGAGGGAAAGTTGCTTCTTTTCGCTGTCGACGCTAACAATCTTGACCTTGACCCTGTCTCCTTCTCCGAATATGGCCTGTACATTAGCGACAGGATTGTCCGAAATCTCAGAGTGATGACAGAGACCAGTGACGTTAAGAGTACCGTCGAGCTTGACAAACACACCAAAATCAGTAGCTTTTCTGACAGAACCCTCGTAAAACTCACCAGGCTTGATCTCCTCAAAAAGTTTGAGGATGTTGAGCTCACCGTTTACTTCGCTGTCTTTCAAAGTCATTAACACTCTTCCTTCAGCCTCAGCATTGATGATCTTACCAATTACGGGTTGATGAGGCTTGTAAAATTGTTTCCATTCTTTGAGGAAAGCGTCCGAGAGATCTGAAACACGCACAAGAGCATGGACCGAACGGCTCAGAGCAACATAAAGTCCCTGGTTCGACACGTTCTTGACAAACCCGCGCACGATATCACCACGCTTGAGGTCATCAATCGAATTAATCTGCTTGTCCTTAGCGTCCTTGGTCCTTAGTGATACAAAAATTTTGTTGTTATCCTTATCAACCTCTAGAACAGTGGCTGCACAGATGTCATTGGTTGAGAAAATATCATCAAGTTTCTGCGAGTAGTCGTTCAAAGCATCGGTGATGAAAGAAATGGCAGTAACATTCTCCCCTAGCTCTACAAGCACATAACTTTCTCTTGTCTTCAGCACTCTGGTGGGTACAATATCACCCACCTCAACGTCGTGAATGGACTTGATAGGCTTGTCTCTGCAGGACAGAGAAAGCAGACCTGAGCTGACATCAGCATTTGTCACTGTGCACTTCAGACCACGGCCGATGGGGAAGTCTTTCTCAAGGTTGTCGTATTTCGAAGCATCACTGTCGAGATCCATCAGGGAAATGCGGCCTCTCACGCTAGGCGAGACAGAAACCCATAGAAAGCCTCTGGCAAAGTTGTTGATGAAGGCAATGCATTCATCACCTTGCTTCAAATCAGAGATGCTCGTTGGGAGCACGGTCTCTTTTTTGTTGATATCAGCTTTCTTGGCGCTCAGCTCAAAGATAAGCTGCTTATTAGTCTTGTGAGAAACAGGCAGGAAGGTGTGGCTGCGGGAGTTGTGGTAGCCAATGATCTTCACGTCTAAAACATCGCCAATAGAGAACTGACCCAAAGGTTTGGTGATGTCCTTGATCTCGTCAAGCGAGTCAAATAGCTGAGTGATGTCGATACGAGCTTGCTGGTTGTCAGCGAGCTGGACGTTCAGCTGGGTAGCCTTCACAGACTTCACTCTAGCCTTAGTTATTTTGCCGGGTCTGTAGTCTTTCAGGGTCTTTATCGATGTGTCCACAGGGTCGATAGCAGCGTCGCTCTGTGATTCGTCTCCCTCAGATTTCATAGAAAGCAAGAAACGCTTATTCGCATCGTCTGTTCTGATAACGTGGCATGCCACAGACTGATGCTGGGTGAAGGACGACTTGAAGTTATTGCTTTGTTCATCTGAGACGTACCTGGGCAGCACCAAACCGGTTAAATTGTTAGCAAAAGAAACAAACACTCCGCTATTGGCTACAGACTTGACAAAACCATGCAGGGAAGTCCTAGAAGCAGTGATGTCTTTATAGCTTGAGGGCAGTACTCCGGCCTTAGCATCTTCAATCAAAGAAGGCTTAGCAGAGAGCTTCACAATCCTGGCTTTCATATCTTTCTCCATGATGACAGCTTCGATCTTCGAGCTCACTTTTGTTCTCTTGAGCAGAGCTCTGCATTGCTCGTAGTTACCATCAGACAGGTGGCCAGCGTAAATGATTCCTCTCAAGTTGCTGTCTGGAAGCTCGACAACTAATGAGTCTTTTTCCTTCTCTACGACAGAGACAGTAACCGTCGAACTTCCTGGCTTCAATAAGGCAAGGGTCTTCTTTTGGTTGTCGGAAAGCGTATCAGAAATACGGCAACTGACCTTCACGCGTTTCGTCTCTTTGGAGACATTAATGATTCTAACTTTGACAGTTTGACCAATCCTTAGATGGTCTTCTGGTCTCTTGACGAAAGTCTCGCTGATTTCAGCATTCGGAAGAAAGCCCTTCAGAAACCCAAAGAAGTTGACAATACACCCGTTCGGCTGCATCTTTTCCACAATAACTGGTGTACGCTTGCCTTCTTCAGCTTCATCAATCGATCTGACAAGCTCGTCATCTTCGACGCCGACTAAAGATTTCTTGAGTGTTACCGTAACATTTGTTTTACCTCCTGTATTAGCTATCTTCAAGACTCTACCCTTGACCTTAGAGCCAATCTTGAACTTACGCTCAGGGTAAATAAGTTTCACGTCACTCATGTGCAAAGTGGGCACAAATGCCTCAAACTTGTCGGCTATTCTTACGAGAAGTCCTTTGTCTGTTATTACTTTCAGAACCTCGCAGATAACCAGGTCGCCAACTGGGATGTCCTCGACACGTAAAAACTTCTGATTTATCTGCTTCTTGTCAAGGGTCAACACCAAGGAGCTGTCGACAGACGAGTATCCAAGTACCCTGGCTTTGTGTGTGGATCCGATTTTGAAATCCATGTCCAAGTCACTATCCTCAGAGACTCTCGAGATATGAGCCTGACCAATGAATGACGAGCTGCTAATGCCCAAGTCAAGGTAGATGTACTCAGAATCGCGGCCTTTCACGGTGACCGACTCAAAAATGTGACCGATAGGGAATGCCTCAAGCGGCTTTTCCTCGGAAGCAGTAAGAGTCGTCAACTGAGGCAGCAGGGAAAGCTGTAGTTTTCTCTCACCCGATTTGAGGTATGCTGCTATTATTCTTGCTTTCAACTTTTGACCCAAAGAAAACTTGTGCTTTAAATCAGCAGCCGAATAAACACCTGCGTGTGCAAGGTTTATAGAGGCATCGCAAAGCCCATATACTTTACACAATAGACCGTTAGAAGCAACATCGGACACAAGGGCATCCACTATCATACCAGGAATAACGGCGTCTATACTGGAGATGGTCTCGACGTGAGGCTGCTTCTTAGCGCTACCAAGAGCAGCTTTGCATGTGACAGTTCTCTCGTTCACCTTCGACACACTGACGAAAATCACAGATCCAACAGCCACAGTGTCTTCAATACCTGCTTCCTTCAGCTCTTTCTTAGAAATGAAGCCGCTCTGCTTAGTGTTGCCGAAGTTCAAAATCGCACCGTGATCCTCAACGGATTTTACAGAAGCCTGTACCATAGCGTTCGGTATGAAGTCTTCATCTTGGTCCATACCAGAGTTCACCTTTGCGGGCTCTATCGTCAGCTCCAGTCTTTTTTTGCTTTTAGTCTTGCTGCTAGAACTGTTTTCTACTACGGTAGCTCTCAACCATTGGCCAACTTTGAACCGTTTGTGTAACGAGGGAAAAACTTTCTCTTTCTTCGACTTTAGTGTGCCTTTAGTTACTTTGTTTTCGTTGTGCTCATCATCATCATCATTGTCTTCATCATCCTCTTCATCCTCACTTTCGACCTCAGACTCCTCATCAAATTCTTCCAGCAGGCTAGTGAGCTCCCTGCTGACATTGGTGATAGGAACATAAGCTGACAAGTTATCAGAGAGAGCAAGTACAAGCTCTAATTTTCCGATTTGTTTCACCAGCCCAAACACACTGCTTCCTGGTATCAGAGTCTTGAAAGTTAGATAGTCAACGCTAACAGCAGCGGTTGCGCCAGAAGCACCCTCAGCTCCGGCTTTCGTAGCTCTTTTCTTCTTAGCTGGCCCCTCGGTACCAGTCTTTACGGCATCTGCCTCAAAGAGCACATCCCTAGCAGCCTCGTTTGCGATCTCCTTCACTTCTAACGGAGTAAGTACAGAGGCTCCACCTCTAGGAAATGAGATCTCAGCCGTCTTCTGAATCAACGATTTGGTATTCTCAGGCTCAGAAACTGCGCTCGTTGTGCGGGTCTCATCTGCTTCAGACCGTTTTCTCTTTTGCACACTCGACATGATAGCTGGCGGTGGGAATGACGGTGCTATAACAAGGTCCCTCTTCTAGTTTAAGGCCTATGATTTTACAATAATTTTCACAGCAGCTGCAGCTCAAAAAATTTTGAAATTTTTTTTTTTAAAATTTTTAAGATTTTTTTAGTAAATCTTGTTTAATGCTCCAGTCCGGAGATTATATAATCATAAGAATATATAGGAGTGAGGCTGCTGTAGCTTATGGCTAGTCGGCTTATCACTTCTGCCCCAGAATCTCGTTTCTCACTTCAATGAACTCGTCATAGTCAATGGACGACTTCACTCCCTCGTACCGAGTGAGATGTAGATTTAGTTCTCTCCATTTGTTGCCGTAAACACCGGCTTTCTTCACTAAGCTATTCAAAGTCTCCTCTTTATCCCAGCCTTGCTCCACAGCAACGTCAGGCAGGTACGTGGCCGAATACCTTCTGTTTTGAAGTACGAATGCGATTCTCACTCCGTGCTTCCCCAATTCCCAGTCTAGAGGGTCCGCTGCGTCTTCAAAATTCTTCAACAGAGTAACGCTACAGGATAAGTCCTCCAGCTCTGAGGCATCTATGGGGCTAAACCGAGTGTCTTCCAATGCCGCGATAAGCGCATAGCTCTTGATACCCTCAGACAGCTCCATCGCGCTAAATGTTCCAATGCAGCCACGTAGTTCTTTTTCATTGTTATCATTGTAAATGTTCCATGTAATAAATAGGGGGTACGATTCTGTTTGAGTGCTTACCCCGGCATACTTCTTGAACCTGTCAAGGGAGAGTCTGGGGGAGCTGATTTTGCGGAGTCTGGTGTACAGGCTCTCAAAGGCGTAGGCGGCATAGGGGCAAAATGATTTAGACATGTCAATTGCAGATACGGTTTTTGCAACTTACTTAAGATGTGCATCCCATACACTTTCTGAAGCTGTCAATCAGGCCACAAGGCTAAGTTCCCTGTGCCATCTGCAGCATTACACTATGCAGTTCCAACACTCGCACCACGAGAATAAAAACGTTTTGTAATGGCTTATGTAATCTCGAGAAGATTGCCATTGCCATGCATATAAATGTCAGTATACCTTGAAGCGTGAGTACCAGTGCTATCATGAGCTAGAAAAGACTAGTACATGATCTCTCAGCTCAGATCTTTGTTTACCAAGAAAATTCCAGGCGTATCCAGCTATAGTACTCAACAGACCACGATGGCAACCCCAGTATCCAAGACTTTGAAGAGACAGCCAGGCGACGAACTGCTGACGGTGGCAGCGGGTTGTTTCTGGGGCACTGAGCACATGTACAGAAAGTATTTTGATAATTCCAAACTCCTTGATTGCAAAGTCGGCTATGCCAATGGCTCTACCGAGAACCCAGATTACAAAAAGGTATGCACAGGCACGACGAACCACGCCGAGGCGCTCCAGATAGCTTTTGATCCATCTACCACTTCGTACAGAGAGCTGGTTGACTTCTTCTTCCGCATCCACGACCCTACGACGCTGAACTCACAGGGTCCAGATCAGGGTACGCAGTATCGGTCCGGCATCTTTACTCACTCTGACGGGCAGCTGAAGATCGCGAAAGAGGCTCTTGAAGAGGCCCAGAAAAAATGGTACCCTAACGATAAGATTGTAACTGTCATTGAACCCATCAGGTCTTTTTGGGACGCTGAGGAGTACCACCAGCTTTATCTGGACAAAAACCCTACTGGGTACCAGTGTCCTTCACACTTCTTGAGGACAACTCCAAAGTGAGTTCTTTAGTGAATAAGCAAAGGCACTGTGACTATAGTCAAACGAGAAATAGTTTCAATCGCTGTCAATAGTAGGATAAATGACTAGTTATTGCTAGCATTTAGTTGTAAGTATTATTTATAGCCAATTGCATTTAGGCATTCAAATATACAACCACAGACTGCCATAGACAATCGTAGCCTAGTCCCTAAGGTAAACTGTTCACTGCCATTTCTCTCCCTGCGGTACGGCTCTGCAGTCTCGGGGTAAACGCACAGCTCGCGCGCCAAATTTCTCCGGACCTGCACTTCCTGTCGCATGCTTATTCTTTATGCTCTTTTTCTATAGACACTTTTGTACTCGCTTTGCCTCTTAAACCTAAACACGATGTCGTCAGAGCTCAAGTTTTGCACAGTATGCGCATCCAACAACAACAGGTGAGTTAATTAACGATGGATAGGCTGCCAGAGCCGTGGTTTACACCTACCCACATACTAACTTTATCAAGATCTATGGAGGCACATAAAGTGCTGAAGCAGAATGGGTTTCTTGTTCGCTCGTACGGAACAGGGTCGGCAGTGCGATTGCCCGGTCCCTCGATAGACAAGCCCAATGTTTTTTCCTTTGGCACGCCGTATGAGCAGATTATGGACGTGCTGCGATCACAGGACCCAAAGATACACAAGGCCAACGGAGTGTTCGCCATGACAGAGAGAAACATACGGGTGAAAAAAGCCCCCGAGAGGTGGCCATACTTTGAGCAGCCACCACAGCAACTTCCGAATTCAGAGTACCCGGAGTTTGAAAACGAGCTGGACTTCAACATAGTGATCACGTGTGAAGAGCGCTGCTTTGACGCTGTGGTGGAGGACTTTTTCACGAGAAACTACTTCAACCCTACGGAGACGCAGAGGTCGGTGCACGTGTTCAATGTGGAGATAAGAGATGATCACGAGAGCGCGGGAGTAGGTGGTAAAGCGATTTTGGATTTGGCTAACAGACTGAAAGACGGGTTCGAGCTGGAGAAAAAGGGTCAGTTTGACGAGTTTAGCGAGCCCTTTGATGACCAGATTCCGGACATTATTACTGCATGGCAGGAGCGGTTCCCGAATTTGCCGATACTCTACAGCGTGTGTTACCATTAGCATTGTAAGATAGTATATATGATTATATAGGGTGTAGATATGTTCTGTTATAGGAACCGAAGATCTGCTAGTTTACGAGGATGTCACCGTACTGCAAGTCAATGACGTTATAGTTTCATGTTTGCATACAACAGGCTAAGGCGATACACCACAGCTATAGCCTCCACAACCTATAATTTAACTAGAATATATTAATCTTTACACACCAATGCTATACTTCTCCTACCCCACTGACTTATCAACAACGCACCTACCATTTACATATACCTTTCTCACGTTTCTATCGTCCCCGTTGAACAACCACTTGTCTACAAGGTCCTGAAACCGGCTTAAAGAAACCTCCCTCCCGCTGCTCTGCCATTCTGGTAGCTGAAACTCAAAGCAGTCAACTGGCGAGTTCTCGCAATTTAGGTCCACCAACTGTACATCCCACTTCTTACCAACGCTGAATCCGCCTATTTTATCATCTAGCCTCAGCACTTTGGCACCTCCCATAGTGGCAAGGAACAACACATCGTTAGAGGATAGTTTCTCGTCCTCATCGTCTGTCTTCATCACCAAATGACGCGAAACAAGGAGAGCATGCTTAGCAACGTTCAAAATCGAAGGCGTGAAACCTCCAGAGCAGTCGGTTCCTAAACTCACATTGATACCGTGACTCAGAAGCCAGCGGACACGAGCCTCACCAGAGGTGATGGAGGAGTTGGAGGTCGGGCAATGCGAGATTCCAGAACCGGCGTCACGGATAGTGCGCACTTCCTCATCGGAGAGATGGATACAGTGGGCTAGCACAGTCTTTGGGCTTAATAAGTTAGTCTTGAAGTAGACATCTGCGTATGAATCAAAATGAGGGAACAAACTGCGCGTCCACTCGATCTCCTTCTTCGTCTCGGCAAGATGTGTCTGCGCATGGTAATCACCTTGGCTTCTAAGATCTCCGAGAAATCTTAGTGTATCTTCAGTGCAACTACCAGCGAACCGTGGTGTAATCACGGGCATAACAAGATCGGCATTTGGATCTCTTTCCTTCAGATGCTTGAGGACCTCCAAAGAAGACTTCTTGCACTCGTCAAGTGTCTCTATGTAGTGATCAGGCGAGTTCTGCGTCATGCACACCTTGCCAATCAGTGCACGCTGTCCTATTTTCAGCGCTATGTCTGCCAGTAGATTGCTGGCTTCAGTGTGAATGGTCGCATAGTATGAAGCTGTCGTTGTACCGTTGGCCAAAGTGCGTTCAACTGCTCTAGTATATATGTGTTCAGCCTTGTTTAGGTTCTTGAAAGAGGACTCCAACGGAAAGGTATAAGTCTCAAGCCAATCTAGTAATGTGGAGTTGCCAAATATACCGTTGTTGGGGAACTGGGAGGCATGAATGTGAGTATCAATGAATCCAGGGAAGAAAAACTGCCACGGCGAGTGCGAGATGTCCACTACGTCAACACTTTCATTGGTCAACGAACTGTCATAAGATAAAGCCGCTGCTGTAGGGTCGACATTGCTCCTCTCAATGAAGACAATAGTTCCAGTGGTATCTACACCTATCGATGCATCGGTAAGTACATCCAGCTGTCCGAGGTGAGGGGTGTGGGCAAATGTGCCATGATAGACCGTGAATTTGATGGGCTGAGTTCCCCGAGGGTCAATGGTCTCTTTTAAAACAGGGTCCTGAGTCATGTGTGTGATAATTGAAACTGCAGCGGTGCAAATAATGCAAAAATCACCGGAAACTGTTGCTTAGCAGTTAACTCCACTTGGATGGATTGTGCTGTGCTAACTTAGGGATGGCAGAAGAGCTGTAAGAGTTAAGAGACAGATATTTATAGAGAAGACTACTTAAGGCAAAGAGAAGCCGATTGCAGGGCTATCGCCGCGGATGCATACAGATGCCGCGGAACTATGCGGCGTGAGGTGTGCAATCTTGAAGCAGTGCAAGGATGTTTTATTTGGCACGCGTTCGTAGCGTATGAGACATGGCATCGACAAGAGTTGAAACGTGACATACACAGTGAGGACCTAGAGCGCTACGCAACTATAAGACAGAGAAAGTTACAATGTAACTTGAGCTGAAACCCCAATTGAGGTAAAAAAAACCCGTCAAGAATATTATGATCAATCAGACAAAGCTGTATTGGCCATAGTTAACGCAATACCACCCCTCCTATAGAGTGAAGTATCATTGCGAAAAAAGGTAATCAAAAATTATGAGACACAACCCGAAGGATGACAGACTGTAAAGCAACTGGTATGTGCAATGTAGACCAAACAGCCCGATCACAGCGACTTCTTGATCTCCTGTGATGACTCAAGGTAAGTATGAAGAAAGGACGTTAAAAAATGGAAAAATTAAATGGGAAAGTCGGCATATTTATAGTGGGAGGTTGGACGGGTAAGTTGGCGGTGAAAAAAAAGAGAAACTTGCAATACTGAAAATTCGCGAGCGAGAAATGCCTTCGGTGTCAGGTGTAACTTTTCACGACAGACTGCGCGACAGATGTGAGTCCTTTTCATTGTTTATAGTGAAAGGTAGACAAAGAAATGAGTGTAGAGAAGAGCTATTGGTTGGGCTTGGCTACATCGTTGGAGATTATCAATTTGAATAGCGCTAATAGCTGTATCTATAGGAACTATTATCAACTCAGGCCAAATTAGTATTTGTTAGCATTATCATAGGTCGACCTTAGCATCATAGACTCACAATAAAATGGCTCCCTCGTACAAGGACGATAATTACCTGATTATGCAGCCCGGAAGCGTCAACACTCTGGTTAGTTTTGGGCTGGAAGAGTCGCTGGCTCCCCCACAATATTCAATCCCCACCAGAGTGTATCTTACACAAGAGGGAGAGTACACTTTAAGTAAAGACAAGAACCCCATCAAAGCTCAGGAGAACAGTGAAGATATCGGGAATGATAGCATCAATGATACACAGTCGCTTCATAAAGAAATCTACCCCATAGTGAAAGGAGAGATTGTCGATGTAGACGCACTGAATTTCCTGATAGGTGCGATTCTTCGTGGAGTACTTGAGAAAAACCCGCTAGTGATGCTAAGCAACATTGCACTGACGATTGTGCAAACCTCTAGTCGCTGGTCGAACGTGGCCATTGAGACGTTGACACAGTATGTGTTTGAGAGGCTTGAGCTGAACGCTCTAACGATAGTGCCTGCCTCGCTTGCTGCCGTGTTTGCCCATGGCTCTATTCCCAACAGCTGCGTGGTAGATGTTGGCTTTGACAAGACAGAGGTAGCTCCCGTAGTGGACTATCAGGTGGTAGCCAGCAGTGCAACGCAAGTTCCCCTTGGAGGTTCAGCTGTTAATGAGAAACTTCACTTGGCATTACCCCACCTGACCAAAGGACAGATAGAGGCTCTCAAGCAATCACCTGTGTTTGAGGTGTTGAGTGAGGAGGATGCAAAAAACTCATTTTTTGGCGCTGCCTCATTGGCACAGCTAGGACAGCAACCAGATGCAGACGATGAAGGTGTTCTTGACATTGCGAGTATTGTGACAAGCTCGAAGTCAACGAAAGAGATTTTGGCCGAGACTGAGCGCAAAAAAGAGAAGCTCAAGAGCTCCCTAAGCGGTTCTGGTGCCGGCTCTTCTGGGCTGAACAACGACAACAGACCCAATTCTGAGCTTGAAACAAATACGTTCTATGACCCAGACACTCGTCAGCAGATTGAAGTTGGCAAGGAAAGGTTTCAAGGGTGTGGTGAGCTTTTGGACGCTATTGCCGCTGCTGTCTTCAACACGCTGTCAACAATCCCTAGCCTGACCGTGCGCCAGGAATGCTACGACAACCTGGTTGTTGTGGGTGCAACGACAAAGATTCATGGATTTAAAGAAGCCCTGTTGGTGCGTTTGCTTAAGAACTACAACTATGGTAATCCTGCCCTCGAGGGCAGCGCTGCCCATGCGTCCGAGGCTGCTTTTCGCAACGCTGCCAGCGGTGATTCATATGGCTCGGGCGCCGCTGCCACTTTAGTCCAGGTGCCCCAGCATATCAAGTACGCAAAGATCCCTGAGTACTTCTCTGGCTGGAAGAAGTGCGGCTTCGAAGATTGCTCCTTTCTAGGGGGCCAGATCTTAGCTAAGCAAATTTTCGGCCATAGCCACGGAACCGAGATGTACATCAGCAAGGAGGACTACATGGAAAAGGGGCCAATGGGCGTGTGGCACATCAAAGTATAGTAGAGTGTTAGAAAGTAAGATGTGTAGTATAGGATATTGTAGACTAGTGGCGATACGACCGATCGGATATGAGTTTGATGCGTCTCAAATTGTGCATGTTGCAGCTCCTTACAAATGGAGCTGCTTATTGAATATGATGCTATTTGCACGCTGAGCGAATCAACAGACTCGGTGTGACGGGATGTCAAAGCCAACATCTCCATTAGGCACCACCAGTGCTTGCACAAATTACCTGACCCAGAAGACAATCCATTTACTACTCTGAAAGCAACATTCCACAATAAGATACACTAGTTTACACAGTTAAGGCTACATTAGGCGCACGACAATGTCGTTGATTCTAGCAATTTTACCAAGCAATCGCTTATTACGCTAGACCATACCGGTGAGTAATCAAAGCGTGTTGTCGCTGACCATATTATCAACGATCCAACCGCTAACACCGCTACGGCCTAGCTGTCCGATATCATAATACGTGAGATCGTACAATGTACAATCGCACAATGCAACACCAACGTAAGACCACCACACTACTTCACCACTAGATCGTTCCACGGATCCTCCTAGCCAGCTGGATGTCCTTCTTCATGATGGTGACCCTCTTTGCATGCTGAGCTAGCAGATGCGTGTCTTCGAGCAGGTGGACAAGGTAGGCTTCAGTTGCTTCTTGCAGAGCCAAAATCGCATTGGATTGCCACCTCCACATCGTGGAAGGGCCTTGCACTTCGAGGCAAGTCTCCCGCACCAAACGAGCAAACGGCAGTTTGCGTATGAGGAGATCGGTTGATTTTTGGTACTTTCTGATTTCTCTTAAAGCCACGGTACCTGGCTTGTACCTTCGTTTCGCTGTAAATAAGTGGGATGTTGCGCCAACAGAGCTGCCAGCCTTCCCACCTTTGACAGTCTTCTTAGCAGCTTTGGGGGAATTGACGGTCTTGCGCGCCTTGGCAGCATTGGCACCTCTACGCACCGCCAAAGTCTTACTCGCTGTTGTCTTCATCCGCCTCTCTCTCTGCATTTGCGCAAGCTGCTCTCTATTAGGCCCTCTGAAGGGTGAGCCTGCGGAAGGAGCAGGTCCAGAGGCTCCCTCGCCTTCGGCTACTGCCGAAAGAGAGTCAAACCCTGACTCTGATCTACTCAATTCTCTGGGTGAGCTCTTGACACTTGGCTCTAGCCGCCCCGACTCGCTTGTCGGCTCGTTTTCATCGTTTTCGAAGTCAGAGGAGTCCTGCCTCAGAGCGTGCTGCCTTGCAGCTGTATGTGAGCGTCCATAAGGCTGTGATCTCCGTGCACTCTCTTCTTCTTGCTCCACTTCCTCGCTGTCGGTGTCTTGTCGACGCGTCGCTGGGGTAGACGAGGTGACGGCGGCTCCTGCTCTCGGCCTTGGTGCTGGTTGCACCTGTGGAATCTTTGACCTCTTCACCCTGGCCATGTGATGGTATGTCTGTGAGTGTGTATATAAGCGTGAAAGGAAGGAATTAAGTGGGAAGATCTGCTAGATCTATCTGGTTAAAAGCTGTACGTGACTCTAAGACAAAGGCAGGTCTGAACTGTGTAGCTTTATCTCCGTACACTACGCGTTTTCTGTCAAATTAAAAACGTATAAAGGTGAAAAAAAGCCAGATAGTGAAGCAAATCCACTTATCCACCACTTTGCACTATGTTGTACCCCCAATGCTATTGTACTTGTGGTAAAGGTGGAGCGTGAGGCCTTGTCCAAAAGCGAAGGGATGAAAAAACCAGCCATGCAAGCGATGCAAGTTATGAGAGCGAGTTTTCTGAATTTTGCCGCATTGGGCGAAATGGTATGCGTCGCGAACAACCCTGCGAGAGCGTGGTAGCGCGGTAGCGCGGCAGCTTGGCAGCCTAGCACTTGACAGGGGTATATAAGATAGGCGACAATTGCAATACAGAAGTCTCAGCTGATGCTAGTAATACTCTTTTGAAGCAGTGCAGGCTCTTTCCTCCCATCCCATTATATAAATAAAGAGCACCGCGCGTATCTGGAGTTCGTGCGCAAAAAGAACTCACCCAAACGGGTAATCAGACACCGTACAACGTATTCTTGACACATATACTAACAGCTGGTAGCCCAGCTCTTTAGTTCGCACAATAATATTTCAAACATTATCGGTCCATTGTAGCAATTCATACATCAATAACACAATAATACAACAATACTTAAGTAGCAGAGGTAGATCTCGCAGAGGTGTCAGTGAACCATGAGTGGAATTGCAATAGCGTTGCGTTAATACACTGTTCACTCTCAGAGCTTCGCTTCGGCTACTTTCTTCGCCTCCTCTTCTACAAGCACATCAGAACCTTGCGAGAAATTCGAGAAGGTGTCGTCATTTTCAGCATCTACATTGCCTTTAGCTTCAGCCTTAGGCTCGGTAGCGGCAGCCTTGGATTTTTCGGTTTCAGGCTCTTTTTCAACCACAGACAGCTTGGCAGGCTTGTCAGATCCAGGCTTTGGCGTCACCTTCTTGGGAAACACTTTCTTAGACTTGGAAGCAGAAGCAGCTGCTGCAGCAGCTGCATTCGAAGAATTAGATGATCCGGATCCGGAGCCCAGAATGTTCTTCAGTCTAGATTTAAAGCCACCAGTGCTTTTCTTAGGACTGCTGTTGCTATTGTCACGAGTCTTGGCCGCTGAGCTAGCAACAGTATTCTCGGCTGTAGTTGTCTTAGCTTTCGAGGTTGCTGACTTTTCTGCAGCAGGCACAGGCGTAGCGTTCAGGTCATTTGTCTTGACAATCGCAATCATAGAGGGTTTTTCGTTGGTGGGAATGTCTTTCAAGGGATCATATCCAGGCTCAAAATTGGCAGTTTTGAGTTCGTCCGCCGACTTTTTAGTAGTTGCGTTAGCATCAACATCAGCAACAGCTTCAGGCTCAGCCTCCTCCGCTGGCTCCTCAATCAATGGTTCCTCAGCGTACTTTCCAGCATCAATCTCGCTTTCGACAGAAACAGTGTCTCCGACTTCCTTTCTTAGATGTTCTGGCAAAATCTCATTGATTTCCTTCTCCTCTTTAAGAGCAGCCTCTTTAGATTCCTGCACTTTGCTCAACAGTTCAGTCCTCTCGGCATCCTTAGCGTCGCGTTCTGTAGTTAATTGCTCCTTTTCTTTCAACATGTCCTGGTATTCCTTGTCTAATCTTTCATGTTCGGCATCTGTCTGCTCCTTGGTCTCTGCAGCCTCCCTGGTCTCACGCTCGGAATCCTCTTTAGCTTTCGACAGCAATGGCTCATGTTCTTCAATTTGCTTCAGTACTTCTTCGAGTTTTGTGGTGATTTCCTTCAGCTCAGCCTCAGCCGCCTCAAAGCGTGTCTTCTGCTCATTGTGCTCAGTCTCAGCCTCCTCTCTCTTGGTCTTCAGGCCGTTCAAAATCTCAGTCTCCTGATCTAGTTCGTCGGTGACGGGCTTGATCTCGTCGTCCTTCTCCTTTTGAATCTCATCGAGTTCAGCCTGGCGCTCGGCATCTTTCTCATTCTTGGCATCAGCTATCTGTTGAAGCTTCTCCTCTCTTTCTTTCTCGACTTCTTCTTTCTGTTGCCTCTCCTCCTCAACTTGCTTATTCAGTTCTTCGTTCTGGGCATCCAATTCAGCCTGCTTCTCGTCGGTGAGCTCCTGCTGCTTGACTACCAAGTCGTCTTTGTCGTTCTGCAGCTTCTGGCGCCTAGCCAGACGGTCGGCCTCTCTCTTCTGCTTAGCTGCAATCTTCGCGGCCTTTTTCTCCTGGACAAACTGTTCACGCTTCTGCTTCAGCTCTACCTGCTCTCTCTGTTTGCGGGTGTCTGCATCACGCTGAGCCTGGGCTTTAGTGTTGATATCGAGCAAAATAGGTTGGACAATAGATTTTGCAAGCTTGTCAAGCTCTTCAGGGCTCAAAAACAATCCACCGCCGACATTTATCTGAGAGGACTGGCTCTTGCGCTTTGCCAAATTCGCTTGGGCGATCTGAACCGCCTTAATGTTCATTTCACGGTTGCTAAACAGGTTCTGAGTGGTGATCTTGCCCTCAATTGAACTCAGTGTGGCATTGGCATTTTCAACAGCCTTCAATAGCACTTTGTTGTCAATGAGTGAGTTGCGTGCTAGCGTTGCACGTTCTCTTGCAGCATAGTCAAAATCGACGTTGAAGTTCTGGGAGGCCAGAGCACCAACAGAGGCAAAGCTTTCGTTGTTCATCTGGTCAGAGGCTGTGGGAATACCAAAGCTGGCATGATCATACTTGGTAGTGAGTCTCGAGGAGATTGATTTCTTAGCAGAAGACTCCGCAGCACTGTTGATCTTCGAAATGTCAACCTGTCCATTGGCGGTGCTATACTGATTACCCGTGTTGAGCCCTGAACGGTAGTCATAAGTTGGGTTAGTTCTTGAGCTCATTGATTTAGTAGCTGAGGCGCTAGCTGACTTGTTGAGTGAAGAAATGTTCAGATTACGTCCAGCATTGTGAGCGTTATGAGACGTTTGAAGACCCGAACGAGCGTCTAGATTGGAAGACAGCCTGATGTTAGACTGTGACAGAGTCTGCTTACCGCTGCGGATGTCATCAAAGTCATACAGGTCTTGCAATGCCTCTCTCGCTAAGTTGTTGTTTTTCAAAACTGATGATGCCGCGTCCTGGCTATCGTCAAAGTCGACACTGCTATGGTTATCATCAAAGGGATACTTGATGGACTTGGCAGAGATGGCAGCATACTCAGCCTCGGGAGCAAAACTGCTACGCTTCCACGCTTTTGGCGCCGAGTCTGTCTTTGCAATGAGAGCAGCAGTGGCAGCGTCAGATGCCAAATCCCGTTTATAAGGGTGAATTGACAGGTCGGTAGAGCTGGCCAATAGAGCCGCAGTGTCCGATGCTGAGGGGTCGACACCGAGGTTCACCTTAGCAGGATTGGTGTATACTCCATACTTCAGTTTGGCTTTGTAAATAGCTTCTTCCGACAAAGGCTTCCCATTGGTTTGATAAACCGAGGCCCTTGTCGATCTACTGGTGATCGAGGGTGCTGTTTCTTGATATGAAGCCATCAGGGATGACGGAATAGAGACAGTGGTATGAATGCTTGTTTGTTATTCTAAAACCTAATCAATTTCTCTAATAGTACAATCTGAACTAGTCAATTGAACAAGTCCGCAAGTTGGGGCACTATTAACGAGAAAACCAAAGCAATTCGTCCAACGACTAGAAGCAATTGCAGTGAAGCCCTCTGCAGTCGTAAGGTGAAATTGATAGTAGCAACTTGTCTTTCACGAATCTGGGAAAATCCGATTTTTTGGTGAGTACACGACCTTTGTTTTTTACGTCGGCTGGAAACGAAGGGGGGATTAATGAAGATGAGATTAGCACTAGGGCAAGAGAAAGACCGAGGTGGATAGCTAGAAAGCTCAATGCAAGATAGATTTTTGGCTAGACATATCAAATCATAGAATATCAATCAAAGACTATCAATATACATACTGCAAGTCTCCAGCTACTGCTGCCTATGGGTTCAAGGCTGTCTGTAGCATGCACGTCCCAAAAGGGAAGTTTAATTATTACCCAATAGGGCAAAACAGTAACTATGGAGGGTGCGAAAGCCAGAGAAATCAGGGTGTAGGGATGAGGGAGTCGGAGACAGAGCAGCTCAAGCGGAGTAGCTTTATGCGTATATAATTTCTAATTGGAAATACTCCTCCACACACAGGAATCATGATTTTTGCAATGTAATAACTATATGCTCGTTAAGTAGACAGATTTTCTGTAAAGTGGAGCAATTTGCGTATGACTTTGTTCACATTGCTGTTCTTGCCTTTTTGTTTGCGCCTGTACGTCAGTTCAAAATATTATTTAGAGCACTATACATCTCTTCCAGCAGACAGCTCGTAATTCCTTCGCGTATAGAGCACATCACGTGACCAAAGCCCGTACACCACTAATGTTATCACCGGAGTCGCATTGACCTTCCCTCCAGCATGGTACCGCATGGCTGCCAGTTTAAACTTTCTCCCCACTATGCGGCTCCAATGAACGGTCACTATTTTCTCCACTTTCATATTTACAAAGTGAAATTTAATCGCCGATGTAGCACTCTCAGGCGCGAGAATGCCTTACGGTGGCCAGCAGATAAGATAAGAAAAAGTAGGAGCGAGGTGTGACGTATATGGCTCTTCGGCTACATGAGCGGGGACGTCGCGTGTGGCTTCGACGTCCTCATAGTTAGTTTGCAAGCAACTTGGGATTGTTGACCTAGAGAACTCCGGAATACGCGAGACTCCCACTCCCAGGCTAATGAATGCAGTTCCGCATATTATCCAAGGTTTTTTCGCTCACGTCAATTGCATCTCCCCACCGCCGCGTACGCCACACTCTTATCACCGATTTTTACGTAAAATTTGACAATTTTTCTAATCAATGCTCATCTCCCAAATAGGCAATTCTTTGTCATTGGTGAGGACGTTCAAATTGTTTGAGACAATTAATTGTTACCTAGCGAGAGTCAGCACATAGGCACTTTTCAGATTTGCGTATCTTGCGATCAGTGAGAAGAGCCAAAACTTTGATTCTGGGCTTGTTATTGATTTAAGTTTTATTTCAAGAGTTAGTTGGCTGTTTGTCTATTCAAATCGCACGTTGTCCCTTGTTTAAACATCTACTAGCCGATCGCACGTTTTGGGTAATCTTTTCACCGCCGAATCGCACGCATACATCTCTCGCCTCACATTTTGCGTTTTATTCAGCTAACTAGTCACAGTCACTTGACTCATATCGGTCATAGTTGATTTCACTGGCAAGAACAGTTTGTGACCGATAGCAGCTTTGTTCGAATCAATACTTTTATTATTTGTTCAACTTTGTTGTTCCGCCGCTCAGCAAATATGAGTGTAGTACATCAATTGGAGAACTCTGATAACCCAAGGTCTTACGAGACAGGCGTTACCGACCAAGTCCATGCTACAATGGGGACCATCCCGTTTGAAGATATTGACCTCCAGTTTCACTCTTACACATACCAGGACTTTGTTCCTCAGCCGCAAAATTCAACGAAGATTTCTCCCGCTTACGTGCTGCCTACGCAACACCATCAGATTGAAGCCAAAAGTGCGTCGAGTTATTACCATACTGAATCTCCTGGCACACAGAGTACTGCGGGTTTTGTTGTTCCGTACGTCAACATGCCGCACTCTTCAATGTCATCGATGTCCTCGCACTCGTCTACGGCCACAAACCAAACTGACTTCACTGATCTCACTGACTTTGCTGATTTCACCGACTTCTCGGACCTAGTCGCAGATAGTGCAGTCCCCAGTGTCAACGATTTTTTTGCAGGTGACAAGTTTTCAGACAATGTCGTCAACAAGGTCACCAGAAACCTCAATATAGGGGTCAAGCCGCCGCTCAACGATAATCTGTACCACCACCAAATCACAACAATAGACCCCAAAGAGATTTCTTCATTATCCGAACCCGTCGGTCGTACTAATTTTATGAACTCAGTCGACAACAGTGGCCCCAATGGCCTGGCTGCCAGAGGAAACTCACACTATTCGCAGTACCGGACATCAGACACACCTAACAGTGTGTATTGCGATGAGTTTACTAAGGAAAATGGCCTAAATACTCCCAATTCTAGTGTTGTCACAGATGTGCATCAATACGATACGCCAATGTTCAAGCTCACCAGCAACTCAGATGCCCAGTCGCAGAGCTTTTGGTCTTCCTATTCCGAAGCAGAAGGAGCCATTGCAACCTGGCTTCAACAATCGCTGCAGCACACAAGCTTCCCCGATCCTATCACGGAAACAGAGTCCACTGATGACTCGGGTGCTTTCTATATTCCTAGAAAGACAAACATCAGAAACAAGTCAAGCCCTTTCAAACCTGCCTTTTCGCAGAATCGCAAAAGGGCAAAGTCAATGGAGTACGCATCTTCCTTGGCTCTAGCAGAACCTGCCGATCGCTTACAAAACTCACCTTTAGTCACAAATCCTCAATTAAGATCGCAATCTTACTCTCAGTCGTCTCCAAATACAGCATATTTCCCTGTAAATCCTACTCTCACAGGACATAGCTCTGTCTCTTCTGGCTCTGCTATGCTGGCCAACCTCAACCTGAATGAAAAAGATGAATACCAGCCTAGAAAAAGAGCTCCAAAGACCAAAATTCCGTCTCAAATGATCCGCCACGACCATGCCACACATTGTCATCATCGCCATCACCATCATGACCACACGCACACATGCCCTAGCACTGCAGCCACATCCGACAAAGATGGAGAGGAGAAAATGTTTTGCTGTTCTTTCCCAGGTTGTACGAAGAAGTTCAAGAGGCAAGAGCACCTCAAACGGCACGAAAGATCAGTGCACTCAGAAATTAGACCATATGTCTGCACCATCTGCAATAAACGATTTTCTAGAAGCGACAACCTTGCCTGTCATATCAAAACGCACAAAAAGTAGTTGTACTGGTCATTTGTGCGCGTCGTCATATATTCGCTGGCCGAATAGGTATTTTTGCTTTTATACTGTTTAGAGATTTCATTGTCTAAGTAGGTCTACCCGCTTTAAAAGTTTTACTAGTGTAGGGCGTAATCAGAGTGCCAATAGATTGGAACCCAATATCACATGCTAAATTTAGTTTTAAATATTACACGCTAAATTTACAATGCTAGCAAAAGCCTAAACATCTCTAGTCCACACCCAGCTCCTGCAAAAAGGCGTCAGAGTTTGGCTCTCTACCGAGCAGCTCCTTCAGGTTTTCCATCTCGTCCCTGGAGCCACCCCTAGCAAGAATGAGATCTCTGTACTGGAGCCCGCTCTTCAAACTCATGGGGTTAGCCTTAAACTTAGTGTAGTAGATGTCGGCAGCAAACACTTGGGACCACATATATCCATAGTAACCGGACTCGTAGCCGCCCATCAGATGGCCAAATGAACCATAGCCCTTAGTGTTGACCCCACCATTCGAGACAAGTGCAATCTCCTCCTTCAAATCGTTCCACAGCTTGTCAATATCAACATCTTCTCCTGTTTCGGAGGTGTGTAATGCCATGTCAAAGAGGCCAAAGTGTAACTGGCGCAAATTGAAAAGAGCTCCATTCACGTGCTTCGTCTTGATGAGAGATTCAATTACATTATCAGGTAATTTTTCATTGGGATTCTCAAAGTGACTAGATAAACCCTTCAGTTCATCTTTAGACCATGTCCAGTACTCCAGCATTTGAGAGGGACACTCGACAAAGTCCCAAGATACAGATGTGCCACTGAACCTCGAGTATCTGGTCTTACCAAGAAGATCGTGGATACCGTGACCCAGCTCGTGAAAGAACGTGGTTACTTCGTCGTGCTTGAGCAGTGAAGGCTTGTCCTTGGTGGGCTTTGAGAAGTTGCACACTAACGATGTCACAGGGTATGATCTCTGGCCGTTTTTGTCAATGTAGCCTGGGGCAATCCCAAAATTAGCGGCGTGCCCATACTTTCCCTCACGTGGATGCAGGTCGAAGTAAAGCCATCCCACGAACTGAGGCTCTTCCGGGTTGTCCAGCTGCCACACAGCAAACTGCTTGACATCCTCGTGCCATTTACTGGCCTGTTCAGCAGGGACTTCTTCAATTTGCAGCTGGAAGATTACCTCAAAGATATTCAGCATCTTCTCGATGGTCGACTGCATAGGGAAGTACTCCGAGATTTTACGCTCGTCAACTTGATAATCCCTCTCAAGTACTAAGTTATGGTAGTAGCGGTTGTCCCAAGCATAGTATCCACCGTCGAAGGGCAACCCTCTTGCCTTTAGGTCTTCTTCCTTCACTTTTTTCAGCTGTTCAATGTTTTTCTCACCTAGTGGAATCAGCTTTTGCTTAAGATCATTCAGAAAATTGAGAACATTTGAAGAGTTCTTGGCCATGCGCTCGTCCAGCACATACTCAGAAAAGTTTTTATAGCCTAAAGTCTTTGCCAACTGAGCCCTTAGTTTAACTGCTTCGACTAAAAAGCCAGCATTGTCAGGCACCTTACTCTGATCACCAACAAAGGCCCTTTTTCTCGTCTCTGCATTCTTCGCATACTTTAACACAGGAAACAAGTCGGGGTACTTGAATGTCATCTTGTACTTGCCGTCTACTTTCTCGAACTGTTCAATCACGTCATCTGGAACGCCTTCAAGCTCTTCTTTGGTGAACAAAATGTGCTCAGTCTCCTCTCCAAGGTTCTTCGAGAAATTGAGAGACAGCGTGGAGATCTTCTGCTTAAGCTCCTTCACTTTGTCTCTACCTTCCTTTGATAGACCCAGACCGTTGCGCTCGTATTGCTTGTTCACCTTCTCAAGAAAACGCTTCGTTTCAGGCTCAATGTTGGTGTCATCCTTCAGCTGTAAGTACAGCTTGTTAATGACTTTGTACACATCCTCTCTCAGTCCAGCCTCAATCGAGTAAGACCTGAACTTCTCGTCAGACTTGTTTGATGCATCTCTCAATGCCTTGTCTGAAGAGACATGCTGAACGAACGACAACTGGTTGATGAGCATGGCTTGTTCGTTCTCTAACTGGGCATAGGGCTCTAGCACTGTGCCAATACTGACGTCATCAGTTAAAGATGCAATCTTGTCGTCCAGTTCAGTGGCCTCCTTGATAAGACGATCAGTTTCTGAAAGAATTAGTTCAGGAGTGAAGTGATCCCATTTGGGAGCTGCTAGAGGAGCAGCGACTGTAATTGGTTGACGAGTAGACGCTGGCATGTTAGTGTAGGTAGACAAATTGGTGGAATTGGCAAAACCTCGGTGTAATAATGCGGCAAATGAAGCAACAACAACACCCCTCGTAACCCAGCGGGAAGACTTTGATGCAGAAAGAGCCAGGGCAAACGTTCGTTTGATCATGAAGTTGAGTTATCGATGAAGAATGGGTCATGCGGACTTGGCTTTGTTATATTGCCGTGGCTTCGCGCGGCGGCGAACAGCGCTCGGGGTGCGTGTGCACAGTAAAGGGAAAAATGCTGTGGCGCGCGCGGGAAGCCAACAACGGGCGGCTAATTTACTTCAGCGTTGGGTCGCCAATTCCAGCACTCCACAAGAAAATTACTGTCTGCGAAGAGCACCAGAAAATCCGAGATAGTTTAATGGTTAGAATTCTCGCTTGTCACGCGGGCGATCGGGGTTCGATTCCCCGTCTGGGAGATTTTTTACATGGTATGTCCATTTCCTGTCCAACTCAGTTTGGTGTAGTGCCAAGGCTGGGTTTATTGTGCAAGCACTTTGTGCCCTTCATTTTCACTACCCAAAAAACGTTATACTTCTCTGAGATTGTCGGTGAATCAAGGCCTACCGCAACAAGCACTACGTTATTCAATTCGGAGAAACCAATATGTATCTAAAGACATACATCAAACGTATAAAGTTTACGAAATTTCCAGGATCAACCTGCCTATTGTCTTTCTGCTTTCGAGGTCAGCAGCAGCCTTGGGGTAGTCCTCCAATGAATAGGTCTTGTAAATACGGACCTTGAGTTTGCCGGAGTCAAGCAACTCGATCAACTCCTTAGTGTAGTGGTTCCACTCCTCGGCAGTAGTCACGTAATTATACAATGTGGGTCTTACGAGCTTCAGATTCTTGCCTGTCAATTTGGTGAGAGCCACTGGGGGAACCACACCTGAAGCGTTACCAAACGATACGAACGTACCCTTTCTAGCCAAAACCCCGAATGAGATCTGTTCAGTATCCTTTCCCACAGAATCGAACGAGGCAGCAACGCCCTGTCCGTTAGTGTACTCCAAAATTTTCTTGATCTGAGCCTCGGGGTCATCCTTAGCGTTGATCAAAAATTCCGCACCCGCTTCTTTGGCGATCTGCAGTTTCTCCTCAGTGGAGGCAGTCGCAACCACATGAGCTCCACGGCTGGCGAGGAGCTGCACAAGCAGCAGACCTACACCACCAGCGGCGGCAGTAACGAGAATGTAGTCGCCTTGCTGAACGTTGTATGCCTCAGTGATAAACGTGAGGGCAGTCAGACCTTGCAGCAGGGCAGCCTCGTACTTCTTTAGGTCTTCGTCAGTGGCCGACTTGGACAGCTTGTAGATCTTACCGTTCTCGCTGACGCTAGTGTATTCAGCAAAGGTAGCTGGTGAAAGGTAAATAACCTTGTCGCCGACCTCGTAGTTCTTCACCTTTGGGCCTACCTTTACCACAGTACCAGCAGCCTCTCTACCCAGCACATAGGGAAGAGTCGCAGGGTATACACCAGTACGAAAGTAGGATTCAATGTAGTTGACGCCGGCATACTTATTCTTGATCAAAAGCTCATCGTCTCCGACAGTGGGTACAGGGTAGTCCTCGTACTTTAGCACGTCAAGGCCACCAGTCTCGTGGAAGATAATAACTTTTTGGGTACTAGGGATTTCAGTAGACATTTTGCGGGAAAAGACTTGATGATTTGGTCTGAAAGAGAGTTTTCGGGTAAAGAACTTAAAACCGAAGGTTTTCTAACAATTGGAGAAAAACAAACCGGCTTATATAGCAGAGTGAGTCGCAACACTTTGAATAATTAGATGCTTGCGCAATTATGGTACAATTGGTCTCGAGAAGGATGGAAAAACTTCGAAAAAGTAGCAGATGCACCAATCACGTCAGTAAGTAACGGAATTACACAGAGTGGGGCAAGCACTTCGCTTTTTGTCTGCACAGGGAGTTCCCTCTTTTGGTTGGGGATTCGGTTTCAGTGGTTTCCTGTTCCTGCGCACTCCACGACTCGCGCGCTTGATTAGTGAGTAATTACTCAATTGAGGTGAAATTATAGAGATAAATGTGTGGCATGTATTGGTGTTGCAGATAGATGATATCACGGCGCGTCATTATCTTTAGCTTCTTGATACTCGCTTTCATACCCCTGGATCCATTGCAATTAGGTATATGAAGTAGATCTCTATGGTCCTATGTTTCTCAAGGATGATAAACTGTCGAAGTTTATACCAGTCCTCTCCATTTTACATGCCAGATTTGCCAAGTCTGCACCGACTCACAGGCCTTGCATATGTCAAGATCGGCGGTCGGTAACCGCCGAACTATGTAATATGAAATTATCAATTGCTTTCTGATTATCTAGTTACTTACTGTCATGAGAGTTGACGAAATACTCTATGCACAACTCTTTGCAACCGCTAGCTGCTAAGCAGAGTTTAAGTAATTGGTTGCACTTTATAGAAATTCCGAAAAGTTTTACGATATCCGTTTAGAAACGATTATCGCAATTCTGCCAATGTACGTAACACCTCTTAAGGAGTAATAACAATTCGTTAGTTTACAAGGTATAACGAAAGTGAAAAATCGTGATTCGCGGCCATTAAAAATGACTAATAAACTTACACTTTAGCAAGTCAATATTGTTAAGTTGATGTGAGTAACATCCCACTTATCAGTAGACCAGTGCCAGAGGATATTGCACTCAATAGAATTTCGCTTCGCATATAGGACACTAGAAAAATTAATTCTTAAATAGTGTAGCCTCAGGTTGAACGTCTCCAAACCTTGATAATGGTCACGTTCTCAGCCCTCTTATGAACGGTTACAGCTGTCTTAATGACAACCACTGAACAGTTAGTCTAATGTAACTGGAAACTCAAAGAATTTGAAAAAAATAAACTCCGGTGCTGGGAATCGAACCCAGATCGCCACGGTGAGAGCGTGAAGTGATAGCCATTACACTACACCGGATATTTGTTGAGACATCCCATTTCGTAAAAAATATGTGTGTGTGAAAACTTGGATAGGTGAAGAGATTCCTGTAGGAAATTTCCTACCACTTGCTCGTACTAAGTGCAATGAGACAAGCGGCAAGTTGATCTTGACCCAACCCGCGCAACACGCTTCACTTCTCCTCGTAGCACAAGGGACTATAAGATTTCTCCGAAAAGAATCCCAAGAAAAAGCGCATCTACAATTGCATGTATAGCGAAAAGTGTAAATAGTGTAAACATACGAGATACACGATATCCCTTCTTCTCTGTCCCTAATCACAGCAATGGCCCGCAAATTCTCTGGCGTTTTGTCCAACTCATATATCCCGGACCTCAGCCCTAAGGTGATAGCCAAGGAACTGAACCGGCTGAAGCTGGAATCGCTTAGAAGCATAGTGAAGCTCTGGTTACAATGGCCCATCACACAACCAAGACTTAACAAGGAGTACAAAAAGCGCGGCATTACAACACAACAGCTGATAGCAGAGGTGTACGAGCTAGTTGATCAGCTTGAAGGAGGTAAAGACTACATGAAGCACAAGCTCGTCAACAAGATCCTTGTTGATTACTGGTCTGAAGGCCTCAATACCCTGCAGCTGGCTCTGGTAGACACCCAGCGAATCATAGACAAGACCAGCGCTTACAATTGGGTCTCTTCAACGGCCAAAATCATTACCGATGCCGAACACTTGCGTCTGATAGACTCTGAGCGAACAAGTGAAGCGAGAGCAACAAGGGGAGGCCTGCTGGATCAGGATCAGCTACAGATGGTGAAAGACTCCTACGAGGATTTCATCATATCGCTAGACTCCCAAGCGTTCTTAGACACAATCATGCAGAACCTTTCAAACTTATACCTTACACACGGCTATATATCGCGACATCCTGAACTTCCGCTCATTCTTATACGGATTCAGGTGTACGAGATCTCTCCGAAACTACAAAGGCCCAGAGCTGGTACTCAGAGACGCCGAAATATTGGGATGAGCCACCCGGATCTTACGCTTTCGAGGCCTTATTATCTTGCTATTCCGCAAAACTCACCCCATATTATTCACTCAGACTCGAACAGCTTGCTGGCCACGATGGTGCTGCAGACGGTAGAAATGTCGCTTTCAAGCACTTTCAGACAGGTGAAACTGATCCGCAACAGCGAGCCACCTGTGCGAACGCTTGAGGTGATGCACATACTAAAGGGCGTATCACGGTTCAGCGATTCCTTGGGTAGCTGGGTACCCTATGCTGATGGGGCAGTAGATATCAGTCCGTTAGGCAACGCAATGGACCATTTGGCTATGGACCCCAGTCGTCTGACTACTCAGCAGAGGCAAGATGATATAGATGGAGATGCGGAAACTGATACAGAAAAGACCGCTAACTCATCCGAACTGGAAAGGCGCAAAAAAGTGGCCCTACTCAAGTTCAAGGGATCGGTTGCGCCGTTACAATCGAAGAGAGTGTTTGATACTCCAACTGAGCCAAAAAAGACTGTTGTGGTCGATCTCACCGAAGACCAGGAGGAAGATGGCGATGACGAGAACAGCGACAAGAATGGACGGTTTGTGCAGAATAAGTACACTTCTGTGGCACCTTTACAACATGCAGAGTTCATTCTGCAGAACAGCGTTGATAGCGGTAACGATAGTGCTAACCAAAGCACCAACAACGATGCAAGCAACTTCTCTGGTGTTCAGCTACGCTTTATGGGAAACGACGTGTTTGGAGGGCTGCATGAGCTTACAGTAGAGGGCGTCATTGATGCCGACAGAATACCAGCGTGGCTTACAGGATCTGAAGCATCTGTCACGGGAGTAATAAAGAATCACGAATTTTTGAAGAAATCATGGAGGTCGTGAGTCTTTCCAGTGTTTGTGACGGCGCGTTTATGTAGGTAATCCTATAAAGTACATAATCACCTTCTACCTGTTAGCCTCTCTTTATAATCAGCGATCAACCTTTTGACTACCGAGTTGTCTGTCGCCTGCTCAATCCAGTTGAGTATATCGACATCCTTGCGCTTGTAGGCCTCCTCGACAGCGCTCTTGTGGTCATCACACTGGAGGAACATCTCTACGCGCTGCTGATAGCTAAGGCTTGTGCACATCTCAATGTAGCTGGATGCCTGTCTTTTATCGCCCTTCTTCAGAGACTCAAGATAGAAAGGCTCGTAACCGATTGGGGACTTTCTGTTCTTTGCAAATTCGAATAATTGCGACTTGAATTCGGGTTTCCCACACATTGTCTTGACAACTTGCCAGTAGAACTGCTTTTCGTTAATTTGCAGTTCTTTCTCAAGTGCTCGTGCCTGCTTCAAGTCTCCCAATTGAAGTACTTTGTCTACTAACTGTACCACAGAAGCTGAGGCAACACCTGAAGAGTTCGCAGCTACTTCTATACCCGAAATTGTATAAAGTTTGTACTGCACATCAAGCACCTTCTCAGTTGCCTCTATGACCTGTGAGTTCACCTCAAAAAACTTAGACCTTGCCAACACTTTCGACGCTTTCGCCAATTGCTGTTTCTGCTTAGCAAGATCGTCGCTTGTGTAAAACTCACGCATCGCCATTTCAGCCATGCCCACGACGGAGTCGTCCTGGTAGTAGTAACTCTGTAAAATCTGGCTCTCTCCAGATGCAATTTCGGCTTTAAATAGATTCGAGATGTGCCTCTTAGCACTCAAGAGCTTGAAAAAGTCTGCCATATTTAGCTTGTTTAGCAGTGTGATCAACACATACAAAGCAGAATCAGTGTCCATGTTTTCTTCCAACTTGAATAGCGCATGCTCATCTTCCTCGAGCTGAAGCAAGATCGGCACCTGCTTCGAACAATCTGGTTCATAGTTTAACAGCATTATTGCAAGCTTGATCCGTCCTTCCTCTATGGCCACACTAGCTATTTTATCATAAGAGAACGGCTTCTTTTCTAGCTTTGCTCTTACCATAGAGCACAACTGCTCGTCTGCTACATCTGGCGACCGTTTGATTTTACTGCATGCCCAGTCAAGGTAGATCCCGTCTTGTGGTTGCTTCAGAAGGTCACATATTTTCAGGGCTAAATAGTGCATGCGTCGAGTCAGAAGGAGATGGATCAGACCGCTAATTTCAAGTTCCTCGAGTTGCGTATATGTCAGGAAAATACCAATTTCCGGTTGTCTGAGTATATTCAACACTCTCAGCAAATCACACAGCTCCATCAGCTCGTCTGAGTTGTACAACTCTACGCTGGTTTTGCCAAAAGATGCAGCACGGAGCAACTTCTTTTGCCAGTAGGGGTCGAATTCGTGAGCCGCAGCACGTATACAGCCATCTATTGCTTCAGTCAGCAAGTCTTTTATCATTTCTAGATTCTGATCGGCTTTAGGAGACTTGCGGTCAACCAATTCTATAGCATCAAGAAGGATAGCGCTAGGCGCAGTCGAGCCAATTCTAAAAGTGTTCAACGTGTCATCGTGCACCCTCGAAAGGAATTCAAGTTTTTGGCTCGTAACAAAGTACATCCCATCATTCTGCGGCCGAAGGACGCAGGGAAGGTCAAGATAATAATTGAGTGATTCGTCAGAAGGACCAATTAGCTTCAGCTCGTCATTGTATGATAGAATCACGGCATCATTACTACACCAAGCCAGCTGGCTCGGCGTCAAAGGGTTCTCTGAATGGAATACAGAAAGAACCTGATCGAAAGTAGCAGTGCATATTGTTACTGTCTTCGAACTGTTGGAGTAGAGAGCGACAAAGTCTCCATTCGGCGTGAAAGATATAAGCTCATACACGGACTTAGCGTCTTCCAAGTTCAAGTCGATAGCGCTGTTTGCCTTTATTTCAACAGATTTGAGCCCCGAAGACGTGGAAACAATGGCTCGCTGAGAGCGGCCGTGCTTCGTAGGCACTGGAGCCCATCCCGAGATTTTCAGGTTGCCAGACGCCGCCGGGAACCGCAGGGGGACCACTTTGTGGTAGTCTAGAATCGCTACAAGCTGGTTATTGGAACAGAGGGCAATAAACCCAGAGTCCCAGGCTCTACATTCTTTTACGCCAACACCATCGTCAAGGCTCAAACTGTACTCATCAAAGTCACCGTCTAAGGTTCTATACAGGCGCACGCTTCCATTGACGAGAACAACCACCAGCTCAAACCTGCCGTTCCAAAACATATCAGCAATCTCTCCGTTTCCGCTGGGCCACAGGATAGAAACAAGTTTAGCTCCAGAGCCTGAGTGTATGTCTATAAATTGGTCTGGCCCTTGCCGATTTCTCGGTATGATAGCGATATAAGCCGCATAGTTCGAGATGGCCACAGTATTGACTTTGATATCAATGCGACCAGGCAATTGGACGGCTTCCTTGTATTGATTTTGCTCACCGGACTGACTTTCTTGGTCCCAGTTTAGCTGAAGACACTCACGCGAGCGATAGTAAACGTCCTGGAGTCGTTCCCAGCCTAATTCATGGTATATGTTAGTATGTTGTATGACAGATGACAGAGCAAACTGGTGGGTATTTCAAGCGCTTCAAAAGCCCATGTAGTTGAATTGACGTACCTAAGCTCGGATTTGTAGCCGACATGTCTTCTATTGTGGCAATGGGCAGACTGCTATAGGATAGATGGACTTCAAAGAATGAAAGGCCTTCGCGGTGGTAATCTGAAATGTCAAGTGTGGTACGCGCGATAGTTTGAAAGTCCGCGAATCTGCAAGTGATCTGGGACCTTGCCTTCTACATTAGCACACGGCAAGCCGCAAGAATATTATTACGAAGGTTAAGTAGGAGCACAGCTGAGTCCCGCCTCAACATAGGATTTCCAGGAAACCAAATCAAATGTCGTCGGACGAAGAAGAAAGCGTATCTCAGTACGTACAGCTCGTTTCGAACGACGGGTTCCAATATTTCGTCTCCAGAGAGGCAGCTGCCATCTCAAAGACGCTCAACAGCATGCTGAATGCCTCTTTCCAGGAGTCTTCTACCAATGTGATTACTTTACACGAGCTGGACTCATCCCTTCTAGAGAGAGTGGTGGACTATCTTTATTATAATTTGAAGTACAAGGACACGGTCGACGTGCCTGAGTTCGAGATACCCACAGAGATGGCTCTAGAGCTTCTAGTGGCTGCAGACTTCCTTGATGTTTGAAGCAAGGGACGGAGTTACGAAAGAAAGGGAGTAGAGATAGTGGGGATATACAACCAGGGCGAGTTATGAGCGATGGGCTATAGAATAATCGAACTACATACATGCCTTGTAGTAAGGGTACGCTTGCCTGCATACATAATACTTAATTCAATACTGTTTACCGAAGGACGAGTACATTGACGGGTCGTACACTGGTTTTGTGTTGTAAAAATCGTTCTGCTGTTGCTGGGAAGCATATCCTATGCCATCTGTGCTCGACTGGCTTGGTTGGTGATAGTTGAGTTGGTTCAAGTTACTTGTCTGGCTGGTCTGACCAGATTGGCTTGGATGAGAAGGCAAGGGCGGAGGTAAGCTAGGCGAATTTATAACCTGATAGCTTGGTGGGTTTTGTATACCGTAGCCAAAGTCAGATGCCGGTGACCCAGATGGTTGCCTAGGGATTGCTGGAGGAAAGTTAGAGGTAAACTGGGGTTGTTGCTGAGGCTGTTGAGGTTGCTGAGGCTGCTGGCCTTGATTATAGGTATTCACTTGGTATGGGGGCCGCGAGTATGCGTAACCCGGAGGTGCATTAGCTGACCCACCAGAATAACTAGAATTGGGACTTAGCGAGTACTGGCCGAATCTCTGTTTAAGCTGTTCTTGGTCTCTGCCCTGCCCATTGCTGTTGATAGCATTGGCAGTGGTTGCAAACAAGTTAGTTCGTTCGTTCACGTACTTCTCAACTTTTTCCTGGAGCGAGTTGGCTATATTTAAGAGCTGGTTGTAGAAGTTCGTCCCCTGTTCTACTCCGCTAGTGTAGTTCTTCCATTTTTCGTAGGCTAAAAGGTACCTATCAGTGACATTCTGCCTGGTCGTCAGTAAGTTTTGCTTTAACTTTAGGTTCTTCTTCACCTGTGGGTCGCTGAGAATATCATTCATGAGCACCTTGAGGGCGCTAATAAGTTCTGTCTGTTTTTCAATAGTAGATGTGATTCTTTCCTGGTACGATAAAAACTTACCCAGCTCTTGTTCAAACACAGCGTCCACATCAGCAAAGTGTTTGTTGAGCACGAGTACATTCGATATATCGTCCTTATGCACCACATCCTTAAGATCCTTATACGTGTTTTGTCTCTCTTTCTGCAGGTATCTGAGCTCTTGAAGTCTTTTATCCACCAGATCAAGTTGTTCTTTCAGTTTCTTAGTGTTGAGCGAACTCGACATGTCATCTATGTCTAGCAGCGACATCTGCTGAGCCAAATCATCTGCAGCAGGCGGCGGTTTGAAGCTGCGGAGAAAGCTATTGCTGTTAGGTCCTTGTTTCAGTACCTCTAGGTCCTCTTTCACAGGGTTAATCATTGCCTCGATCTTAGCATCAGAAACCGCTGAGAACAGTAGCGACTTCTTCACCTTGTCGATCTCAGACTGCAGCAGCCCCATTTCGGCCGTGTACTTTGTCGGAGACCAGAGAGGCCCATACTTCTCCTTGTTCTCATGGAACAGTGCCGCCTCTTTGCGCAGAAGGGACTCACACAAGCTGATGGCTTCATCAATCATCGAACGAAGATTGCCTGCCTGAGAGCTGTCAATGGCAGTCGCATTTCGACTCATCTCTGCGGCTATAGCAACGACTCTAGGGTCAATCTCGTCATCGTCATCGTCGGCACTTGCTCTGGTAGCACCGGATACTTTAGAAGGATCAAAAGAGAGCAACTCACGCAACTCCACCAGCGATTTGGGTAGTCTTAGGAATTCCAAGCTGGAATTGAACTCTTCATCTGCCACCTCCACCTTCTCGTTCTCCAAACGAAGCAACTTCGCCTTCTCCTCGGAGTACATGGAGGCCTGCTCGTGCACGCTCATCGGAATAATCTTGCTAAACAAGTCCCTACCAGCGATCTCTGCGATGTTTTGCTTCTCCAAAGGCACAGACTGAGCGCTCTCCAGCGCCTTGACGTCTGGCAGACTGGCAAATAGGGGAACATTGTCGTGGTAGATGTAATCGTTGTCCTTCTCCAGCTCCTGCAGCTCTTTCTTCAACAGCTCACCATGGTCTTTAAAAATTGCCTTGAGTTTCTCCCAGTGGGGGCCAAAGGCAACGTACTTGTTACGCTCCTTGAACACCTCGTCGGCCTTGCGCATGAACGCAATGGCATTGCCGTACTTTGTGGATGATTTGAAATGCAGACCTTGGTGGTAAAGACTGACAGAGGAATAAAACACCTCCTTTATGGCACAATTGGGCTTGATAGCTCTGTCCACCGGAGCTTTGACGTTTCCGAACAGCTCCTTAGCTTGTCTGTAAAGCTCGCTCGTGGCCTTTGAAAGTCGGGCAACAAGAGAATGCTTCAAAGCCTCTGGGTCTGTCTCGTCCAGAAGCTTAACAAGAAACACTTCTTGTGCTTGTGCAAGCATCAGCTTTTGCAATGCCTTGACGGTATCGGGGCTCATGTCGTCAGAGGGAGCATTTAAAAAGTTCTCACTGACAAATTGATAGACGCCAGCGGCATTCTGAAGGTGGGCATAGCTGGCTTTGATGTCGCTTTCAAACAAATCCGCACCCAACTGCGACAGGATAGACCCCAAATTGAACAGGATGCTAGCCTTTTCGTAGGCAGTCGAGTGTTGCGTTGTCTTCACACTCTCTTTAAAAGCGTCATGCCATGTGAATGAAGCATCGAGGACGTCAACTGGTATCCTAAGCTCAAGGTTCAACAGTTGGCCATAATACTTGTAGAACAAGTCTCTACCGGTAGCGTCTCTCTCGGCCAAGGCGACATCGGTGCGCAATTTATTGAACTTGGCCACCTCTTCCTCAAAGTCACGGAAGCTGCCGTATATTGGCACTATGTACGCTTTGAGAGCAGCGGTCCAATCAACTGGCAATGTTTTTTTGGACGGAACGGTGAAAAGGTATGGTTTCATCGACAGAGTTGTTGAAGGAATGGATGAGGAGCCGTCAATTAATCGTAAGAGCTACTGGGGCACTGGCTATCAGTTGAAACCCTGCAGTAGCGAGCACTCCCCCCGGCTGAGGACAGTTTCCCTGCAGCAGCTCTGTGGGGTAGAGATGTCTCAAGCGGCCAGGAGGCGTGAGGTGTAGGAGATAACGGGGCAGAGAAAGCGAGGAAAGATAGCATTTGACTTTAAGGCAAATATCAGGGTACCAGGAACTACAACGAGCGGTCTTCTACAATAGTTTAGCACCAGAAGCAGGACGAGTTTGTAAAAGTGGTTTACACTTACCTGATTGCTATAAATTACTGCGGAGGTGTATAGTGCAAAGCAGCTGTCACAGTTGTTATACAGTCAGATCATTCCCCAATTATAATACCCACCATGTCGCTTGAAACACTCATAGAAGAGGTGGACAAGCTCGCACAGAATAATGCGCTTGACCAGTGTCTGACAGAGTCTGAGGATTTGCTTGCCAGTCTCAAGAGAGTGAGAGAACAAGTGGCGCAAGATGACGATTCAGAGTTTCACACTTTACCCAAACGAGCCAGCAAGTGGAGCACCTCAGTAGTGGCACACGAGAAGGCCATCAACACTTCGATCAAGAAGTATAGCAGCAGGATCGAAAAACTGTTTACTTTGAAGCTTGACTCGATCAACCAATCACAACTCGACATCAAGGACAAACGCACGGCGAAGTTGATAGACCGAGCCATTATGATGCACTTCTTGCGCAACGCCCAATTCAACGTTTCACACATACTGGAGAAAGAGAGTCATCTGAGAATACCAGAACAGCTGTTGATGAACTCACAGAAGCTGAGCCACATATGCGAGGAGCTGTCAAACAACAATCTACAGCCGGCCATTGATTGGGCTGTGGCTAATAGCGAGAAGTTGAAGATGCTTGGTTCGGACCTGGAATTTAACTTGCACAAGTTGCAGTTTATGCAGCTACTGGAGACAAAAGAGCGGGCGTTTGAGGCATACAAGTACGCAGCAGAGAACTTCCCGATGTTTGGCAGTACACATTTGAGCGAGATTTCAAGGCTGGTGTACACGATAACAAACACTAAGGAGGCTAGAATCTCTTTATTTGGCACAAAGGAGATTAACCTCATGATGATTCACAACCAGCTGTGCAGAGACTACTGCTCGCTGTTGGGTCTGCTGTCGGAGAGCCCTATTTTCAATACCATACTGACGTCTTTCATTGCTATCCCCAGTTTCTTGAAATATAATGATATCATGGTCAAATCTAATGGTAAGCTTGATTGGACTAGCGAAAATGAACTTCCCTTTGAAGTGAATTTGCCGCAGTACTTCCAATTCCAGTCGATATTCATATGCCCTGTCTCGAAAGAAGAGACTACACCCATGAATCCGCCAATGGTGCTGCCTTGCCACCATTTGATCTCAAAGGACTCATTGGCACAAATGAGTAAGAATCATTTATCGAGCTTCAAGTGTCCGTACTGTCCACGCACATCAACTGCTAGTCAGGCAATTGAAGCTCGGTTTGTGACGATTTAACCGAGATATTATGAATAGGAAATCAGTGGTCTCCTAATTTGTATGTGGCTAGGCTACAAGCAACAAATAGTAGTGGATAGTGGCTTTGAGTTTTGAGTTGATGTGATTCACTCCTACCTCATTCCATTAACATACTTTCGTTACCTTGAATGGCAGAGATCATCATGTCTGTCAGAGTTTACAACGCTGCTGTGCTGCCTAGGACTTTGAACCACGGTTTTGTAGCAGTGACCTGCCTGAGCGCCACTAACTGGCTGTTTCCACTCTACTCAGGTATTACAGCTTTATGGTTGGTTTTAGTACACGTTTTTATAATCTTAGCATACCTAATAAGTCCAATACCTGCTCCGGGGTACTGTGTTACACACATACCCCAGATATAATAATCTTTGCACCAGAATTTTATTAGAGTTACAGCCTCGCGTCGCGTATCTGGTGACAGCGCCTAATGACACACCCGCTGATTCCCACGTTGTATCTCGCACACTAAAATTCGTGCGTCGTCTCTATTGCATATACTTTTGATTACAAACTCAGCGTTCCCTATTGGCTCGCTATAAAACTACACCATGAACACCTGTACACCAATATGCTTGCTCCACAGTCAAAGTTTGTGAGGCTAAAATTTTAACCATTGACATATTGGCATAGAGCGCGCAATTGTTCTTGTGCTAATAACAGTGGGGCAAAGGAGTGGCTACAGTAAACGAAGGAAGGCTGTTGAAGTGTTACAGTAACTTGGCACTACATCTCCACAGTTTAATTTATCTTTGCGGCATTCGTTTTCAACATAAGACAACGTCTTTTTTGAGCACTACACTGTTAAGTAGCGCGCTCTTATTGCATATCCCAAAACTACGGTAAGACACCAGTATACTGGTCATAGGCTTAATTGCTACGGCATTCATTATAGGGTAACATATAGTTCAACAGAGCTGTTCATATTGCACAGTCACACATAGAGATACACAACATGTCATTGGTTGCTCTGAAAAATTCCGTCTCCTCGGCGATAGCAAAGGTTGGCAACAAGTCAAGCGATTCTCTTGACGCATCGATACACAGCAGCCACAGTAATGGAATCAGGCCCTATCAAGGGGACCAGAACTATGGCTCAGTGGATGCAGACGACAACAACTCAAACCACGAACACAGTGCCCTCCTGGGTTCCTACGACGACCATCAGAACAATAGCAATGGACTCCCGTGGTTTCTTCAAAGTGTCGATCCCCGTGTGATGTCTGACGCCATCATTGGCTTAAGTGACGGGCTGACAGTTCCATTTGCTTTGACGGCAGGCTTGTCTTCTTTAGGTAATAGTAAGTTGGTGATTACAGGTGGTCTTGCAGAACTTGTTTCAGGAGCTATATCGATGGGACTGGGTGGCTACTTGGCTGCGAGGTCGGAGAACGAGTACTACCATAACCAGGTAAAAAAGGAGAAGTCGCTATACTTTGACAACCTGGAGAACTTAGAGGACGAGATATTTGAGATAATGAATGATCTGGGCGCCTCAGAGGTGACTACCCAGTCTTTTCTACGGGACCTAGAGAAGGACCCAAACCACATGATTGACTTTATCATTCGCTTTGGTAAAGGGCTAGACGAACCCGCAGAAGGAAGAGAATTTACTAGTGCATTAACGATTGGCATGGGCTATTTCCTCGGAGGATTCGTGCCATTGATACCCTATTTCTTCACTGCTACCGTTGGAACAGGCTTGATCATCAGCGTAGTGGTGATGATTGTGACGTTGTTCTTATTCGGGTACTTCAAGACGCTGATATCGATCGAGGACAGTAGCTACGGCAAGAAAACCTTTGAGGGTCTACAAATGGTGATGATCGGGTCGGTAGCGGCAGGGTGCGCGTGGGCCTTGGTGTTCTTTATTGACAATTAGCACTGCGTAGAATATACAAACTATACGGCGGGTTAGGTCAGCAAAGCAAAATTTCTACAAAATCTTTAATTTGTAATTGACTGGTTGTGAAGATTGTAATTTTAGGTACAAGTTCATATGATAAAGCTCAGTTCAACTGACTCATTAGCTCACTTTTGTAACTCTACTCGCGCCGGTAACAATAGCCGGCTATACAATTTCTTTCCCACTCATTATATACTAGTCTTTAATTCAAAGGCTTTCTGCAGACGTACAGCATCATTGGAGTAAACAACTTCTGTTCTCCACCTTTCACTAAGTAAACAGCGGCATCTTCTAAGGCGGCAGTGACCTTGCTAGAACCCTTTGGCGCGACACCAAATCTCTCCAACAGGCCAACCATACCAGTGGTGATCTTTCTTCCAAATGTAGAGGTCCTGAAAAAGGTGTACAGGTCACCGACGGTCTGGACGTACTTCCAGTCACCAGAAAGAGGGTAGTACCAGGGGATCTCGTCACCCACGTCTGCCAAATCTCTTTCGTACTCGATCTCAAAGCCGACCTTTTTCAGAGCTGCCTCGGCAACGTCTCTCTTATACATCTTGGGGATTCCGTCTCCGACCTCAATACCATAGGCGATGGCTCTGTGCTCTGGGTTCGTCTCGTCGTAGGCATCGGTCATGACCCACTCGTAGACACCAAACACTCCTCCAGGCTTCAGGACTTTGTAGATCTCAGAATAGACACCCTCTAACACGGGAGCATGCACAGTAGCCTCAATAGCGTAAACTCCGTCAAAGGATTCGGGCTCAAAGTCCATCTGCATGAAGTCACCCTTGACAAATTGCAACTTGTTGTCAAGTTTGTTGACACGAGCGTAGTGGTTTGCCCTCTCAATCTGATAATCGTTGTTGTTGAGTCCAACGATGGAACATCCAGTGAAACGACAGATCTCTCTTGCTGGGCCTCCTACACCACAGCCTACATCGAGCACCTTCATGTTCTCGTTGAGGCCCATCTTGGCAGCCAGGTAGTGCTCGTGTCTGGCACTTGCCTGAATAAAAGGCTCACCTTTGTAGTAACGAGAGAAATGGAATGAAGAACCCCAGCCGTACTCGTAAAAATCGGTAACCAGGTTGTAGTAATGCTTAGTTAGGGCGGAGTAGTCCTCCAAACGAGAGGACTCGGTCTCTTGGTCGGTCTTCCCGTCCCAGTGCTTGAAGTAGCCGTCCATGGCGATATCAGAAGCATCCTTCTTCTTGTTGAGCCATGCTTTCATACCACCGGCACTGACGTCTTTACCGTGGAGGGCCTCGGCAAACGCCTTGTCCTTAGCGAAGTTCTTTTCTGCTAGCTTAAGCTGGTCAGACATGTTGAATGAGTGTTACCAAGCGTTGAATTGAGAGGGGGCAAAAAGGGGTTGAAGTATAAGTTTCGACCTCGTGGACTATGCGGACGCTGTCAAAGTGCGGGAAAAGAGTCTGAAAGAGAGGAATATCACACTGCTATGTAAGCCCTCGGCAATACACTAACCCAGTAAAGATGGGAGATTTCACGAGGAAGGAGAAACGAGGTGAGGGTGAAAAAAAGCTACCGCGTTTACGAGCTAAACGATAAACGACTGAAGTACGCGTTTAGATGCGAGAACAACCTGATGACATAATCAATATCTATTTATACCTTGAAGCTAGGCATGTAGCTAAGAGCTTCGAACGACTTTTGGAAGCTTTCTGATCCAATATACGATAACAGAGTGTTACAAAAGCAATAGCTATTTGCGCCTCACAAGTTCAGAGAAACATTCGTTCGGATTTATAATTTTCTTAATTTTATATCGTTAACCCTGATAATCGTAACCTACATGCTTTCAGCTCAAGCACTCAACTCGTCACTCACACAAACACCAACAGCGACAAAAGAGCAGCACCACACAGAATTGGCACCGATAACCTTCCGTATGATGAACCTGCGGCGTTCTTTCTTTCTGGCCCTGAAGAGCCCGTCGCAGACGACGAGGCGCTGCTACCCCTAGAGGTCGCCGAGCCACCCGAAGTCGCCTCCGAGCCGAGCTCTGAAGCAGAGAAACCAGAAGGAAAGTTGGTAGCGGTCCCAGTCAAGGACTCGTCTCCACCGGTGACAATCTGTGAAGCTGTGTTGAAATCAGTGTCTAGGCCCGTAACCAAAGCGCCCTGAGAGCCTGAATAGCTAGTTAGCGCAAATGTGCTGAGGGACAGGGAGACGCCGTTAGCACTTCCCCAGGTTGAAGAGTACCCTGAAGCCGAAGATGCAGAGGGGATCGAGCTAGAAATCTCCTCGATGGACTCTGAGCCGGCGTCGTGGTTAGCTTGCGCTAATGCAATGTAATAGTCCTCCAAATCGGCCACAAAATAAATGTTTCTTAGAAAGGAGTCGCCCAAGATGAAGGTGTCATCACCGGAAGAAACCAATGTCAAGGCACAGTAGTCTGTTGATTGGCCATTCCTCAGGGAAATTGGCATGGAAAATGAAGTGAGGGGAACGCGGATGGTCTTACCACCGAAATTAAAGGTGAATTGTGCCCTTGATGCATCGTCACAATTGAAATAGTATGCTCCAAGCGAGTAAGAGTATTCGATATCCAGCAAACTAGCAATAGCACTAATCACGTCGGCAGGCATGTAAGTGTAGGTTGTTCCTGTGTCGAGGAGAGCGGCACCATAGCCACGGGCGAACTCAATGGACTTGTCATCTACAGCCAATGTAATGGAGTTCAATGTGATCTCGAGCTTCAAAGGGTTCTTATAACCATAACTCGCCAGAGTGTTTACAATGGGCAGCAGGGCCAAATCACCAGAATACTTGCTGTGGTCAATACCTCCAAAAAGAATGGAAGCGTCGGCAGAGTTGGAGGCATTCAGGTAAACAGAATAAGCAGCTTTCGAAGTAAGCCCCTGAGACACCATGCGGAAAGGCAGGTTCTCATAAGTGTAATAGTTGTTCTGTGTAGCCACCGAGCCAGAGTACGTTACCTCAAGGTCGGGCAGCCCGATACCAAATACACCAACTTGAGAATCGGTTTCGTCGGCAACGGCAAAAGACAAGCTCTTGACAGTAACGCCGTTAAAGGTTACGTCATCATGGCCAAAGTAGCCGAGAGCGAAAGTGCCATCTCCATAAGTAATGTTGAAGGCAGTGCCGTTGCTGCGAAATGAATCTGAGTTTGAAGGGTCAAACGTACCATACTCTTGGCAGTCAATCGACGTGGCCTGCGCGTAAAGAGAGGCTGTGCCATCACCAAGAGGTCCTTCGCCTATGGTTGTGGTAGGGTCTTCGGAATCGGCACGCTTATGTAACTGATTGAAATCGGGGAGGTCGTTGAGGGAGCGGTATTTATCAGAATGGGGAACAACAGGGCTGAACTTAGCACCAGCATCGCTCTTTTTACTGTCTTTGGTGCTTTCTTTGATCTTGCCCTCTTCGTCTTTCAGCGTCTTCACATCAATGATATCACTCAGGTCCCTAAACTTGCTATCGCTACTGTTATCACTACAGTAAGTGTTGTTTGAGTTCATCACCCACAAATCAGAAGACCCCGTGTCAATAAGCACCTGGACCTTCTGTTTGTCGGAGCCAATCTCAATCTCTACCTGGTAGAACGTCCTCTCGTTTTCAAGAACCATCTCCACGGTTCCGTCCGTGGCTCTCTTTTGGAAAGCGGCGGGCTTAGCATTCGGAAGGGCATTTTTATGACTGGATCCTCTGAGCACCGTGGGACTGAGGGCAACAACTTTTGGTGGAGTAATGGCATTAGCATCCGGAATGGCTAACGCGTTCGCCAATTGGCTCGCAAGGACCAAATAGATACTACTAAGAGAATATCTCATTGTAGGGTTTAATGAAGGTATCAATAAAGAGGCGAAGCTATGGGATCTTAGGTATCAAGTGTGGACTTGAGCTACGCGTAAGTGGCACGCAATAAGAAACCACTGTTTTGAGGAATCGAAGTTGATGTTACTCCTCGAAATTCAAACTATCTCTTTCACAACTGAAACTGCTGTAGTTTCTGATTGGTCTTCTGTTCTGCAGATGAAAATTCAAAGGGCAGTAGTTGGGGGGAAGAAAGGCGTATTTAACCGAGGAAGAAAAGTTATGTACTGTTTAAATATAGTAGTTGAAAAAAAGTGCCTGCGCAGAGATGCTGAGCAATGCAGAGAAATGCAGATGTGTATGCGCGAGCAAAGGGGCTTAGGATTAGAGTTTAATAAGAGTAGTCAGGTAGAGACTTCGCTGTGTCACCGGTGCCTCTCGGTGGTTTCGCAGTGGTCATTATGTGACCGACACTTATAATATTGGCTTTATTGGCTGAGAAGATTGAGGGTATTGACCCCAGAACGTGTTACCCCCGCATAATTCCGTTATCCATCTACATTTTCTGCTGCACTACGTTTTTCATTACAAATCTAAAATTAGTTAATACAATGCATTCACCAAGTGAATGTGCAGCCTGCACACATGGCCAATCTGGCACTAAGTTACAACTTTATGGACACTGCAGGGTCCAATGAACACATTTTCAACAAGGTTTCAGCTCGGTTTCCACTCGGTTTAGACTCAGTCTCGCTTTAGTAAGTAGTGAGGCAATATGGTTTTTGTAGTCTGTTGTATTCTATTTAAGTATTGGCAGCACACTGCAACATCAGAGATTTCAAATTCGATACTGAATATTTGTTAAACATCGCACGGCTGTTGCAGGCTAACCTGTGCATCTAGTGCCAAGCAAGGCTGGGCTCTTTTTTGGCCCTAAATTAGCAGCCACAAAGGGAAATTAACGACATTTTCGGTCGCAGGTGGCGGTTATTGTCACTGTCCCCCCACCGCTAGCGGCCTATGATTGTCTGGGCCATAAACCACTCTCGCACAATCACACACTAACAGTTGAGTCATTGATAACAGTTCACTGTGATGCATGTACCTCTCCGGATACAGACCAGAAAAACTCCGCTCAATGCATGCCATTCGCCAAATAGGGGATTTACCAAGACAGTCTCTCATTCGAAGTCATTTACAATCAAAGTGGCCTAGTTCAGCAAACTTAACTTAGGTTCTTCAATGTTTGGTCATCAAATATATTCCCGCTCTCTTTCAGCAACTTGGCCAATAATGGAAGCGACTTTTCATTAAAGTTTGGTATTTTCCGTATGCTATCGAGATCCTCAGAATATGTAGAGGCCATCCGAGATAAATAACCATTTAGCAGAGTGTCACGGGTGTCGTCGATCTTGGACTGTAATTTTTCGGCGTTCACCTTGGTCTCAAACGTGTTTTGATTCTCTAATATCTTGAGTTCCTTGGGCTTGGTCAGCTGCTGAAGAGTACTAAGTGTAGCGTCTTTTTGCTCTTGGGAGGCACTGGGAATTGACACTGTGCCGATATTAACACTAGTGACTTCAGTGGTATTGTGTGACTCTGCTGGATCTGCTGGATCTACTGCCTCTTCCTCTCTTTGGTAGCTAACATTAGCGTCGCTCTCACTGTCAGACTCACTGCTCGAGGAGAAATCTTCGGTTCTTCTCTTCTTCTTTGCCCTTCTGCTGTTCTTCTTCTTAACGGCATTTCTTACCTGTGCGTCGCTCATTTGGTACTGTCGTGCTACTTCTCTCTATGAAGTCAGGGCAGGATACGTTACACACTGCAAATATGCAATTCTGTATATACTACATTAGAAAATTTTGGGTACAAAATTCACGTCGATCGACGCAATGATTTATACCTGCTTGTTACTGCCTCTGTTTCTTAGTTCCGCTGGCGCCCTCCTTACCCTTGCGCTTTTTCACCAAGGTGGTCAGGTCGTTTACGGAAGAGGTGGCAGCGCTATTCACATTCTTTGGGACATCTCCTTCTACGAGTTTCCCCATCAAACCTTGCATAATCTTTTCTTTCTCCTCGTTGATCCTATTGTTAGGGTCTTTCCTTAACTCTTTCAACCTGGCTTCCATCTCTGCTATCAAATCTTGGTCAACAGTACCGTCAATTTGTGACTTCTCCTTTATCGATTTGATGGATAGCTCCATATTTTTCACTGCTTCTTGCAGTGGGGATGTGGCATCCTCATTCGAGCGCTCGTCGGGCTTATACTCCAGCGCCAACGATAGCTTGTAGTAAGCCTCAGACACCAGGCTGCTGTGGAAAGGATACAGCTCCTTTCTCAACTTGGCCAGTGACTCCAAATCTTGAGCTGCCTGCACAAAGTTCTCTGTTTCCAACGACAACTCGCCGAGCAAGTCATACACGCTATCCAACTTCTTCTTGAGGATGATAGTGCGGTTACTAGTCTCCTGCTTATCTGACTCTAAATGTGGAATTGGGAGAGACTCTTCGCTCAGTTCAGCAAGTTGCTCCTCGTATAGCGTCCTTGTCAGGTCAAGGATCTCCCAGGCCACTTCAAAGTCGCTTTGCTCTGCTCCCTCGTCTTCTCCCTCAGCAGCGGGCACCTCTTCGTCCGTCTCATCGCTGCCATCGCTAACATTAGCATCTCTGTTCTCTGATTTGTCATCCTTCGCTTCATTTTCGTCGCCCTCGCCCTCACTCTCATTGTCCTCTGCTAACGGAGCATTCTCACTGAACTGAAACACCTTATCTTTACCCTCACTGTTCTCATCCTCGTCGTCGTCCTCTTCTCCCTCTGCAACGTTCTCAGCTCCTAGTACTCCGTTCTTCGAAACAGCGTTCCGGAACAGAGCTTTGCCGTACAGAAACAAGATGTCAGCGTCGTCTTTCCCGCTAGTCAGGTTCGATAGCTCACAAGCTTCGGAGTACTTCTCCACAGAGAGCTCGTAGTCCTTCTCTGCAAATGCCTTGGCACCGGCCTCAAGCAATTTCTTTATCTCCGACATGATATACAGCGCTGCAGGGGATCCTGAACTATATAATCAGTTGATTGCACAGTAGGACAATGCTCATGAAGTCTAGGTGCTTACACGCTATCTTGAACCGGGTAACGTTCCACGCAAACGCGAAAACACTCCAGTGCGCATTTGCACCGCAAATCGCCTGTGCCCGAACTCGCGCTCCTTCGCGAAGTTGCACACAAAAATGAAAGCCATTTTTAGGACATCTTCTCTCGGTCAGAGCCTGGTATTTCCTTGTTTAACCCCGTTGAAGCCCCCCTTTTCCAGCCTCATAGTGCCAATGACAGTCGAAGGTAAGTGAATACATTTCAAGAGTATATAAAACGATTCTGTTTACTCTCTTAGACAGTGCAATAGCCGAATCACAGCACACCGAACGCGACATGCCTCTTTGTGACACGCGCCTCGATTACACTATATCATAAGTCCCCCTACTAACTCTACTGTTTAGCACCTAACGAAGAGGCCAACGTTTCCGTCGTGAACAACCATGCTGCCATTGATCAGGCTTCCGAGTCAGGTGATCATATCATTTCCGACTCACATGGCGGGCCTACCTCAATTAGCACTGAAGAACCTAACAGCGAAGCCAACGGATCAAACGAACACGCTATCATCAACAACGAGAATGCCAACAACGCCCACGCCGCTAACGTCAACGAAGTCAAGGTAATTCGCCGTAAATTGAACGGATACGTTGGGTTTGCCAACCTCCCTAAGCAGTGGCACCGTAAGTCAATCAGACGTGGCTTCACTCTCAATTTGATGGTTGTCGGTGAAAAAGGATTGGGTAAGTCCACCTTGATCAACACCCTGTTTAACAAAGACCTTTACGAGATTAAGAACAATGACCACACAGAGTACCCAGATCCAGAGGAGAATACCAAGGTGACTATCGAAACCGTCAGCGCTGAGATCGAGGAGAACAACGTGAAACTGCAGCTCTCGATCATCGATACGCCCGGTTTCGGTGAGAGCATCAACAACACGGACAACTACAAACCTATAATTGACGAGATCAACGGGCGCTTTGACCAATATCTTGAGAGCGAGACAAAGATCAATAGGTCCACCATCATTGACAATCGGATCCACGCTCTGTTGTACTTCATTGAGCCCACGGGTCACTGCTTGAAGCCACTTGACATCAACTTCCTTAAAAGCATCCACGAGAAGGTGAATGTGATTCCAGTAATCTCCAAGAGTGACACTCTGACTGAAAAGGAGGTTTTGGAATTTAAGACTAAGGTTCTCAGTGATATTGAGAACCAGGGCATCAACATCTTCAGACCCACGGAGTATGAATTGGATGATGAAGCCACTGACGTGAGCCAGGACATTGTTGCTAAGATGCCATTTGCTATTGTCGGCTCCACCAATCAGCTCCAGACACCCGACGGTAGAGTGGTTAGAGGCAGATCATACCCATGGGGAATCATTGAGATCGACAATGAGGAACACTGCGATTTCATCAAGTTGCGCCAATTGCTGATTAGAAATTACATGGAGGAGCTTAAGGAGACGACAGCAAAGAAGCTGTATGAGAATTACCGTTCCGAGAAGCTGCTGAAGCTGGGTATCAAGCAGGACAACTCTGTGTTCAAGGAGTTTAACCCTATTCTTAAACAGGAGGAGGAAAAGAAGTTTTACGAGAGCAAGCTAGCTACAATGGAGGCGCAGATGCGCTCTGTATTCCAGCAAAAGGTGAGCAGAGAGGAGAAGAAGCTGCAAGACACGGAGGCTGATCTGTTTGCAAAACACAAGGAGATGAGAGAGAAGCTTGTGAAACAGATCAAGTTATTGGAAGAGAAGAAAAAGGAGCTCGAGTTGGCCAAGCCCAACACGGAGTCCTCGCATCATCCAGTACCAGCTGTACCAGTTAACCCTGCGCCCACAAAAACTCGCAAAGGGTTCCTCCGTTAAAGAAGGGCTTGCGGACTTGGCGAAGTTGTCTTAGTAGGCGTAGTCAATGCAGTCAGGTGGGTCGATAAAGTTAACAAAGTTAGAGTGTTTAAGTTAAGTAGAACAACAAATAATCACACAAGAAAAAAGCAGTGGCAACTAGTGATTATGTTGCGGCGGGTTGTCGATGCTAGATAAATCAGAATACTCATTACGGTCCAAAAACCAGAGAACGCTGCTGGCGCATTAAGTTTTCAACTTTTCCCCGAATTACCGAGAGCAAGACTTTAGTCCTCCTACAGCCAATTATTGGGCTTGGTTGCTTGATAATCAACAATACCAAGACAATGTTGTAGCTGAACTTATGCATGAAATAGATACAACCAAAACTATCCATCACCTTACTAGAAAAGCCCGGAGAACTTGGCGGTTGTTTACTTGTATGTTCATTTCATCAGATAGTAAAATGACATCCTACCGAAATAAAATGTCTTTATTCGCTTTGACCCTTTTCACCGGTGCGACACACCATTCAAAACCTACTCACATGTCACTAACCAACTACTTCACATATACTTAGAAATCCTTGCACCACTACGCAACACTAAGCACCACTGCACACGAAGACTACCCCGCTGGAAGCTTTCATACAGTTATTTTGCATGCAGTCTGCATGCAGTCTGCATGCATGCGTCATACCGCTACCGCTCCAGCGCAATAAATACCGAGGGGCAACAGAAGGCCCAGGTCTCCAACTTAGAAGCATTTCACGATCCACTCTCCGGGGAAAACACCCCCTTTTCACCAAATTACGCTGTGTAGGGATGCATTGCACCCCATTAGAGGGACATGCCACTTAGCGCATTTAACTTTGGAACTGACGCATTTCTGAGAGGAAGTGATTATTTTCGGACCCCGGGAGGTTTTTTCCTCACTCAGGGTCCGGTGAATAGGAAATTTTTTGTACTGTAGTAGTGAAATTAGTTTGCCTCGCAAGCCGAGCCGAAGCTTTGCTTAGTAAAACATCTGAGAGGGTTAACAACGGCTACAGCCGTACGATGCAAGAGAGCAAATCAAAGGGTGGCAAATTGTAAGGAAAGACAGGAACTTATATTGCAATGGCAAAAATACTATATTACACTGCTCTATAAACTCCCACTGTGTAGTCAATATCCCACGCAAAATTAGCCTACTATGCATGGCATTCTCAGCAGGGTGGTCCCACGTATTTGTCAAACGTCAAAACATAGCAAAGTTTAAACGGGCATGCGTCCCACTTAAGAAAGTGGGTTCTCCGCATTTATGTCATTCAAAAGTTTTCTATGCAGAATGTGGTTACTGCTGTATGACTACGTTTGCGTATAAATAGAGTGATTGTAGAACATTTGCGAAATGTAGACAGAGTATCTTATCGTTATTGCGAATAACTATTAGAGTCAATTAGGCTTCAGTAAGATTAAGAATCACAGAAAGCTCACAAGGTAACTTTCTTTCACACAAACAACTTCAAATCACAGTATGGTCCAAGATATTGACGTCGAGAAACAGCTATCCAACTCAAACGATCACCTAGAGTCCGTGGAGCATGTAAAGGGTGGTCCCCAGAGAGAGCACACACGTATTGTTGCGTCTGACGACGGTGCCTATGTCTATTTCGGACAGCAAAAGTTCTTGAAACATGAGTTGATGGAGGCCTTCGGTGGTTACATGAATCCAGGTCTTGCTGTGCCATCCACGCACAACTTTGCCAACCCAGCACCTTTAGGTTTATGTGCCTTTGCCCTGACCACTTTTGTGTTGTCACTGGTCAACGGAGGAGCCATGGGAGCCTCCAATTCAAACGTAGTGGTGGGCTTAGCAATGTTCTATGGCGGTTTTGTACAGCTCCTGGCAGGAATGTGGGAGATGGCTTTGGAAAACACATTTGGTGCCTTGGCTTTTGGCTCGTACGGAGCTTTCTGGATGTCTTTCGGTGCTATTTCGATTCCTTGGTTTAACATCGCCGCTTCTTATGAGGACGAGACAGAATTGAATAATGTGTTGGGATTCTACTTACTGGGTTGGACAATCTTCACTTTTATGCTCTGTCTCACAACGATCAAATCTACTCTTGCCTTCTTTGGACTCTTCTTTTTCTTGGACATCACATTCCTTTTGCTTTCGATCGAGCATCTTGCTCCATCTCCTAGTTGTGGTACCGCTGGCGGTGTCTTTGGAGTTATCACGGCGTTTATCGCGTGGTACAATGCTCTAGCAGGTCTGGCTACTCCTCAGAACTCATACTTCACGCTCAAGGGTCTGCAGCTGCCCAAGTTTGGAAAGAAGGCCTGATGCGTGGACTTAAAGAGTCCCTGGCATCTCGCCGGAAATTTATAGCCTACAAGCTAAACTAGTGTTATTCTATGCTCGTCCTTTTTCACTGAGCCCTTTTAAAAGGGTCGTATTATATGCTTACATACTGTATTAATTTAATGTGATATGAAATACACTTCCTGCACTGAGCGAGCATAGTCTTTGTCTAGACTCTTTTTTCAAGACATGTATGGAACCTTTTTGGATGAGTTCCACGTAAAGATACTGCCTTCTCTGATGAGAAAACGACTAGTGCATTATGCTTGCTCGGATAGTCACGGTTCTAGCACACATTCTCTCCGAGACTATACTTACACCGTTAATCATGTTGTATTGTTGCGAGCGCGTCTTGCATAAAAAAACGCGCTGCGAATAGTGGGATACGGTTTTTTGATGTTTACTTTCGAGCTCCTTTTGAGTGAAAAATTGCGTGTTTGTTGTCTTTTCGAAACTATAGCTGTCCGTTCTTGGCGCGTCTCTTCGTAATTTCATATAACCTTACGCGTCAACACGCGTCCTAGACGAGAATGATTAAGCAAACCGTGTTTCAAGACACATTCTCCCCTGTCGAGGTGTTTTCTCTTTTCCACTTTCAGCTTGTACCCCTCTCCTTCTGGGTCTGTTGGCTCACGCACCTTCAGGCTACGTGCTTCCCCTATAAATACGACACCATCACCTCTGTACTAGCAAAACTCTTTCTGAATAAACTTTCTTTCTTCAGTCACTCATTGATCCAACTTATAGTCTTTCTTTTAAACTATTTCAATAATAAATTACACCAACAATGCAATTCAAATCAGTTATCTTAGCTTCCATCCTGGCTACCTTGGCCTCCGCTGAATCATCCGGCTTTTCCGTTGTCACCAACACTGCCACTGAGCTCTCCACCACAACCTCCACCACCACTACCTGTTCCGAAGGTTGCCCAACCACCGAGTCGAGCTCCACTGCCACTCCAACTGCTACAACCGCTGCTGTGAACGAGGTGGTTGTTACCGACCACGAGACCTCTACTTACTACTCCACTGTCTGCACCATTTGCGAGGAGGAGGCTGCTAAGTCTTCTTCTGCCAACCTGGTCACCTCCACTCTTACCTCTACTATTAACGGTGTCGAGACTGTTTACACCACCGTCTGCCCAGAATCTACTGCTCCACCTGCCGCCCCTACTGCTCCAGCTGGTGTCTCTTCTAAGGAGGAGCAGGTTGTTACTCCAACCACTCCTGCCCCAGCTGCCCCAGCTGCCACTACCTCTGTTCCAAAGAACGAGGCTCCTGCCTCTTCTGAAGAGGACATCACCTATGTTGACATCACCACTACTCCTTTAGTTACACAGGAGGAGGACGTTACTTCGACCGCTTTTGACTACGTCACCATTACTTCTACCTTCACATCTTGTAACGGCCAAGGTGCTTGCCAGACCTACACCTCCAAGTACAGCCCTGAGTTTGAGACTAACTACCCAGGCCGCGGTAACAGCTCCTACGTTGTCTCTACATATGATAACGCTGGTAACAAGGTGTACGCCGGAATCGGTGCTGCCGTGTTGGCTGGTGTTGCTCTTGTGTTGTAAGCAAGCGCAGAGATTACATGTCCACAGAAAACAAAACTACACCTTGATACAATAATCTGCACAAAGGCAACAAAAGTACAACGTCTACGTAGAGCCCCATATTTATCGTACATTAGTATACCATAACGTCTCAGTAACTGTTCCCCAAAGATGTAACCAGCGAGAGTTTTTGCACTCTTCGCGATTCTCTCCCAGTAATGCATTTCGGGGGACCGAAAACAGCGTTACTTAAATTTCAAGAAATCGCGTTACATTCTGCTGCACGCTTAGACATTTGCGGGTGAGTCTATGCATTTAATTGCGCTCTTTTCGGCGGGCCGTTAAATCCTATTTGTATTCCTTTCACAATCACTATATATATATACATAGCTTGTTGACTTCCTAAGACTTTGATAAACATAGTAAAAATCTTTCGCCTATAGAACAATGAGAGTCTCTGTTTTAACTGTAGTTGTTAGTGCTTTGGCCACGTCGCTTTCTGCCGTGGCCGCTCCCGTCCAAGCACGTTACCACGACTCAAAGACCGCAGCGTCGGTTGCCCGTACACTGGTCCACCGCGAATCTTTAACTTCACTCAACACAATTTACCAAGACGGCTCAAACATCCCTGTTTCTTTTGTCGAATACTATGCTGACTGTGACCATGACGGCCAGCCAATAATGTTGATGATCGATATGTCCACCTCGAACAAAAACATTGATGAGGGATCGAAGACTAGTTTAAGCATAAGAGTAGGAGATCATCCTATCACGGAGCATGTAAACCCACATTATCCAGGCCAGTTCCATATGTCTACCGCTGGTTCTCCCAGGGTTTCGTTGCGTGGTAAGTTTGTCCCCGTCAACGAGACGACGAGTGCTGCAACCTGCTTTGCTGCTAGGCACAAGGAGGCCACCATGTGGTTCCCAGGATCGCCTGTTCATGATTCTCACTGGGCGAAATTCCAGGTTGAGGGTGTCTATTTTCTTGGAGGTTTTGGTGACAGGGCCTACATTGGAGAGATCCCCCTGCAGGAGTATTTTGAGGCCGATTTACTCAGCAAAGAGGAGCTGGCTGAAATATTCTCCAAGCAGCAGTTTGAAATCAAGGAGTACGAAGAGCAAGAAACTAATTGGTTCAGATCTGTTCTTTCGTACTTTTTGAGGGAAGATAGCGATAACAAGAAAAACCGCGATAAGGGGATAAAGAAGCATGGCAAGCACGGCAAGCACTGTGGTAAGGAGCAAAGGAAGCACTGGAAAAAGGTACACGGACATGAAGAGGAAGAGCAGGACGCCGAGTCTGGCGAACTTTTTGAGACTTCTGCCGAGGAAAACGCAAAGAAGCACGACAAACACTACGAAGAGGAGCAGAGCGAGCACTGGAAAAAGGCTTACAAGCAGCTCTCTTCACAATTCAAGGCTCAGAATGTCATGAATGTTGACAACTAGATCCTTCCTCCTCCCAAGGCATCACACCTGCGTTTGAGCGACTCGTACGACATATTTAACGTCTTATTGCTAATTATATAGTTCAACTATGCGCTTACTTTTTATGTAGTAAAGTGCTTTTATCTATGCGCGCGTTTTGGCTCCCTCAGCTCACGCTTTTTAAATGTGCTCGTCTCAGCTTGTCTTTATCTCACGCGATTTCCACAAATGGCAACTCTATCCCTGCATCTTTTTTTAAGCTATCTAATTATTCACGCAGACATTAAGCTATTGTGGAAGAAGTCTGTTAAAGACGTGTATCTGGAGTGTGAGTCGTGTATTGACGCGGGATATAGGACCTGAGAGCCAAGACTAGGACAAACTTACTCTATCGCGTTTTTACTAATTTCAACAGGATTTTTTTTCAGGGACTACCAGAACCTTACTATAAGTCCAATACCACCGCTATCAGCACACCGAAGCAATGGTTACCTCTACTCAACGTCGTAATTTCACAGTTGCAGGGCTTTCTGTGGCCGCATTAGTGGGAGTCTCAGCCGTAGTGTTGAAAACCTACCCACACTTGCAAACAGAAGCCACCGAGTATATCAAAAAGCTGCTTCCCAACTGTGCCTCCTACTCCGAGGTAAAACTGCCGGAAAAGCTTGATGACTGGAAAGAGGAGGACTTCAAGGAGTTTTTGCTGCAAAAGGAAGTCAAGGTACCTGAGGGTGCGTCTCTCGAAGACTTGAAGGCACTGGTTGAGAGCCTCAAGAGCGAGTAATTTGTGCTGTCTTTAACTTGTATTTTTTATAGTTCATGGCGATTAAGTGACGGCTATGGCAAGGTGGCTAAGCCCCACAAGTATGTTTTAACCTACATTAATTCAGTTTATAAAAGTCTACTTAATCTACTACATTAATTTCTATGAGCCTTCAACCAGCCGTCAAGGCCCCTTTCAAAAATCTTGTAGGTGAGCCCTATATCCTCGTTGGGGATGTGAATAAACTTGACGTTGAGCTCACGCTCCACGTCCTTATTCCTCATCTCATCGTCAAAAAGGCACATACTAGTGAACTCAATGCCGTGCTTTTCACTAAGTCGACTCAGATGAGCAACCTTGGACCCCCAGCCCCATTCAGAGTCGTCGAAATAGTGATCGATTTCAAACAGCTTCAGCAACTTGCGGGCCACCGCAGGAGCAGCAGTTCTAGAAGCGCTGAATATCTTGACATCGTTCTGGCGAAGCTCCTCTAAGATGTTTTTCACGTCAGGGTAGAGTGCCAGCTCGTAGTCATATTTATCTATCACGGTATTTTTCTTTCGTGGGTGTAGCTTTAGAGGTGTCGATATGTGGGTATCGCACCAGCACGCTGCGCTGTTAGTACGTTGGCTATCGAATAGATATCAAACCTTACTTACGCCAAAGAGTGTAGTCCAGATCAAAGACTACCGCCTCGGGGTACTTCATTGCTGGCGTCAGAGATATACAGGGCATACTAAACCACCAGTAGTCACACCTGATTGTGCAAGTTGGCCCGCGGTAGCTAAAGAAAATTCTACCGCGCTTTCTGCGCCTCTGTTTTCCCCACTACCCCCCCTTGCGGCGCTTTCTATCACTTTGCCCTTTTCAGCCAATCTCACTTCCTCGTTTCCTCTACCCCAGGGAAAGTTTAGAATATCCTATTTGCCACCTGCTTACCGATCACCTCTTCTTTTACCCAATTTAATACCTTATAGTGTTTTGATTGTCAGAGTCTAGAAGTGTCGAGATGAGCGACAATCAGTCTACTGGCAGCAATTCCGCCGCCTCCAACTCCGGGGCGTCAATTGCCTCTATGAGCACTCGTAAATGTACCAGTGCTAATAAGAAACGCTGTGGCACTACTGCTACCTCCACCGCCCCAGAAAAGAGCATCAATGTTGACGTCACTTTCTATCTGCCCTCGATGATGAAAGACAGACTTAGCTTCACTGTATTGAAGAAAGACAGGCTGCTTACTAAAGAGGCGCTTTTGGAAACCTTGCTTGAGCACACCGCCCATCTAGAGGTTGTGAACGGGTTACTCGCCAGTGTTAACAGTCAATCGCCGGAAGTAAGTGTCAATATCAGAAGAAAGTCTAAGAAGGCTAAAAAGTACATTGCTTTGGAGTCTCAACAGGACTTCCAGACACTGAGAAGAAGTCTTAAGGTGAAGAGTAACGTGAAGCTGAGTATTGACCTAATCAAGTTAGAGAAAACTCAATTTGCTTCCCATGGCGGTTTAGGATCTGCTACTACTGCCACTGCAAATACCAACGCACCGTCATCTTCAACTCTCTCTTCGTCTTCAAAGCCCCTTAACATCAAGCTTGAGGAGCTCATCAACAGCGCCTGCGATGCGCGCACTGTAGAGGAGTTTACCACTGCAATCAAGGACGACCTCAACATTTTGGGCGCCTCAATTTCCGATAACCTTGCGAACTCTGAGTTTTTCAAGAAGCTTTCGAATCTGATTGAGCAGAATGTGTCAAAGATCATTAAGAATTTTGAAGAGTTGAACATTAGCGAGCCAACAACTGCAGAAGCAGAGACAGCGCCTACTTCAGAGCAGGCTGCTTCCACTACTTCTGCACAGGTACACAGGGGAGTAGTCTGTGACGGTTGCTACCCTGATTCTAACGCCTCTACCAAGCCTATCACAGATGTACGTTACAAGTGTGTGGAATGCGACGATTTTGACATTTGCGGCGATTGTGAAGCCAAAGGGGTCGAGACTGGCAGTCACAAGGCAGACCACAGCTTGTTGAAGATTAAAAGCCCATTGAGGTTTGTATCAGTTGATTACGCTGGGCCAAAGCCTAACGAGACCGAGTCTCAAGGCTTACTCCGCGCTGTCTTGGAGAGGCTTAATCTGAATTCAGAAACGCCTGGTCCTCGTGAGTACGCTTTGTTATGTACGATTTCGACCGCTATCGATGATTATTACATGGGAATTGTCGAGGATGAAGAAAAGGAGGCAGAGGAAGAAGATAACAAGGAGGCAGAAGTAGCCCCAGAGGCAGCAGAACCAGAAGCAACGGCAGCGGCAGCATTGGCGGAAATTGCTGAGGCCGTGAAGGAAGCCCATAGATTTGACGCAACTTCAAATGAGTCCGTTACTGTCACTTTCAGCAAGAAAAACAACAGAGTCGCTGAAGTCATGATTGAAAACAATACCGAAGCTGAATTGGACCTTAGAGAGCAGCAGTTAAAGTTAGTACTTGACGAAAGCTCAACTGTCTTACAACTTCCTCACTCTGTTATTCAAGCAGGCCAGTCATTGAGAAGACCGATCTTGCTAGACTTAGCATATATCAGGGGTGCGAGCTTTGCACAGAACTTTGACGAGCTTTTTGCCGACGTCCACGAGAGAGGCTTTATTCAGTTTATTTCCAATGGTAACTCTGTCTTTGGTGACCTGAGAGTATCTGAGCGCAGTGCTGAGGAGAATTTCCGCTTTGTTTTGAAGAAGTTTGAAGGATTCGGCGTCAATTCTGAGTACCTTCAGGTGGAGGTCAATGGCAATGTTGAGGAAGAAGATAAGCAGACTGGAAGTGAGACTGCTGAAACTACCGTGGAGGATGATACTGACAATATTGCCGAGGCTCCTGCTGACAAGGAGGAACTAGTCACTTCTGAGTGTTTTGTAGAGCCTGCTAGAGAGACTACCTCTACGGCGGAGGTCGAGGCTGACAATGCCGAGTCTTGCACAGTCACCAATGAAGACGATGATATCGTCTTAGTGGAGAGGGAAGAAGAGACGGGTGCTGATGATGCATCTGCGATTGAGGCAGAGGAGGCAAATGCTGCAGATATAGCAGCAGAGGAAGATGAACAGCACGACGCCGCTCATGAAGTTTCGACTGAAGATGAGTACTACATCTTATCCTCCGAAGATTACGACGGTTAAGTACGAGTTCAACTGTTTTGGGAGCCAAGGCCAGTTTTATTTTTATTTGGGTTATGGATAGGTTTTTTATTTTTATTGGATTAACGGATTATTGAGCTTACTGGATTTAGTTATTGAATTTTATATGATGTAGCTGGAAGTATTTAACTAGCGGTAGGTGATGTTAACTCTACGTTAACTCGACTGATTTGATGGTGGCTTAGACACTGCTACAATTCGCTGTATCTAGGGCTGATCAAAGTTCAAAGCGAGCGGAGATAAGACTGCATTCGGACAATTCGCGATGTTCTACTTTCGCTTTTTTAATATTTATATAAAATAAACTTGAATACCCGTAACTGGATTTGAGGTAACAGGCAAATAACAAACTATAGTTCATCTAGAGGACAGACAACACCAAAAGAGTCAAGGAGGCGAAGTTTTAAAATAGGGCAAAGACCAGGCTGATTATCAAATTTTTTTGACGACGCTTAATATCACCACGTCTACACAATGTTTAAATCACTCTTAAATGTCTTTGGCGGTGGGTCCAACTCCAGTGACACTGAGAACGCCATAGAGAAAGTTTTGCCTCTTGCCACGTGTCCAGCAGAATGCGACGCTTCAGAGTGCCATAACAAATTCCCCGCTTCACTCAAGGTGAATACTGATACGCCACTTTGGGAGTCGACGAAGCCTTACAGCCTGCATATACTAGTCTCCACAGGGAAGACAGACTGGCAGCGTGATGCCTTAGATGTTGACGGTACAATCTTGAAGGCAATTTCTGATTGGGCAGACGACTCTAAGATGAGCGATATAGTTGGAGGTACGATCAAAGCAAGTGTATCGTCACTGCCTCTTCCCATTGAATCTCCCTTGTACAGCCAGTACGAGAAGGCACAGATGGCCGACGTGCTGCTGCTGCCCTTCTTTGTGTGGTGCAAGGGACTCACCATTGAAAACCATGCGAGGGTGTTAGGCAAGCTTCTTCCCATACTCAAGAAGTTGAGAGATGGGTCCGAGGAGGAGAAGAAAGGTGTCAGTATTCCATCGGAGATAGAGGGAGTCAAGGTTGAGATAGATCCATACCAGAGCTATGCCTTTTTGTGTTCCCACAAGACCAGAGATAAGAGATGTGCAATTACCTCCACGATAATGAAGCGTGAGTTTGACATCCATCTTAGAGATCTAGACTTATATAGAGATTTCGGGGACACGAGACCTAACGGAGTAAAGGTGGCGTTTATCAACCATGTGGGTGGCCACAAGTTTGCTGCTAACGTGATAATATATAACCGCACTGGAGAGAACGCCTGGCTAGCAAGGTGCACTCCTTTAAATGTGAAACCCATGATAGAGGAGACCATTTTAAACCATGGCCGGGTGTGGCCTGACAAGGTAAGGATCGTGCAGAGGTTTAATCCGGTGAGCTGGTAAAGTGTTTGGCTTGGGAAGAGAATCGAAAGTTACAATCTATATATTAACTTTACATAGTATTTGACATATTCTTCCATCTTTGCATGCGAAAGATGGAGTGGAAGCGAAACACCAAGCTATCTCAAAGGAGCACGTGCTTACCGCTGCTCACCAACATCGCATTCAATTACAACTCATCCCTTGCTCTATTTTTCTCGTAGTAAGAAGGAGAAAAGACTTCCAAAACGTTGAGCTTCTTGAAAATACCGTCCCTTGCGCTAGGGTCAACAGAACCGCCGTTTAAAAGTTGGGTTAACCTCTCTTTCTCTGTCTCAACAAATTCAAAAGGGCCATTTACCATGGTATTCAGGACTCTGACATAGAATTTGATGTCGTCCGAACGCTTCTTTTCCTTGTCAATAGTCTTCAACGCACCAATCAGTTCCGAAACCATGCTATACCTGTCCTCTACTTCGGCAAGGACATACTTCTTGACCAGGTCGGCAATCTCTGTAATGACACCGGCATTTTCGTTGAGTGTGCCATCCACAGTACGGTAGGAACCGATTTTGTCGTTAACAAAGTCGACCAGACTTTCCAGATCTCTCTTGCCTTCGTACATCTGAGGGTTTTCAATATCTCCGTCTTCAATATACATAATCGTGGGGTAACCATCGATCTCGTACATGTTCTTCAGCCAGTCAGTGGGCTCGTCGCCAGTCGTGTCCACTTCGGCAACCAGCAACTGGCCGACATCAGGATGGAAAATGTCGGCAAGCTTCTGCCATACGGGTTTCAGAGCTTTGCAGTGAGTGCACCAGTCAGCTGTGAACACAACAAAGGCATTCTTTTCTTTGAACTTGACCATCTTTTCCATTGAGCCGTCGTGCAACTGTGCCACTTTAGAAACGGACTTCATAGACCTTGGAATCAGTCCTGTCTTCAATCTCAAGAATGTGCCCATAGTGTTGGTGTCTCTGTTTCCTGAGAACTCATCGGGGTCTTCTAGAGTGTCTGGAGTGAACAGCTTTAGTGTGGGGTAAGAGCTGACGCCATAACGTTCACCAATGGCCCTGTACTTATCGGCATTGATCTCCACAATCTGAAGTTTGTCAGCGTGCTTGTCAAATATCTTGGCCAGCTCCTCATAAGCTGGCGCCATGTTCTTACAATGGCCACACCAATCGGCATAAAACTTAACAAAAGAAGCTTTGCCCGATTTCAAGACAACATCATCAAAATTGTCGGCGGTGACCTCGATCACGTCGGCAAAAGCCACACTAACGAGAGCAAAAGCAGTAATTAGGTATTGATACAACTTCATATTTGCCTGGGAGTGTTATTGAGTGAAAGAAAGGCGATGGCTAATCAGGTTGAGCTGTTAATTTTATTCGTACATTATTGAAATAACACGTAGAAGAGTTCATGCACCACTCGGCGCGAAGCTTTAAAATGTGATTACATAAGCGAGGATTTTTTGAGTCACGTGAAGGAATTATCGTAGTACAAGTGTTGGATGGCTGAAGAACTCGAGCTTGCTACCTCTGGTGCCCTATATATTATTGAAATCATTATCTGCTAAACCAAAATTCCATACCAACCTATTCCATGTTTCAGTTACGCGGACATACGAGGTAATCCAGCCAAAATAACTCCTCTGCCGAAGAAACAGAATATATTTTTGGGGAATACTACAGTGGAATAATTCGACGTTCAATCATCAAGACATTGCCAAGTTGGCATGTGGGATATGACACTCAATTACTTATATAATACGTGCCATCCCAAAGTCTTCTGAGTTCTGATAGTTAAGTGCTTGCAATCAGTTTAACCACAAACATCTTATCTCCGGCCGCTTACATAGACGGCCTTTGCTCATGATAGCAGCCACACCTCACACCCAATATCCCTTATCTAACAGAACCAATTACTTTTAACTGGAGTATGCACTAGAGCGGTTACAGGTCAAATCAGTGCTCTACAAGGAATGAGAGCGTCACTGGGATTACTAAGTCTCCTTGTGGGAAATGCATTGTGCACCCCAATACAGAACTTCCTCTCGTCTGAATCAACCTCTGAGACGTTTTTGAACCTACTCAAGAACTCAGAAGGAATTGCCAGCGACTTGCAAGATGACATTAGAATCGCTTGGGAATCTTTAGAGTCTACAGGCTATAAAGACAGGCTGAGCGAGCTGGTCAAGGAATTTGAAGCGCGCGTATCGCCTCCAGCCTCTTCAGTCTCATCGCCTTTATCAGGACTCACAACGTCTGACGATTACACTCTTCAATCGGCCAAATATCCAGGCTATACTCTGCGTACCAATTCCATTGACCCGGAGTCTCTTGGTGTTGACACAGTTAAGCAATACACTGGATACCTCGATGTTGATGAGGAAGGTGAGAAACATCTGTTTTATTGGGTCTTTGAGTCACGCAATGACCCAGCCAACGACCCTATTATTCTGTGGCTGAATGGAGGCCCTGGCTGCTCCTCAATGACGGGCTTATTTCTAGAGCTGGGCCCATCCTCAATTGACGAAAACCTCAACCTAGTGTACAACCCTCACTCTTGGAACTCCAATTCCACTGTCATTTTCCTAGAAGAGCCTGTGGGAGTAGGCTACAGCTATTCCGAGGGCTCTAAAGTTGGGTCTACAGCGAAAGCCGCCAAGGATGTGTATGTCTTCCTTGAATTGTTCTTTTCGAAGTTCCCACAGTACTTGAAAAATGAATTCCACATTGCCGGTGAATCGTATGGCGGCCACTACGTTCCTCAGATTGCAAGCGAAGTGATTAACCATGCGGACCGCATTTTTGAGCTGAAGTCCGTGATCATTGGCAACGGAGACACGGACCCCATCTACCACGACAGGTCTTATGGGCCAATGGCATGTGGTAAGGGTGGAGTTCCCCAGGTCATCTCTGATGCTGACTGTCACAAGATTGAGCACGATATTCTGCCTCGCTGCGAGAGACTTACCGAGGCATGCTACCGTTTCCAAAACGGTCTGACCTGTATTCCCGCGAGCCTCTACTGCGAAAGACTAGTTCAGCCTTATATCAAGACGGGGTTGAACCCCTTTGATATGCGTTCAAAGTGCGAGACCAAGGACGAAACATGCTACAAGGAGATGCAGTACGTTGAGACGTATCTCAACCAGCCAAAAGTGATGGAAACTCTGGGTGCAGAGGTAGACAAGTACGTTGCTTGCAGTGACGATGTTGCTTTGCAGTTTGTGTTTACTGGTGATCAAAGCAAGCCTTTCCAATACTTCATTTCTGAATTACTTGAGAGAGATATTCCTGTGTTGATCTACGCAGGAGATAAGGACTACATTTGTAACTGGTTGGGTAACCTGGCATGGACTGAGGCTCTGGAATGGAGCGGTATGTTCACTTACAGGACTGCTCCAATGCTAGACTGGTACGCCAATTCTACGACTGGAGATTTGGCTGGAGAAGTGAAGTCCAATGGCTTGCTGACGTTTGTGCGTGTGCACGATGCTGGGCATATGGTCCCTATGAACCAGCCTGAACGATCCCTAGATCTGATTAACAGATGGACAAGCGGTGATTATGCGTTGGCCAATTAGCGAAGCAAAACTACTAAACTAGTTTATCAGGCTGCGAAACGAAAGTGTTGTAGAACCTTTTCGAGAATATTTTATCTTTTTGTACACAAATACGAATTATGTAACGAACTTATGCCAATTGAACGTTTTTTTGAGGTCAAACTTCCACTATGGGTGGACTCATACGACCTTAGCAGGTAGCTACTTCGTGCCTTGGCCAGTCACGTGACTATTATTTTCTCGCGTAAGGAAAAGCCCGATTATGCACGTCCTCTGTATAGTGAAATTTGAAGCACTTCATCGACTTTTCCTTTGAATAACGACCTTGTAGCCCATCCCCAAGACATGTCAAGCGACTCGGCAATAGCCACCGCTATTGAAAGCCGCAATTACAAAGTGGCTCAGCGGCTTGTAACGCAAAAGCTGCAAAAAAATCCCAACGCGACGTTCTACAGAGCCCAAAACTCTTTAATATTATACCATCTTGGAGACGTCGGAAACGCCATTAAGCAGGCAGAGCTGCTGCTCGAAACCAGTCCAACAGATGTGGAAACGGTAGAGCTTTTATCAGAGGTTTTGAATTTGTGCGAATTGGCCCATGAAGAGTCACCCTACGAGAGGGCATGCAAGAAATCTGGCAATGTCCAGCTTATATACAACTGGTTCACGCATTGCATCGAGAAAAACGATATCTTGGGTTTACAGAAATCGTCAATGATGCTATCAAAGGCGGTGTCGGGTAACAACAAGGTGAAAAATGCCAGATTGTTTAAGCTATGGGCGTGCTTCAGTATTCTACTGGCCTGTACTTACGGTAAGGATAAACTGAATCCAACCATGAGAAAGGTGCTTCCCTTACTGGGACTAAAGATGATACAGGGCATGGAGCTTGAAAATGCGCAGGAGGTATTTGTTTGTGTGCAACTGCTGGATTTAAATGACAAGGCAGACGACGCCACTGACCAATTGCGAGAGTTTCTGAAGAAAGAGAATGATCTGGAACTGAAGCTGAAGTATTTCGAGCTCCTTCTACGTCTCGGCCGCTATGAGGAGCTCTACGAAATTACCTATCACTATTTAGTAGATTTGACCGAGGATGATTGGGACACATGGGTCTTCTTGGTGGAAGCAGCGTACAAAACGAACCATGCTGATGATTTAGAAAAAATAATCAGCAGCTATGAAACCAGCAGGAACAGTCAGTTATCTTTCTTACAAGTTGCTGTACAGAAGAAGGAATTTAACGAGTTTGTAAGTGGGTTTGACAACTATGTTGCCTGCTATGGACACAAATTATGCTGTTTTCCTGACTTGAAATTCTTTGCTGATCATTTCAAGAAGGATTTGCTGCTGCCTTGCTTAGAGAAGCACTTTCAAGATCGCAACATCGGCGATGTTCTTGAGGGTAGAACTCAACCTACGGAGAATATCTTGATCTTTCTAGTGAACTACATGAAATTCAAAGTGCTCTTCAGCCCCGAACTTCTTAAGTCTATGGATTTGGTGAAAGAATGCATGCGTTACTACAACACATGTAAACCTCTTTTGCACGGCAAAGAACCAACGGAATATTTTGCCGGGTTTGAGTTTATTGTTCTGGCAGTGCAGTCTCTTCTTTCATGCGAGGCCCTCAATGAAGAGCTAGCTATCAAGTGTATTATTATCCTGGAATCAGCTGCTGCACGTGACGAACATGAGTACCACCTAAAACTATGGCTGATCAAATTATACCAGCATATCAACTGCTTTTCTCTTGCTCAGCACAACATGGACCTGCTCAAGGTGAAAGTTTTGCAATTAGACACACTCTCATACCTCTGCACTAGCAGATCGGGCTCAATTTCATCTGATATCAGCACTTTGAAAAACTGTGCTGATTTTTACAACAGACATGTGGAATCCATACCCCACTGTATCCGTGAGGGATTCTCTAATGGGGCATTTAACAAGATTGAAGGTTTCTTCCAGTTTCATGAAAGACTGACGACTTCATTTTCAAAGTACTTGTCATTGGTAGAATACCTACAAATAAGCAGGATCAAGAGCGACTCTGAGACTACTGAATCTTTAATAGATCAGCTTACAAGTGCTTGGCCCTTGCTATCAGAGAAGTCGTTTGCGGACAACAGGGACACGCAGACGTTCTGGGACTGTGGTATTCACGAGACAATCGATATCGTAGCCAATGAACTGAGCGGTAGCTCTATTGAGGCTGATAATGCATACCTTGGGTGGAGACTGCTGCGTGAGCTCATTGTGTACAAAAAATCACGCTTCCAGCAGAAACAAGTAAAACAGCTTTTGGCTTTTGATATTTCGAAGCTCACACCTGCAGAACAGTGGTCCCATCGTGTTATATGCTACTGTTTTGATAAAGAGGCAGATGAAAAGAGTTTGGAGATTTCACAACTGCCTACTTGGCCAGTGCTTAGTTGGCAGATGCAAAACCAATATTTTACTTTGATAGACACACTGAAGTTTGTTTCCCTTATTTTGAAGACACACAAGCTGCCAAAGGAAAAAGCTTCCCATTTGCGGAATTTTGTATCTCAAATGTCGCCTCGTATTGCCACACTAAAGGACGAGCTGCCAGAGATGAAGCAACGTTTGAATACAGAGGTGTCTGAAATCACTACACACATAAAACAGTGGTTTTCCGGTGAGGGTTCATGTTTTGAGGTGAACGATAGCGTGATTGGCCATGTTCTAGAGAGTATTAGCGAAGCAGCTGCAACATCTCTTGGCTGTTTGAGGAAGGTATATGGGTAGACAAGATCTCAGGGCATTGGAGTACGCTTTTCTCTACACTAAATTGTACATAATGATCGGTGTATCAAAATATAGACTAGCATAAGCGTGTTCAACACAGAATCTATGACTAATTTACAGACCTATACAACTAAGCCTTGGGCTCCTTGACCTTAGGCTTCCTTTCCTTAGGAGCAACCAAACGTTCCTTCGTTCCAAACACCAACTTGTGAGGTTTCATGAAACTGTCCAAAAGCTCATCGTCAATTTTCTGCCTGCGCTCCTGGAAGCCCTTCACAAACTCCTGTAATGTCTCTGCGCACATCTTCTTCATCTCACCGGATAGAAGCTCTCCCGAACGGTAGCTCTCAGCAATCTCGGCCAGCTTAGCATCATCGTCGGTGAAGAAAGACAGATATTGGAACGCTACATCAACATCAGGGTTACCACCGAGCCTTCTGTGGTCTTCTACAGAGACCTGGCCTCCGGAGAAAGCATACTTGTTGATCTTCTTCTGGATCTGCTTGGGTGTGTCGGTCATGAAAATGGCGGTGTTCTCGTCAGAAGCAGACATCTTCGTCGTAGGACCCTGTAGCGCAGGGAAGAAACGTGAGTGTAATAAAGCAGGCTTGGAATACTTCAGCTTGTCGGCTACATCTCTGCACACGCGGAAGTAAGGGTCCTGGTCAATTGCACATGGAATGAGAGAAGGAGTCTTGGGTGGCAGGCCTAAGACATCAGGGAAAGTAGAGGGAAAAGCAGTCGCTATTTGAACAGACGCAAAGTGAATCTTTCCGATACAGTCAGAGTCCGTAAATCCAAACACAGCCTTGGCAGTGGAGGTGGTGATCTGACGCGACACCTTGACGACGTTCTCGTAGAACGCACCGTTCATGGACTCCAAGTCCGAAAAGATGTACGTGTTCTCCGGCTTGAACCCAACAGCTATGATATCTTTAGCATTGTCCTTGGAGAACTGCTTGGTGTCTGTGACAGATAGCTTCTGCTTGAAGAGAAACTTCTCGTCGTCGGTCAACTGGACAACTAAGGGGATATCAAACACTTCTTGTAGCCACTTAGTGAAAATGAAGGGAACCATGTGTCCCAAATGCATCGAGTCAGACGAAGGCCCACGGCCAGTATAGAGAAAAAACTGCTCTCCGTGTTCATACAGATCTAGGATACGTGAAAAATCTCTCTCAGAGAAGAAAAGGCCCTTACGCATAAAGTGGTGGGGTTCATGACCAGTGACTTCTTTGAAACGAGTCAAAGTTTCTTCAGAAATGGGACGGGTACCAAACTGCTTTATTAGCTTGTCATAGTCAATGCCAACGGATTGCCCATCTACCACGGCACCTTCAACTTCCCAAGGAGTGACCTTCTGTTCGGTTTCCAAGGAGAGCTTCTCTGTCTTGCCTGTAATCTCCTGTGTCATCTAATCTAAAATTTGCTCAATCGGAGAGGAACTGAATAGATGTAAAGAATGAAAGTTTGATAAGTGCAAATAGTCTAGGGTAGTATGTATGAAAATGAAAATGACTGAAAAATGAGATCGTGAAAATGGGAGCGCATCCTTTAAGTGGTGTAAGGGTGCAGAATTCAACGGCTAAGTTTTGAGGGAATTCGTGTGTTCCGGGAGTGATACTGATTGGACTAGACTTAGTCGCAATCCTGGTCACTATACTGACATCGCACTGAACTACTCCACTAATTGTTCTCTTTAAGCTGCAGAAGCTACCGACTCCGTGTCAGTATCTATCAGCTCGTCATCACGGTCTTCCTGGGAGATTTCGTTCCAGGAGCAGTAAGTCAGAATTGCAAAGCCCACCAGAACAAAGACGTAACCAATGATCTGCCGCAAATTCAAAACGCTGTCGTATAAAATCCATTCTACAATGCCCACTAACAAAATCGTCACCAAAGAGGACACTGCAGACAGGACAGGAGAGGTGAGCGCCATTAGCGCCAGGAAGGACCAGCTGAATATCAGGTTAGAAATACAGGAAAGCGAAATGAATAGCCATTGCTTTGCGGAGTTGGGGAATTTAAACCGGTGGATACCTGCGACTTGCACAATTACGATTCCCAGAATTAGCACGACCATCGTGTTGAGCCCGATGAGCGACATGCTGAAGTTGGAGAACGTCGCCTGGCGTCTAGCGCTCACAGAATCGGATGGTGGACAGCATTTCTTCTTGTACAGCACCTCGTAAAGTCCATACAGAATGGCACCTAGAAAAATGATCACATTCCCTAAAAAGCGGTGAGGATACGCGTCCTCATCGGAAGCAGCGTCACTGTCACTCACAGATGCAAATTTTCCAGAATACGTCACAACAAACACACCAAACAATGCTGTTAACACGCTCGACACTTTAATCCACGAGAAACGCTCCTTCAGTAAGGGAATGGCAAACGCGTACGCAGTAAACGCTGAGCAATTGTAAATAGCAGTGACATCAGCGCCTGTAGACAAACCCATGGCAACGTACCACGTCGCGCCAGCAAGGTTCAGTACAATCGACAAGGCAAAGCACGAGAAAAATATGTACCTTACGGCGTGGCTCTGTACGAACCGTTTGTAGGTACGGAAGGTGTGCTTCTCATATTGGAACTCATAGCCAGGGACATTGGCATGGGCAGTCAACTCTGCCGAGTGCATGATATTTCGATGTTGCGCCTTGACGCTGGAGGCAAAAGCTCTGCGAAAGCCTCTCCATTGGTGGGGCGACCGGGGACCTCCATTACTCTCCTCTGCTGTAACGTGCGAAGAGACCTGATTGTAGCTCAACAGATGCAGCCTGAACTTACGCAGCGTCTTATACACCGCTACTGTTATGAATTGAAGTGGCCACGAGATCCACCAAAGCCCGTGTGTGAATGCTAGCAGTAGAAATGGCTCGCTGAATCCAAGACGAGTATACAGGTAGGCCGTGGTCTCTGTCTGAGAGACAAACGATATCAGCGACACAAAAAACAGGACAACAACAAACACAACTTTCGTATACGAGAAACCGACACCCTGGTCGGTCATCGTGGGTATTATTGGCATGGAGGAAGAGGGTATCGTGTCAGGATCCTGGTGATGCAGCTGCCGCCAACTGCCTGCATTGTCCAAGTCCATATGCTCCATCTGTTTTTGTCGTGGGTCGCGTGGATTTCGGGGGTCGCGTGTATCACGCAGCTCTCGTGACCCTCTTAGATTGTGGTCACGTGCGTCTTCGCGTTGCGTAAATGACATGGCTTGCTAAGAAGAGCAGAGCTTGGGTTCAGTGATAACGCTTAGAAAGCGAGGAGTACGCTAAACAAACGTCAGGCACGCGCCGAGCCTGTGCTCGAAACGCTCTCCGCAAACATTTCAGTGGTGTACGGATGTATGATATTTACTTTTCATGAGGGTCTTGTTCAGCTCCTAGCTTAACTGCTGGTGGTATTATTGTTTGCATATTCCCATAGCCCCATCCACTACTCATGTCCAACATTAACAATGAGGAGCTTGAGAAAAAGACGCTCAAGAAGACCGTTGACTACTTCACTCCTCTGGGCAAGTATATCGCCCACAGACACTCGGGCAAGATCCATAAGCGGCAGTCTATAGGGCATGTGAAGCCCGATGTCACCTACTTAGCAGAGATGATCACGCCGAATGCGTTGTATCAAGACTCTGTCGTTGATGTTCCAGCAAAGTTTTCTCATGTTAGCACCAGCAAGAGCAAGCATGCTATCCATGCCGTTGCGTGGACGCCTGATTCTCGCAGAATTCTCATGTCTAGTCATTCCGGCGAGTTCACTCTATGGAATGGGCAGAATTTCGGTTTTGAGACTATCATGCAAGCCCACGATTATCCCATTCTGGCACTTAGATACAGTCACAGCCCCGACTGGCTTATTAGTTCTGATCAAATTGGGACCATAAAGTACTGGCAGCCTAATTTCAACAACGTGAATATCATAGACAGGGCCCATGACAACGGTATAAATGATCTGGTCTTTTCCCCTAACGACTCCAAATTTGTCAGCTGTTCGGACGACCAGACACTGAAGATCTGGAATTTTGGTACGGCTAAAGAGGAACGAACATTGAAGGGCCACCACTGGGATGTCAAGAGCTGTGATTGGCATCCTGAACTGGGGCTTATAGCGAGTGGATCGAAGGACAACCTGCTCAAATTTTGGGACCCACGGTCGGGTCAGTGCCTCAGTACACTGCATGATTTCAAGCACACGATTCTAAAATTGCGATTCCAGACAAAACTGGCCAATAACAGCAGTAACTTGCGGCTGCTCGCCGCCTGCTCTAGAGACCACAGCTGCAGGGTGTTTGACCTGAGGATGATGAAAACGATTACAACTATTAAGTCCGTCACAAACTCAGACATTACAAGTGTGGTATGGCATCCTATTCATTCAAACATGCTAACAGTTGGTGGGTATGACGGGTCCATGTCCACTTATAACGTCGCCAAGTCTCTTTCTCCTGATATAATAAAAGAGTCAAACGTGGCTATCAACTCCGACAAACACCACGAGCTTCTGAACCACATACCATATGCCCATGACAAAAACATCGCCACTATGGAGTATCATCCCTTGGGTCATATCCTTTGTACGGGATCGGGCGACAAATCGATGCGGTTCTGGTCTCGTTCTGGTCCAAATGAGAAGCTCACGTACAACCACCCTGTGTACACGGGAGATAGCTGGTCGACTGCTCAGGAGCTGAACACCTTTGGCATGGAGGAGGCCGAGTCTGAGCAGAGACCAGAACAAAAACCCATGCCAGTAATACCAGGGTTCAGCATTCCGGGTCTTCGTGGGTTCAAAAGTTGAGTTACATTAGCCTGACGGATCTACCTAGAGGTTTATTGGAGGTTTGCTGTTGTTCAATGCACGCATTATATGCACTTACGAACAACTTTAATTATGTACATTAGTCTAACGTAGCTAATCCAGCTATATCACTAGCTATACCCTTTGCTCTCATACCATAACTTCATGTGGTAAAGGGAGTTTGGTACTTCTGTTGCGCTTTTATATGCCTTTTTGACCTGTCTGTAGATCGGGTGAAGACTCACTTCCTTTTCCTCCGGTATTTTCAACTTAGCCAGCACAGGCGACTGCTGGTCGACCGCGTAGATCACACAGCTGCACGCTATTAGAAGCTCATTAATGTTGAGTATAAGTGCATTCAGGTCAGTGTGGTAAGTCGTGAGGTGAAGCTGTGACGCCCGCACGTGATAAACGACTGGATTGCGAGTGATCTCGTCGCAAGTCTCAAAGACCTGCTGGTAATCGATTTCAGTGGGAACAGATACAATTTTGTTGCAATCTTCGTTCTCGGCCAGTAATGTAAGAAGCTTTTTTACAACAAAGAGCCTCGATGTGCCCGCAGGCGGCCTTCTACTCACGTAATTTTTGAGATAAGCCAGCGGATTCAGCAGCTTGTCAAATTTCTTAGCGTCTATGCCGGATAGCGCTATGTTAGGGAGTCCTAACCGGTAGAACATACCCTTCAGGCTGACCCAGTGGCACATGACTTCTATAAGCGGACTTACTTGCTTGAGATCTGCATCCTTGAAGAATGTCCTTAAAGTCTTGTGAAGCATTGGGTTGACCTCTGTCGTCAGATAGTGGTCCGTGTGCAGATACGTGATGGCTGTTGAGTAGAGGATGTAGAAACCGGTTCTGATGTATTCCTCCCGCTCAGAAGCCGAGACCTCATTGATATATGTGAGTGCGTCGTGCTCATCAGCACTTACTTCTTCTGAATATGTGACGTGGGAGCCTCCACCATTGTCTTGGTCGCTGCCATCTCCCCCAATCAGCTTAACATAAGCATTCTCATCGAACCATTGATTTAGCTCGATCTCCCTGGCCACAAAGATCACAGAGAGACAGAAATTGCGGTGCGTCTTCAACAATTGTGGAAACTCGTTACGAATGATGGTATATGCAGAGGTAATTGAATAGCCGCGGCTGAACTGCGTGTAGTTCTTCGTCAGCCGAAGGTGCAAACGGGTCGTATTCGATGCTTGAGGGTCCCCACTGATAGTACGTCGGTTTCTGCGTGGTACCTCTGACGAATTTCTGTCTTCTAGCGTCGTCTCAACAGTCTCCAGCACATAATTCACAGTGTCCAACAAAGGCTGTGTGATTTGCGCTCGCAGCATGGCTTGACTGTGTTTACATTCAACTATACTAACGAACATCAATACGCATACTAAAAAATAACATAACCCAATGCGCGACATTTTGGGATAGCGCATGCGACATTAACGAATGCGCCTGGCAATTACTGATTGAGTCGCTAGTCTGTTTAGATAAACAAATTATCCCACTAGATAGTCTGTAGGGGACTGAAAGCTGACTACTTTTGCAAAAATGGTCCTTTTTACTTCTACTGGTCTGTCTCTACTTCTACTTTGACTAGTTTCCCCCTGTCTATTGCTACAGAAGACTTTCTCCGCTTTACGCGTACAATCGCTGATAAACCTGTATGTGTTGATGTTTATAAATAATTATACATTGAATGCTTTTTTCTGTAAATGACCAATCCCAATAATAAATACATACACCCGCTTCACGCGCTTGCGGGTGTTCTTTTGCGCTCCGTTTCATAAAACGTCTTGACTCTGTTCAGATATGCCACTCCGTGGTTGTCCCTGTAGTTGATGAGAAACTCGTATATCAGCTGTAACGTCAGATCGTTGAAAATGGAGCAGTTGCTCTCAGCTTTGTCGTGGTTCTTTCCACACTCAAAGCAGATCGACTCGCCTGCGTTCCTTACACTGAAGTATTTTACCTTGAGAGCAGACAGCTCCTCTAAAGTAATCTTCTCATACATAGCCTCATAGCTCTTTATACGGAGAATGAAATCCCTAATAGCCAAGTCTTTGTCGACAGCGCGATAATCCTCGTTGTTGGCCTTTTCGTTAATGTTGTAAAATTTGAGTAACTTGTCCGTGCACTTTACCTCCAAAATGATGGGCTTTATTGTGACGCCCGTATTGCTACAGTGGTTGTATATGCGGTTGATGACACTGGACCGCCTCTTTTGTGTCGTGTTTGTCGCGTCCAGCACCCCAACGTCGCATCGATTGTTCAGCAGACTCTCTAGCAGCTCGTCTAGCGCTTCAAAGCAGTAAAGGTCTTTGAGAAAATTCGACACCGGATTCTTGTTGAAATCGAACTGAAACTTCAAATGACTGTTCATTTCGTACTTTCTCCTGACATCTCCAGCGTTGTATATTCCCATGCGTACGTTGTTACTATTGAAATATTCACGCAGGTGCTTGATTATGGTGGACTTCCCACTTGCAGGTAGCCCAACAAGACATATCATGTACTTGTCGGCCTTGTTGGAAAGGGTACGTGATAACTGGCAGCCGGAGACGCCAGCGAGATTCGAACCTCGGTCGAAGTGACTGTGCACCTCGACAACGTCTTCCACTGTAGAGAATTCGTCATCATCGTATACACTAATTTGGGACTCAACTGAAGTTATAGAGTCATTCCTAAGTCCCAACAAACTCCCTTCGAA